>JAJHZJ010000599.1:833939-1433939 GCA_023548195.1 Bettongia penicillata ogilbyi
CCCAAAGGTCCCTTGCGCCCTGGAAAGCAGAGCCCACCCCTGCACTGCCCTGGCCGACGGGCCCCAGAGGAGCAGATCTGAGCAGGCTTCAGGGACTGGAACCTCCAGTGAGGCTGCAGGAAGGTCCCTCCAGCCCACAGATGCTACAAGTCAGTGAGAGACACGTCTGGGCTAGATGAGAGGGGAGCAGGGTGTCTCTGTGGCTCGGGCCCCCTCAGGAGGCAGCGGCAGAGGGAGCAACAGAGGCCTCGGCAGAGGCAGTGGCGGCAGCCCCTCGGACTCTCGAAGCAGCAGGCAGAAGATCAGGGCCATTATCGAAGGTCTCTGCATAAACCACTTGAGGGAACTGAGCCTGGGAGGCGGCCCTGCCCCCACACCTGCCAGCACCAGAACTTAAAGCTCACATTGAATAGCAGCCACTCCCGCCACTTGCCCTGACGGAAAGCAGCATTTGAATCTCAGACCTCCAAGCACTAGCTGGGTGGATCTAGGCAGGGGTGGACAGGAATCTCAGAACTCAAGTAAACTGGCTGGGAAAATGCCCAGAAAAAGGGAAGAAAAATAAGACCTATAGAGAGCTACTTCTGGGGGGTAGAGATGTTCTCCGCCTTTCAATTCTGATGAGAAGGAACTATGCTTACCATCAGGGAAAGATGTGGAGGTCAGGGACCTCTCGTATCCCAGACATCCCAGGGGGATGTCCGGTGGGCTCAGGCCATGGAAGAGCTCAAAAAGGATTCTGAAAATCAAGTTAGACAGGTTGGAGGAAAAACTGGGAAGAGAAATGAGAGAGATGCAAGAAAAGCCATGAAAAACAGGGTCAATACCTGGCCTAAAGGCCGACCCAAAAAAATGCTGAAGGAAAGTAACACCCTGAAAAATAGGGCTAACTCAATTGACAAAAGAGGTTCAAAAAGCAATGAGGAGAAAGAATGCTTTCAAAAGCAAGAATTAGCCAAATGGAAAAAGAGGTTCAAAAGCTCACTGAAGATAATAGTTCTCTCAAAATTAGAATGGAACAGATGGAGGCTAATGACCTTATGAGAAACCAAGAAATCATAAAACAAAACCAAAAGAATGAAAAAATGGAAGAGAATGTGAAATATCTCATTGGAAAAACAACTGACCTGGAAAATAGATACAGGAGAGACAATTTAAAAATTATGGGACTACCTGAAAGCCATGATCAAAAAAAGAGCCTAGACATCATCTTCCATGAAATTATAGAGGAAAACTGCCCTGATATTCTACAACCAGAGGGCAAAATAAGTATTGAAAGAATCCATCGGATCACCACCTGAAAGAGATCCAAAAAGAGAAACTCCTAGGAACATTGTGGCCAAATTCCAGAACTCCCAGCTCAAGGAGAAAATCTTGCAAGCAGCTAGAAAGAAACAATTCCAGTACTGTGGAAATACAATCAGGATAACTCAAGATCTAGCAGCTTCTACATTAAGGGAATCGAAAGGGCATGGAATAGGATATTCCAGAAGTCAAAGGAACTAGGACTCAAACCAAGAATCACCTACCCAGCAAAACTGAGTATAATACTTCAGGGGAAAATATGATCTTCCAATGAAACAGAGGACTTTCAAGCATTCTTGATGAAAAGACCAGAGCTGAAAAGAAATTTGACTTTCAAACACAAGAATGAGAAAAAGCATGAAAAAGTAAACAGCAAAGAGAAGTCATAAGGGACTTACCAAAGGTGAACTGTTTACTTTCCTACATGGAAAAACAATATTTGTAACACTTAAAACATTTCAGTATCTGGGTAGTTGGTGGGACCACACACATGTGTACACACACACATGTACATGCATGCATGCACACACACATACACACATGGACGCACAAACAGAGACAGAGAGCACAAAGTTGAATTGAATAGGATGGGACCATATCTTAAAAGAAATTAAGGTAAATGGTGAGAGAGAAATGTAGTGGGAGGAGAGAGGGTGAGAATGGAATGGGGTAAAATTATATCTCATTTAAGAAGCAAGCAGGAGACTTTTTAGTGGAGGGAAAAAGAGGAGAGCTGAGAAAAAAACATGAAGTTTACCCTCATCACATTCGACTAAAGGAAGGAGTAAAATGCACACTCATTTTGGTATAAAAACCTATCTTACAGTACAGGAAAGTGGGGGAGAAGATAAGCAGGGAGGGAGGAATGATGGAAGGGAGGGCAATGGGAGGAGGGGGCAATTTGAAGTCAACATTCGGGGGAGGGACAGGATCAAAAGGCAGAATAGGAACAATGGGGGGCAGAATAGGATGGAGGGAAATACAGTTAGTCTTACACAACACGACTATTATCGAAGTCATTTGCAAAACTACACAGATATGGCCTATATTGAATTGCCTGCCTTCCCAAAGGGAATGGGTGGGGAGGGAGGGATGGGGAGAATTTATAAATCAAAGTTTTAGGAACAACTGTTTAGTATTGTTGTTGCTACTAGGAAATAAGACACACAGTTAATGGGGAATAGAAAGTCATCTGGCCCTATAGGACAAAAGAGAAGATGGGGACAAGAGAAGGGAGGGATGATAGAAGAGAGGGCAGATTGGTGATAGGGGAATTTAGAATGCTCAGTGTATTGGGGTGGGGGAGGGGATAAATGGGGAGAAAATTTGGAATGCAAAATTTTGTGAAAATAAATGTAAAAAGTTAAATAAATTTATATTTTTTAAAAAAAGACTGCATGCCATCTTGGGGAGGGAGAGAATAGTTAAAACTTATGGAAGTGACTCTTGAAAACTGAAAACAAATAAATAAATACATTTTTTAAAAGTTACAGAAGTTCAGAAAGAGGTAGATAAGCAGAATGATTTTGGAATTACTGTTAAATTTGGTACATATTTTCAAAAGTTGTGTCATAGAAGTTCATGATTTCATATGCAATCCTCTTTTCTGTTCTTTTTTCTACATGGTTGTTGTTTGTCAAGTTCACAATGATAAAAATGAATATAAAAAGGGAATAGATGATTTGTAAGGCCCCTTCCAGCCTTGATTTCTTGAGTGATGGAGAGAATCCAATCTGTTTGGTGAATGTTTAGGATTTAATGGGCAAGTAGCTATGACAATGAGAAATGAATTTGTCCCTTTGGGCCTTAGAATGGTAAAAAACAAAAATCCACTGTGGACAACATGCAAAATACTTAATCCACATGTTGATTATATCAGCATTATTAGGATGACATAGCCAGGTCTGTATTTCTGTAATTTACAAAATGTAAATCAAATGTTTGCCTATGGATCTAAAGGGCTTTGTGTTTTCAATAAATAATGAATTGGTGGGAGGGGGTGAGGGGAAAGGATTGACATAGGACACAAAATGGTCCCTGTTTTCATTAGTTGCTGACTAAAAGCCAAATGTAAAACTGTGACCCTTTTATGAAATGAAAATCAGAAATACACACACACACACACACACACACAAGCATATGCACACACATCCGCACATGCACACACACTGTCCTTTACAACTTCCATCTAGCACTCACTTAGAACTGTCAGCTCCCTCTTAATTTAATTAATCTGAGATTGGACCACATGATCTTTGTCATTTAAATTATAATTGTGACATTTTGTTTTAAACATTTTCTATTTTTGCAACAAGATGTCATTTGTATGATTCCTTTTGTATCTCAACATCATTGTTTTTCTCTACTTCATTCCCCTCTCGTTTAATTTTTTCTGTTTTCTTTTAATGGTAAATACTAACCTTTAGAGTAGTCAATGACTTTATTTAGATGGTTCTTTCCTCTCAGATAACCTTCAGGCAGAAATTACAGTAGCTACAATTGGTCACTTAACCAGCATTCAGCCAAGTGGGAGAAGGGTAAAAGGTCTTCCTCTCCTAGGCTTGGCATTCATCATGGAAAGGCAGAACTTTTAAAAAGAAAAGAAATAAAGGGCAGATTCCATTGGCATGCATCCTATAAATTGAAAGCTCTTGTCAAGGTAAGTGTCAATTCAGCAGTTCATAATCACAGTGCATAACATGATGTTACTCATTTTTGCTCATGGAAAGCTTAGCATAATGCTTTGTATATGTTGGGAAATTAATGAACATATATGGAATATAATTGAATGAATGTTCATTGACTTGAAACTACATGGTATAATGGGAGAAGCACTAAATAAGGGGTGAGATGATTTAGATTCAAGTCCTAGTTATTCCACTTACTACATTTTTGTGACCTTACTCGGTAAACTAATCTCTTTTTGCCTCATCATTAAATAAGAGAATTAAACCAGATTATTCATACGTTTACATTTTACTAGAGGGAGGACATACAATATGTACCTGTAAAAATAAATACAAAAATAATATGGAGTAATTTCAAGAGTAAGGAAAAGCTAGTGACTTGGAAGGCAGGCATCAGTAAAGTCTTCCTTTAGAAGAATGCATATAAACCATATTTTTTAAAAAACTAGAAAACTTAAGAGATAGAAATGAGGGAGTGATGTCCTGCAATGGAGGACCATGGGTACAAAGAAATACAGGAGGGAGATGAAATGTCAGTGGTGGGGTAAAGCTTATAGCCTATGTTAACTGTAAGGAGATTGAAAGAGAGGAAACAATATGAAATGAGTAGGAATGGAGGTGGAGGAAAAATGCCAGCTTAGGAAATTTCATTTTCTGTAATAAGAGTGAACCGGGTGTCAATTAAGATTTTTTGATCTGTGGAGTGAAATGATGAGAATTTGTCTTAAAGAAGGTAATTTTTACCAACCATATTGATGTGGATAGAAACAGTGCCCTGAGAGTTAAAAATAATATTGATTTTTGTGAAGACCTTGGTGCCCTAAAATCTCCTCTTAGCACAAAACTTGCCCTTATCCTGGACCTTAAGAGTCCCTGTCCCCATCCCTCATCCTGGGGAATGGGATTTCCTTATGTTGTAACATTCAGTCCTCACCCTGTGCCTCTCTGTCTCGCAAGAGTTACCCTAGATCTCCAACCCCCCTAAGGAAACCCTAAAATCATCCTATATAAACCTGGTCCTTTTCCTATATGATTGCCTTTGTTTAGCTCCTTGCTAAATCTCAAGGCCTCTGCTTTTGTGTCAATAAAGTTCCCAGTGGCTGCAGAGAAGGTCTGAGTGAATGCATTCACATTTTGAAATAGCCCTCCCATCTCTCTCTTTTCAACAATATGAATGACTTCGAGAAAGGAGAGACTGAAAACAAAGACTAGATAGGAGGCTATTACAGTAGTTCAGGTGAGAGATGAATAAGATCAAAATTATAGTAGGACTATGTAAATGGAGAAAAATAACAAGAGAAGTTGTAGAGGCAGTCTGTGCAAGACTTGTTAACTTGTTCCCTAAATGGAAAAAAAACATGAAAAGATTTAAAGATGATGACAAGGTTATATATAAACCTGCATAACTAGAAGGATAGCGGTTCCCTCAATAGAATTAGGGAAATTTGGAGGAGGGGTGGGTTTCGTAGAAAAAAATAATGACATTTGCATTGGAGATGTTTTGCTACATACAAGCGAAGATGCAACTCTTAAATTGGAACTGAAGTTCAAAAAAGAAGTTAAATTTGGATATATAGATTTGTGAGTTATCTTCATAAAAATATGAAATGAATCCGTGAAAGCTGGTGAGCCTATACTTAATGTGTAGGAGAAAGAAGATGATTAGAAAAGGAAAACGAGAAGCAGTTGGAGGAATATTAAGAAAGCAGTATCACAGGAGGGAATATCTAGGAGAAAGGTGTGATTGAACAGTATCGAAATCTGAAGAGAAGTCTACTAGAATGAGCACCTAGAAAAGTTACTGGATTTAGAAGTTGTGATTTTTTTGCTTATCTTGAAGGGAGTAGTTTTGGTGGAATGTTGGGATCAGAGTTGAATGATATGGAATTGAGAAGTGAGTGGGAGTGCAAGTGGGAAGGCTATGAATATTAATTCCTTTCTAGGAATTTGACTACGAAAGGAAGAAATGACAGGATAGCTTGAGGAAATGGGAGGTCAAGTGAAATGAGGATGGGCAAGTAGAGTCAGACTTTGGCATATTTATAGAGGGTGGGGAAAGATTCAATAAATAAGAATAGATTTAAAATGAGAAGAAAGCAAGATCTGAAAGAGATGACAGAGAAAGGAATTAAGAGCACAAATAATGAGGTTACTCTTGGCAAAGAGAAATTCCCCATCTTCATCAGAGAACACAAGAAGAAAATCAGGGATGAGACATGGAATGGACATGATACTTTAAAGGTATTCTGATGAGATAAGGTGAGATAAAGTGGCATTACAAACTGTCTCATGGGGAGAGACTGGAAGAGCCAATGTAGAAGATGTGATAATGAATCAATGAGATAAACATAAAGAAATGTCACTTATCAGTGAAAGATCATTGGAAATTAAATAATATAAATATAGAGTGAACCTACTTGACAAAATTATGTTACTTTCTCCAAGAGCATTCAAATGAATAGTAGCAGGGAAGTTAACAGACAGTTGGAATATGGTAACTGGTGTTGATAGATAAGGCAGAAAGGATATAAGGATAGCTGATAGTGAATGGTTGGATTGTTAAACTATGGAGGGAGATTGAAAGACAGGAAGTGGATCCATAGTAGAGGAATGAATTGAGAAGAGGTAGGCTGGATGCTAAGATCTCATGTTCTATGACCCTGTGATTTGAATTGAGTTGAACTTGATGAGAACTTTGTATTTATTGATGACCTATGTGTTCCAACTGAAAACAACAACTTGATCCTGTGAGCTTTTGAGAGTTTGGGGTCACTAATTCTCCTCTTGGTTGCTAGAGACCATTTTAAAAAAATAGTAGATCAAAAAAATTGTTTTTGAAGGTGCCCAGAGACATCACATAGTCCATCATCCTCCCTGAAGAGAACTAGCAAACATTTTTAGAAAAATAACTTCCTGCCTCATGGTATAGCAAAACCTCCTTTGAGAATGTGTTTTATAGTCTGTACCATCACCAACTGCAATCAACTGCAATGATATCTCAATATTTGTTTCTTCCTACATATCCCAACAAAGAATACTTAAGTTTCTCCTAATTCCTCCCAGAGTACCTTCTTGAGCTAGAAAGAATGTTTGGTGTAAGCTGTTTTAATATTGATGCAATACCTACAATAAGTCAGAAAGTAATACCAAGTGGAAGACCTGGGTTTTAATCTTAACTTTGCTACTAACTTACCTGCATGACCTTGAACAAATTGCCTAAGGTCTCTAAGCTCCAGTTGCCTCATTTATAAAATGACAGAATTGAAGATGATCTCTAAGGTTCTTTCTAGGATTAAATGTTATTATCCTATAATTCTGTAGACCACATGGACCCTGCCTTCTAGATATCTGTTAATAATATTACGAAAAAATAGTTATTACAGGCATAGTGGATAGAGGGTCAACCTTTAAGTCCAGGAGATCTAAGTTCATATTTCTTCCTCTGAAGCACAGGGGCATTACCCTTGGGTAAGTCACCTAAACATTGGTTCGGTTATAGATCAGTGCATGGTGGGTTGCAACCCCATATGGGGTTGTGAAAAATTTGGCAACAGTGTAAGTTTTCTGAATGAGAAACAAACAAAAGTTAGTCAAAAATCAAACCCGTAATGAATCTGGGTGTTTCTGGCAGCGCTTGCCTGTGTTTCATTGTGTAACTTCACAGGAGCCTTGGTCCTGAGGGCAAAGCATGCACACTTTGCACTGAGCATGTCCTCAGGCCATGCAATGCCCACTAATCTGCCAGGGCACAAAAGGGGTCCTCGGTGGAAAAAGCATAAGAAACCCTGTTATAGACCACTTACTGATCTACATTGGCAGAACCCTCCACCAGGAGTTCCCTATATTGATGAAGTCACAGATTTGAACCAAACCCCCAAACATCTTACCCTCTTCAACTACCCCCCAAAAAAAGCCTATTAATATTAGATTTTGGATGAAATAACTCTGTGATCAGAATATATATAAGAGCTGTTCTAAAGGTAGAAACAAGATTGGGCAAGAGACTGGATACTTGGTATGAAAATGAAGTCACTGAGGCCATGGGACGGGGTGCCCAGCAGAAAAGTATTTTACTCCACAGTAATAAGAAAGTTAAGTCTAAGGAAGCATTTAGAAGAAAGATAATGAATACTCTTTTGAACATATTGAGTTTGAGATTACTGTATGGAGATGTCAGGCAGATTTCCTGCCTAAAATGTAAAGAGGAAGTTGGAGGTGTGACATTGGAACTAAGGAGAATATGCATAGAAATTATAATTGAACTCTTAGAAGTTAAAGTCATTAGGTTAGGCACCCTAAAATGAAAAGGGCACAGGTGTGTGTGTGTGTGTGTTTATGTGTATGTGTGTGTGTGTATGTGTGTGTCTATGTGTAGTGTATATCTATACAGAATTCAAATGCAATTTCTTCTTGAATTTTCCCAGTTTTATATTATCAGTGCCTTTCTTCCATTTCAAAGATCACATGAGACTGAATGCAGATAAGATAAACTATGTGGAATTGGTTTATGGCCTATTAGATCTGGAAGGGATATTAGAGGTCAAAAATGTTCATTTTGCAGATTAGGAAACTGAAGCACAGTAAGAGTAAGTGGTCCAGTATATAAGAAAATGAAAAATGCATACGTGAAAGTGTTTCAGAATTTGTCAGACTGTTTTGCCTTATCTCTCCTTTCTGGAGAAAAGTTAAATAGTATGACTCATTTCGCTGTGTAATTATGACCTTGACCTTTCCACTTAGAGGACCTTCCTTCTTTAAGAGTTCTGGATACATGCAAAAGCCATCTCAAGAACTATAACATTTTTGGTACTCTGATTCCAAACTTTATTGAAGACAATTATGCCCTGTAAGTCAAAGTATCTCCTAGTCCTCCATCACTCTTAAAAGCAGGCTAATCTCTAGTTACAGAAAATAGCCCTTTTGGTCTTTATCATCAGTATTTTATGACAAGATTATTTTGGCAATTTCGTTATAAAGCTCCTTATATATGCCTTATTCTTCTACTGTGTTTTTTGCTCAAATGAGGACTACAACTTCCTCTGGAACTCCTCCCCATGATCCTCTATTGCTGTGCCAAGACTCTGTTGGAATCAATGACCATCAGAGCTTTTCCTGTCTCAAATTAGTTAGTCTCTTTGTTGCACAGAGGGGAGACTGAGACCATGGATTAGTTGAGTTTGCAGCTGAGTATACCAAGTTTAAGCCAAGTTGATCTTACACTTTTTCAGGTCCTAAGGGCCACCTGCATTTTGTTTCCTGTTATCTGAGTTGGTTATATCAATTTCCATCTCCCATTCTAATTCCAGCAGACTGTCTACCAGGAAGCCAAGCCTCCTCCCTTGCCTCCATGAATGGCAATCAGCATTAAAAGAATATCGCCTTCTGCTCTAGAGAACCCTCAGTGTTGGCCCAGGTGTAGGGCAGCTACTGAAGAAGGGGTCTTAATGACTTAGAACCACCTAGAACTCTGAAACCAAGCCAGCTCCCCATGGAGAAGAAATCCGTAAGAGCTGGTCAGTCAAAGGAAAGACCCAGTCTCTTCTATAATGTTGCTTCAGGGACCTTGTCCCCAAAGTGCTTCTTCTTGCTCCCTGATGCTGGCATTTTAGTTAACAGCCTGCAAAGCATTTAATCACTCAATTAGAGGTTACTTAAAATGCAAATAGCCTTGAGAGAAGTAGTTTATTGACTGAAATTCACTGTAAGGTTAGAGTAACTGACTGATATACACTGATATATCAGAGAGAAGATTTTGAGAAAAGGAAGAGATACTGACCACATAAAAGTAGAGAAAAACAAATATATTTGGGTTCAGAAGAGGTAGCTAGAGTCACTAGAAACAAATTTGGTCTATTTTCATGTTTCTCTGTATGACTAAGCTCCTTTCAGTGGAAAAAAAGGGTCATTATGGACTTGGCAGGCCCCTGTCCATTCAAGTGAGATAAAATAAAAGGAATAAATTATATTTACATGATCTTCTAACTCCAAGTCCAATGCTCTTTCTAATATATCATGATCTGTGAATAGAAAAATAAATATAATTCTTCAATTAGAGATGTCTCAAAAAGCAAATGTCCCTTGGAAGGCGTTAATTATTTACTATATGCCAGGTATTGCACTAAACACATTACAAATATCTCATGTGATCCTCACTGCAACCCAATGAGGTAAGTGCTATCATTAATCCAACTTAATAGTTTAGGAAAGGGAGACAGACAAAGGTTAAGTGACTTGCCCAGGGTCACACAGCTAGTAAGTGTCTGGGATTTTAACTCAGATCTTCCTAATATCTGGCCAAATGTGACCTAGATGCCCAGGGAAAGTTGCAGTTATTCAAATTCTCAGTATAGTATAATGGAATGATATCTGATGATGATGTCAATGAAAATCATGATAAGTATGATGATGATCCTCTGAGCAAGAATTAGAACTGAATTTTCCTAGGCTGCAAACTCCCTCAGAATTTACACGCATGATTCTCTACTACACAATACACACCTGCTTATAAATTGCCTTTGTTTTATTTTCTGCTTGTTTAATGTATATGGGTCATATTTTCCCCAAGTATATATTAAACATGGAACAATTTCTTTGATGTCATTTGTACACTGGTGTACTTTCCTGTAGACTAGTGCTGACCACAAGAAGTAGGTTATCAATAAATACTTGATAACTGTATTGAATTTGAGTACACTAAACATTCTCTAAAATTTTGTTTTCACTATGCACTCAGTATGAAAACTCTTTCCACAGGCGACAGAGAGAAACTTCAGTCAAGTCTGTATCTAAATTATGACACAGCCTGAGCTATTAGATCTGAAACTAATAAGGTTCTCAATACATTTCAATTTAACAAGCATTTATTGAATTTATAATAATAGTAACAAGATCAAAGGATTTACAGAGCCCCATCAATATTTGAGAGAGCATAAAAACATAACCTTTACCATTTGTCACTAGTGATTTTCTAATTTTTACATAGCAAACTGGATATTCCTCTTCTGCTTTTTGGCTATAACTAACCTAAGTCTTAAACACTATGCCCCTTCTTTATTCCTAAAGAGAGATGTGCAGGTTAAGAACATAGTATGCCAGCATATTTATCCGAATTCCCCAAAACTCGGTAAGATTTATTACTGAGCAGTAGAGAAGAGATAAGTAATACAGAAATCTTCTAAGAGCAGATAGATAAATATAGACATGCATATATACTTATATATAACATTGAATTTATATTGAATATATAAAACTATAAAAATCTCTATTACACATACCTATGTGCACACATATGTATGCATTATATACACAAATGTACATAGTGTATCACAAATGTGCACAACTTTACATGTATGCATACACACATATAATTTGTGTGTGTATACTATATGTACAAGGTATATGCATATACAAATATAAATATGTTTATGCACATATTTATGCATATGTGTATGCAGTTGTGCTTCTTATGTCATAATATATATTCAGTATAAATTATATATATGTATACATATACACATATCCATACATAACAGATGTATGGAGAGAGAGAGAGATGGATAGATAGATAGAAGGATACATAGAGGGATGGATAGATAGAGATTTCTGCCCTCTACATCCCCTCTACACTATTCAATGGCTAAATTCCATTGAATAACTATCCTGGACAGCTCATTTAGAACAAGATTTTCCAAATGCCACAGCAATCTGGTATCCACAAAGGGATTTTCTTCTTTTCTGCCATGGGCACTCTGAGTTTCTGGAAATAGAACTACTTGAAAAAAGCAAACACAGCATCATATTCCAGTTAGTGCTGGCAAAAACTAAAGCCTTGAAGCAAATCGAGTCACCTGGGTTGTATGTATTTGTTGAGCAAGGACAAGGACAGATAGTGAGAACAAGAAATGCAGTTTATGAGCCTGGCTTAGCACTGCAGCTCTCTGACTAGCAGGGAACACTGATCATGTTGAATACTATAAGCCAAATTCTTCCCATCAGAAATGATGATGTGAGGAATTCAGAGAAATATAGGAAGACATATATGAATAGGTGCAAAGAGAAGTAAGAAGAACCAAGAAAACAACATACACAAAAACTGTACCAATAGAAATAAAAATAACTAGAAAACAAATCCCAACTCTGTATAATTATAATGCCAGCCTTATGCCTTATCCCTTGAGAAGAGACAAGAAAATGCCCCCTCCTCTTTTCATTAAACAGTTGGGAAACGCCTAGGGGTGGAATGTTTGTTCAGTGCAGTTCTGTGTTTGGCTTTGCTTAATTGACTTTTCTTTATCTCAAGGAAAGACTCAGAGAGAGGAGAAGAAAGGAGCCTAAAGTCTCTCCTAGTTCTCTGTGAGCCTAAGTCCTGGAGGGGATCTCCAATGTCTAAATCTCCAATGTTCAACGGTTCCATCTCTGTGTTACACAGTATGCTTCTTAAGGAGAGGAACTTTGGGCAGATTTGTCAAAAATCTTGAGGTTTGAACAAAAACAATAATTAAATCAATGCCTTTGAGAATTGAGAGGTTCCAAGGAGACAGAGCATTTGTGGTGGAGCAAGTACTGAAGTAACCTTGTGGCAAATAAGATGAGACACTAGTTGTCATTTCACTAAACAATTTCTTATACGCACTCGTGGTTACTCATAAGCTTCTCATAAGGAAAGCACAGTGGACAGAGCACTGGGCCTGAAGTCAGGAAGACCTGAATTCAAATCCAGCCTCAGACACTTACTTTGTGACCCCAGCAAGTCACAACCTCCCTTTGCCTCAGTTTCTTCAACTGTAAAATGGGGATAATAAAAGCACCTACCTGCCAGGACTGTTGTGAGGATCCCTTAGTACAATATCCATCATGTGGTAAGTGGTATATAAATATTGCTATTTTTACTATTGCCTACCAACTCATAATTCCCTGGAATGAAGTATAACTCCCTCCGCTCTTTGTTTTTTAGTTACCTTGAATCCTATAATTTTATAAGTACAATGAGTAAAATACTGGACCTGGTGATTCAGACTACTTCAAAAAGACCTGACTTTAAATGTAGCCTCAGATGCTTACTAGCTGTGTCATCCTGGGCAAGGTATCCTCTGTTGGCTTCTGTTTACTCAGTCATAAAGTGAGGGTGATAATAGCATGGACTAAACTTCTGTAATTCTAGAATTTATACTAAGTCCTTCTTAGATCGACTATGTATTCTTGGAAGATACTCCATAATGCAGTTCTTTGAGACTGTAGCTTTGACTCCAATCAGTTCCTCTTTATCTCTGCCTGCTTTCTTGTGTCTGCACACATACCCATATTGGGTAGCGTCAATCTAAATGTCCATGTGCACTGATACATGATAGAGGTGCTACAATCAGCTTGTAGCTTTCCTCATCACAGACAAGAGGAAGGGATATTGTCAAGTCAGTAGCACCTGAGGGAGAGAGAAGGACAGAAAATAAAATGAAAGAATGGAGAAAAAATAGGAAATGAGATTTGGATTACTAGCGTGGCACATGGAAGAATTACAGACAATTTCAATGTTTAAATGACCCACCTAATTGAAATGGGACCATGCAAAACTTGTTCAAATCTTCCCCCATGTCTTGTCTGACTTGCTTAGATGATAAGCCATATGAGTACTTTTTGAATACATCTTGAATATTCAAAACATGATACAGAGTCCCATTATACAGTATCAACATTTTGTCACTGAAATAGCAAAAATAAATGGTTTTTCCATTTAAGCACAGTGATTTTTCTTTTGTTCAAGTGTTCAATTATGTTTTACTTACTGTTCAGTAGTCTGTATGCATCTATTAAATGTGATAAAATCAGTGGGTCCATATTCAAGGATTTCATGGTAGCTTGCTTCTTGGTTCTTCATGGCTCTAAGGACAGGGGTAGTTCTAGTTTGGATGGGTAAAACTAAAGTTTTGATTGATACATGAAGGGTCAAAGGAAGAAAATAAGTGAGTAGTGGTAGTTGATAACTCCATACTTAAGGGTACTGGTGCAGCTGCTTATTGATAATAAAAAGAGATATATCTATTGTCTGTTGGCAGACATATAAGATGTGACAACGATTTTTCAGTGAATTATCTTAACAGATGACTACCACCCACTTCTGGTGATTCATGTGGGTACAATTGGTAATCCTGGAAGGAACTTGGAATTTATTGCCAAAAATTATGAAGTTTTGGGAAAGAAACAGAGGATGATAGAGACAGAGATGTTATTTTCCCTATGGCTGCTAATCAAAGGCAAGGAATGTAGAATAAAAAAGCAGATTTGAAAAATGAACAGCCTGTTTAAAAAATGGCATCAGAGAATGAGATTTTCTGTTTCTGGACCACAGATAAAAGTATAGGAAATACAGGCTCCTGGCCAGGGATGGAGTCACCTAACACAGATGGGTAGGAATGTATTTTTCTGATGTCTTGCAAATCTAATCAAAAAGGTTTTAAAATCAAAAGGGAAAAAAAGAAGGAAAACTAGTTGTATGCATCCATCAAGCTGGATGCCATAGAGAACAGTTGAAAGTTAGGTAAACAGTAGCACAACAGAGACATGCAGAAGCTCTTAGAGAACAAAATTAAAGGAAGGAACAAGGACTAAAATACTTTTATAGAAGACTGAAGCAAGGAGAATTTCCAAAAGATTAATAATAATGATAATAACAAGAATATCATATTTACCCAGTGTTTTAAGGATTGCAAAATGCTTAGCATGTATTATCTCATTTGATATTCACAATAATCCTGTGAGGTAGATATTATGATTTTCCCTATTATACAGCAAAGAAAGTTAAGGTTGAGGTTAAATAACTTGCCAAGTCACTAAATTCAAACCCACATATTTTCCAATCCCTCTTAATTTTAGTGACTTCCTTCTCTTAATAATTTCCCCTTTATCCTGCATAAAGCTTTTTGTACATTAAATCATGAGCTCCCTGAGGTCAGGGACTGTCATTTGCCTTATTTATAGAAGTGCTCAACACAGTACCTGGCACATCATTAATAAATGTTTATTGACTGACAGCTTGACTCCAAGTTTTGTGCCATTTGCCACCTGCTGCCGCTGGCATATTAATATAAAGCTAATGTCAAAGTAGTAAAACTTGGATTCAATTGGGATAGGCATATAAGTATTTTTTGTAGTGCTCTTGGAGAAAAGACAAAAATGAATGAAGATATGCTCTGGAGGAAATGGGATGATAATAAGTGATGACAAAGAAGAGGGCAGACTGTTCAGTTCTTTTGTTTTCTCCACCAAGAAAAATGAACTTACAGAGCACTATAGACTAAGGGAAGATGTAATAAAAAGACAGTTGCCCTTGATGAATTCAAGTCACTTAGCTCAGTTGAACTATAACCCTAGGTATTCAGATGATTTGAAGACACTATTACTCAACTATTGTCAATGATACTTGAAATATCATACAATACAGGAAACTGTCCTTATTTTCAAAATAAAGGGAAGAAAATAAACGTTTTAAATACAGTCTAGTGAGTCTGGAAAAATTCTACCTGGACAAAATTCTAGAATGAGCTGTTGAATGGATTAGTACTGAGAACCTAGAAAAGAGGCAGAAATTACAAAGTGTATGTGTATACACACATATATACATGTGAACATATATACATGCATGCATACATAAATACATATGCATGTGTACATATATAGACATATATATAAACATTATATATACATATATATATATATCAACAAGTTATGCCAGACAATCCTTATTTCCTTTGGGGGGAAAAGCAAACAAACAAACTTGATTTCAAGAAATCACTACCATATTTCAAAGATTGGAGAGGCAGGTTTAGACATCATTTTGTCAGAAAAAGTTCTAGAGGTTTTGGTGGAAAATGCTAGGACATAAGCAGGGAAGATATTGAGTATGATACCCATTTTGCAGAAAAAGAAACTGTGGCTCTCAGAGAATAACTTATTCAAGGTCATATCATATCATGCATACTCAGATGCCAGTTTTATATTTTCAAGTCAACCGTTCTTTCGACCTTACCATGGCTTAGATTCAATTCCTGCCTGTCTCTGTCACTTATTCCTGGTGACCTTGAGAAATTTACTTAATCAAATAAATACAGTGTATTGAAAAAAAAGTACTGTGTTTGCAACCAGGAAGACCTCAGTTCACATGCCAGCTCAGACACATTCCAGCTGTGTGACCCTGGACAAGTTACTTTACCTCTCTAGGGCTCATTTTCTTCATCTGTAAAATGAAGGTGTATGACTTGATTACCATGTAGGTGGCTTCCAGCTCTAAATCCATCATCCTAGGAACATTTGTGGGCCTTAGTTTATAAGTTTGTTTTATGAATATGAAGGTCATAAATTAAATTATCTCTAAAGTCCTTTCAACCTCTAAATCACTAATCCTATGAGCCTGTCTCATCACTTAAAGACGGCCTCATCACAAAGTATGTGTTGCTTTTCTTTTTTTTTTTTTTGAAATGAATTGATTCAGGCATATGACAATACTTTACAGGATTAACATACATGGTCCAGAGATCTTATAGACTGAACATTACTTAAAAAATGGGAGAAATTTGCCACATATCTTGATAATCAAGATAAAAAACATTTCAATGGTTGCTCTGGTTGTGAAATATTGCTATTTTTCATGTGGCATAACTCCATTAAATATATTTGGTACCATACCATGGGAGAGATAATGTATAACATAATCAAGATTTATCTTTCTAAAATACAAGTTACAAAAAGCCCCTGCAGTCATTTTTCTCCCCTTAGTGGACTTACCCATTCCCACTTCCTTCTAGGCTATAAGACTGTGACCCTTGATAGTGAAAGTCATCACCAGTGAGGTCTATCTGGGTTTCTCAGAGAGAAACTCTTCTCTCTGGAGAGAGAGCTCTTCTGTAAGCAAATACTGAATAAAAGGTATACATAAAACAAGTGTAATCTGCACTTTAAACAGCTTGAAAACAGTTCAGAAAATATTTCACTTTATATTACTCCAACCTCCTGGGTTACACCTTCTTGTTTGTGAGTGAGTGCTTGCTTTTTTAAAGGCTATTCAAAGAATGACAATATGCAAATGCCCCTGACTAAATCCAGAAAGAAATTCAAAGGTGAAAAGTGTGGGGAAGTTAAAGGACAGAGCAACAGACATTAAAGAAGTAAAGAAGAAACTTTGGGTGAGATTATGTATCAGCAAATAGGCACTTGTTCAGGTTGGAAACACTGTGGAAGGATCCAGAGTGCTTCTCTCCTATACTGGGCATTGCTAAGGGCTCTGGTTACTTCTAGCCCAACAAATGTTCATAGGTTTAAAACAACTGACCAGTCATCTCTCTTTCCAGGAAGCTGAGAGAATCTGCCAGTACATCTGCTTTGTATCATTTCCAAAACCATAGGTACTAAAAATGACTTAAAATCTGAAAGTCTGGCTATATCCTTTGATTCTGCCCCTCACTCTTTGTGGGTGCCTGCCACCTGTCAACCTTGCCCAACCTCCTCGAAAAGGCAGCTGTGCCATTACTATAGAAGATGGGACATTAAAATAAAAAATATTCCAGCTCTTTGATTTCGTCTGATTTTGTGGGTAATACAATAACCAGAATGAGATAGCTGAAACCAATAAAATCTGATATATGGCATTAAAGGCAATCTTTATAGCACTTATTTATGGTACATTACATCTAAAATCCAATTTCACAGGCTGCTATTTGAAACTTTCTGTTCAATCATAAATACACTACATACACTGTACCTTGGTGCCATAGAGTTAGATTATATAAGCGTCTGTATGCCCAGAAGGTATTAAAGTTCGGTTACTATGGTGGTGAATTAGTTCAATAGTCATTTCCCTAACCAACTTTTCAACCAAGAGGATCCAGTCAGCATTTGAAAAAATACCAAAAACACAGGTTCTCTTACTATCATTAAAAAACAAAAAAAAAAGACCCATTGTTCAGACCATCTTTGAAGTTAATTGAGGAGCCATCATAGAAAATGTGATGAAGTGCGGGACTGGGGAATATTCACAGCAGCCTACTCAACGGGGTAAACATATAAACCAACAGGCAAAAATGTGACTGTCCAACACCCAGCAGTATTAATGGAACACACGTGGCTAAGTCCATATATGCTGTTTTGAAAATCTAACCTTAAGTGTCTACATTCATCCACTTCAATGCAGAAGGCTATATTCTGTTCAATTACTATAATCATTTTCCAAGAAAGGGCAGAGAATACAATCTGACTTTCAGAAAAGTACTGTCATTTGAGCATAAGCAAGTTCACATTGATTTGCAAAGATTTTCTCCCTTAAAAAAAAAGTCTCTGCACACTGTGCTTGCCAGGCATTAGGTAAATTTAAATGGAAAGCATTCTTATCTGTGACAGGAAAGCAGCCTCTTGCTTTGTAAGAGACTTTACTTCTTAGCACTTGAGATTTATTTTCTGAATATGTCTCAGCATCATTGTGATCAGCAAACCTATATTGAGTTCCCATGGTATGCTTGACTTTGGACTTCAGGGTTGTACTGATGAGCTATCCCAGAGCACATTTCAGGCTTAGTACTGAAAGCAACAATGAGGCCTTGCAGTGAATGCACAGAACTTAACAACACCCTTGCTGGATTCCAAGAGACATTTAAGTTTGTATTTGAAATATTCAAGTTTAAAATGAATGAAGGGAACAACATTGCCATTGTAATTGCAATTAGGCAATTACTTTGAGCAAAGCAATGTTCTAAATGGTAGGGATACAAATGGAAATGGAAAGCAGTTCCTACTCTAAAGGTGACAGTCTAATAGGAAGAGAGAACACAGCCTCAAGTCAGAAGGAAGGGCCCACAGGTTCCTAGGGTACAGCCACAAAAGCAAATGATAATGAATCTTCTGTAATGTCATTTCCGTTAATAAAACCAAACCTGCTTCTTCTGTTGAGCTATTTGAAAGTGCAAACAATGATGGTGAGAACTTCCTTTTCTGTGTTTTTAGGAACTGTAGCTACTAGGGAGATGGGTGCTACAGCACTTACAGAATTAATTGACAGGTCACCTCTCCACCAGAGTTGTCCTCCTGGTTGATATCTGTAGGGGTACAGGCTCATAGTAGGGTTGGAGCTATTCCAGGGGCTCTTGGGCTGCCAGCTTATCAAAATCAGCTGTAACTGTGACTGTGAGGACTTCAAGGCCCTTTCTCCAGTAAGAGTGCTCTCCTCAGTGATGCTGATGGAAGCCTGACTGCAAGCATGACTGATCTCTGAAGGATACTATAATTCCCTGGGCTCTTGTTTCTGATCTGTCTCTGTCTATCTCTCTATGTCTGTCTGTCTCCCTTTCCCTGTCTGTTTTTCTCTCCCTTTCTCTCTCCTACTTTTCCCTCTCAATTGTGGCATCTTAAAAAGTTTCAGAGATATAATTTCTGAGTGATTTAATCATTTTATTAATAATGCCAGCATTTTAGTAAAAAGCTAGTTATTTTACCATCACTCTCTTAGACCAAACACAATTATGGTAGCGGGCTCATGGCGTTGGAAGTGGGGTGTTCCCAAGAGTGGTAATCAATTTCAATTGGCTAAAAAGTAATTAGAGAGTGACTATTACAATGAGGGGTTGGATCTGGACTTTGATTGTGTCATTTACTTCTAAGTTAATGCAGCCTTTCAGTCAATTTATTCAAAGAATTTATCCCCACCCAAACCTAACTAGAGCACAATGACTGCCCCACCTGGGTTCCGGATAGAGGAGAAGGTTAGCTCGACCTTCAGAAAATGAGGTCTTGACATGAAGATAAAAGAAACAGGGGGAAATATGAATCTGCCCACATCATTGTTAGTTAATAATCATTTCTGTCATACTCATTTTACCTTGTTACTTCAGCTAAGCTCACTTGACTGCCTTGTCAGTAGCAGTTGGCAACAGTGGTGATGAGCATGGTTGGTCCCTTCTCCACAGACTTTGCTCCCCTGACTGATGGCTTTGGAAGCTTATCACAAGGTGAGATGAAGTGAGATACTGGTCTCGCTAGCAACAGTGGAGGCATAAGTGACATCTGGGACAGCACAAATCACTATTGGGGACAATGGCTTATGATGGCACAAAAAATGACACACAAATCGAATTTTTGATCCAGGATGTTGACCTTCACAGGTTAGTGAAAGCAAGACTTCTAGCCTTCCCCAGGGGAGACAGTTTCCACAGAAAGGGAGAGAGAGTAATGCTGGTTAAGGCTATGGAAGATCTCACCTGGAGTAGGTTGCCAGAGAAAGAAAAAAAGGTCATGTGGTAGCATCCTATTTTGTATAAATGATTCTTCTTTCTAACCACTTGTTAAGTTCTGTAGTACCAATGTTCCTGAGGGATTATGAGCATTCAGTGTCTTTTAAATTTGGCATTCCAGGATAAAACCCTATGCCTTAGATATGGCTCTAGTCAGCATCCCACAAGGATCGTCAATAATTTGATCCTAAAGCTCTATGACCCTGCTGTTTGAATTGCTACTCTCTAGACCCAATCTGAAACAAAATGACAAAAAGTGATTAGTTTATATATATTGGGACTACTCAAGCATATAATCTCTAGGAAGTTTAAGGTCAATTTGATCCCGTTTGGGATGAAAATGATAGAAAGGGACAACTGAAAACAGGGAACCAGGTATGAAAGACAAGCTGTCTCTTAAAATGCACCTCAATTATCATAGAATCAATGTAAACGGTTGGAAGCCAAGGAAAGGGGTTAAGCATGTGGATAATCTAACCAAAGAAAGAGACCAGAAACATGCTGATACAATAAATTCCTTTTGAAATTTGATTTCAAATGATTTGATCAAATTACTGTTAAAGTACTTTATAACATGGAGTCTAGACAGCTCAAAAGGTGGAAAGTATAAGTTGCTTAGTTAAGTCTTGTCCAATAAGGTAGTGATGAGACAGTGTTGTAGAGTGGCCAGTCCATTAAAATGACTGTGGACTAATCAGCTCTACAGCAGTGAAGAAGTAACACATACAAATATGCAGTGACAGAATTCAGAAGTGAATACATTTCATATTTATTTCAACACATAATGACCAAAGACTTATAAGTCTTTCACAAAGCCCCACTCAGATGTCTCATTATGTTGAAGAGGTGAATTTAGGTTCTCATATCCTCTATCAGGAATGCACAAACTCTGGCAGGTTTGATCAAGATGGAAAGGATCCAGTTATAGTATAGCTCAGTATATTTTCAAAAACTTTTGAGCTATTTAGACTCCACGTTATAAAACATTTTAAAAATAATTTGATTCAGGAGAAAGCAATGTCACAAAACCTGAGAGGTGAATATAGAGGATTGTCCAGAGTGTCAAATGCTATAGAGAGGTCAAGAAGAGAAAGGAACAAAAATACAGGCGCACACATACACACATATTATATACACATATACATAAACGTATACACAGATATATATACACATGTGTATGTATGTACATATGTGTGTATATATGTTGGCATATATTTGTTCTGTTAGTCACTTGTTTGTTATTTTTGAGTGGAATATGAAGGGAGAATACCTAAAAAATAAAATTAGCTGTTGAGAGGAATGTACTGGGAGAGAGAGAACAAGAAGGAATATAGCAAATCATCTCACATAAAAGAGGCAAGCAAGAGTTTTTACATTGGGAGAAAAGGAGGAGGTGAAAGGCAATAAGAGAATCTTACGCTCATCTGATTTGGCTTAAGGAGAGACTAACACACACTCAAAATGGGTATGGAAATCTATCTTACCCTGCAGGAAGGCAGGGGGGAAGAGGATAGGAAAGGGAGGAAAATAGAAGGGAACACAGATTGGGGAAGGGGTAATCAGAAGCAAACACTATTGTGGGAGAACAAGTCCAGAGAGCGAATAGAATAAATGGAGGACAGGGCAAGATAGATGGAAATGTGGTTAGTTTTTTGCATTATGACTGTGATGGAAGTGTTTTGCATGGCTACACATGTATGACCTACATTGAATTGCAAGGCTTTCTCAATGACAGTGGGTGGGGAGGGAGGAAGGGAGAGAATGTGGTACTCAAAATTTTAGAAATGAATATTAAAAATTGTTTTTTGCATGCAACTGGTAAATAAGATGTACAGGCACTTGCCCTACAGGAAAACAGAGGGGAGAGTGATTGGAGAAGGGAGGATGATAGAAGAGAGGACAGACTGGGGTAAGGTGTGGATGAGGCACATGGGTGGGGATGGGAAGAGATGGGGAGAAAATTGGGAATTCAAAATCTTGTGGAAGTGAATGTTGAAACTGAAAATAAATGAATTATATTTTTTTAAAATGTTTTTTATCCCCTAATGCTTCTGTCTAATTTATGATGTGATGATGTTCATAATCTTAAGATTTTACAAATGAGTTTGTTTTCAAAACTTGTATTATCACTCTGCACAAGTAAGTCAAATTCAGTAATTAGGGAAAAGGCTCATCCAACTGGTAGCCTGACCACGGGATTATGGATTCTTCAACGTTTCATCCCAAGAAACAATGAATAATACAAGATGACCTCTGTGGGCACATTTTGGCTTCTGTACTGACAAAGGAATGGTGACCAAAAAAAGACAGGGAAGTTTCTAGATATCACACTTTTTTTAGACTCTCTATAAGCTATCATTTAACAGTTGGTTCTATATTTTTGTCCAGTGACCTATAAGTATACATGCTAAGTGAGGAAGTGGAAATAAAACAGCATCAACATGCTTGCTGTAAAGAAAATGAAGAGAAAGTAGAATGCTACAACTAAATGACTTAGAGATTCTCCTTGAGGAGGCAAATAAAGAAGTTGGTAGAGTTGGTTTTATCATCAGTACAAAGGAAACAAAAGTAATGATTTCATGGAACATTTGGTCATCTCATAACACAGTGCTAAGGTTAAGGGTTTTCATGAGACTAGAATGTAAATAATTGTAGCCTACGGACCAGTATGTTTTGGAGGGGATTAAATGGCAAGGGCATTCTGTAAGGAACTTGATGAGGGCCTCCAAATAAGATAAATTACATTTTATTACTAGGTGACTGTACCAGTAAGTAGCCCTACATACACAGGGGGGCCTCCCACGACAGGTTCTTAAATCTGCATTTATAAAAGGAAAGGCAGCTTTTGAGGGTTTAACAATCTCCTTTAATTAGTTCAACATACAGAAAAATATAAGCAGAGAGATAAATACCAAGAAACAGGGCTCAAACTGCCTGAATCAAAGCAATATTGCCGTACAATTTGCATACATTGCTGGATTGAGAGAGCCTTTACATCTGACTGACCAGTGGTCTGAACATAGGGCCACTCAGAGTCTCAACCAGGTAATCACAAGATCCCCCGGATAAGCAAACCCCCAAAGTAAAATACTAACTTTTCAGTATATATAACGAAGACTTAGCTTCTGATTGACTCAAAGTCAGCAGGCACAAAACCACATGACTCAGCACAGCTGTGAATCATCAGGGCTCAAAGGAGACTGAACCTTCAGGTGTTCACCATTTACCCTGAGCCTAGGAAACAACTCCAAACAAACATACCCCACCCTGCTTACTGCCACAGTGACCTCAACTGAAATGTAGGAACAGGTGAGGATGTGAGATATATACTGGGGGGAAAAGTAGATCAATAATAAGGAATGGGGGAGGCCAAAGGCTTATTGTGGATTACACAGGAGTCTCACTACTGTAGAAAATGAATGTCTTCTTTGAAAAAGAATCAGAAAGTGCTGAGCATTAAAACCACTAAACAACATTTTTAAAGAAACATGTTTTATTTTTTAATAGACAGGAAATAACTTGCCATTGATTGGGAGTCTTTTCGGAACCAGCTGTTTGTGCACAATCAAACTACCAACTTATTAGAAACAAAGAATAAAATTCATACAAAGTTAGAAGAATGAATAAAAATGAGGGGATAATAAACCATGCAATTAAAATAACTCTAATGTGACTTCTAAAAATAAGCTATTGATGATGAAACTAGAATGTAGACAGAAGAAAGCGCATAGGCATGAAGTAAAATAATTTCTTATAGAATTTTAACCATCAAAAATCAACTACTGTAACACAGAAACTGAAAGAGCCTTAAAGGTAAGTTAATCAGGAAACATTTGACTTACTTGGGAAGCAGAGTGATAATGAAAGTTTTGAAAACAAACTCATTTGTAAAATCTTAAAGAGAATAGTAATGGAAGATTATGAGCATCATTGCATCACAAATTAGAGAGAAGCATTAGAGGATAAAAATATTTTAAAGAAAATTTAGTGAGTGCAACAAGTAAACAAAATCATTCAGAAGGCATTTAAAGATGGAAATGTCAAAAGAATAACAAACAGAAGAGAGCTGGGGAAAGTTTTTAAAAGAAAGTTTTTGTTTTCTCCATCAAGGTCTACAGAGCCATCACAAGTACTCCTAAATTTTCCTTAAAAGGGAGGTAGAAATAGAACCAAAGAGAACAATGATGGGAAAAGAGAATTATTTAGAGCTAGATGGTCCAAAGGAGATCATGGCAGAAGATATAATTATAAAGGCAATGAAAGTTTGATCCACAGAATATCAGAAGGAGAAAAAGATACTTAGAGCTTATCCAGAATAAAAATGTGACTAATAGAACAAATATCTACCAACTTATGTGTCTATTTTTCTTTCTCTTCTTGGCATCTCTACAGCATTTGACACTATGGTCAACTCTCTATAAAATATTCTTACCTCTCAGGTTTTGTGACATTGTCATCTCCTAGATCTCCTCCTATCCATCTAGGTCTCTTTTTGCTAGATTATTTTCCATATACTTTCTCCTACCTGTCTTTACGTGCCAAAGCTCTGCCTTAGACCTTTTTGTTTCTCTACACTCACTGGGTGATCCCATCAGCTTTCATGGACAAAAATATCATCTTTATATAAATGAGTGCTATGTATATGTATTTATTTAGCCTTAGTCCCCTGAGCTCCAGTTTCATATGACAAACAGTCTCATGAACTAATGGATATTTCAAACTGAATGTTCTATAGGTTGTTGGAAACTCAACCTATCTAAAAACATTTCTGTTTATCCCTCAAATCTACCCTTCTCTTGAATTTTTACAAACTAAAATTCACAATTTTTGAACTACCATTGTTCTAGTGTTCCGGATTTGCAACTTACTTATCTTCCTTATATACTTCTTTCTCACCTCATATATTCAATCAGCTGCCAAATCTCTTCCTATCTAACTTCACAACATTTCTTGACTGTATTTCCTTCTTTTGACCACCACAATCCTAATTCAGTGCTTCATCATATCTCACCTATGTTTACTTCAACACTTCTTAATAAATTTCCTTGCCACAAGTCTCCTCTCCAAACCAACTTCACATAGCGACCAAGATGATTTCCCTGAAACACAAATCTGACCATATCACTTTCATGCTCACACTCAAATTGCTTTCAAATTAATATTAAGATCAAATACGAACTGGCCCCAAACTTCCATCAGGTTTACATATTTTTCCCCTTCACATAATCTACAGTCAGGATTTCTTACTGTTCCTCATAATTGATGCCCCATTTCACACCTCCTTGCCTTTATATTTGCTGGCTCTTATTCTTAGAATGCCTTTCTTTTTTAGAATCCCTGGCTTCCTTCAAAACTCAGCTCAAGTAGACCATGCAGCCTGAACTCTACACTGGGTTTATTTTGTATAAATATGTGAATTTTAGGCACACTTAAGAGTCACAGTGAATAGAGCCTTGGGCTTGGAATCAGAAAGACTCATTTCCAAAAGTTCAAATCCAGCATTTACTAGGTATGCCTAGGCAAGTCAAATATTTAACCCTGTTAAACTCTGTTCCTGATCTGGAAAATGATCTGGAGAGGGAAATGGCAAATCACTCCAGCATCTTTGCCAAGAAAACCTCAAAAAATGGGGTCACAAGAAGTCAGACACAACTGAACAACAATCTGTGTACAGAATCTCGGTTTCTGAATTTAATTCATTCTGAGATTCTTTGTCATGCAATTTGTTCATATTGCAAAGCAAATTTTCCCATAGGAAATAAAGTCAGATGATCTCTACTACATAACCAAAAATATTTATATAAAAATAAGTATCTATAATTTTAAGTTAGCTTTTTTGCTCCTAATGAGTCTGAAATACATTAGCAATAATCAGTACACAAAATAAACTGGAAATAAAATAAATTAACCTGCACTCTACCTTTGAGAAGAGTAGTGACTGCCATGAAGGAAACAAGAGGAGGAAGGCTTACTGATTGGAAGGAGAATCTCCTTCTTTGAGAACACTGGGGATTTCAACATTGGGCGTGTTCTCTCTTATGCTACATTCACTAAAAGTAAGACTAACACTACTGTCTTCATTTATTTTTTGTTTTTTAGAATCACTTTCATCTTTTGACTCACTGATTTTTTTTCTTTATGTTTGCTTCTGACTAGGAATCTAACGACACTCGTTTTTGACATTTTTTCATAATGTCACAGAAATGTGACTTTGCATTATCGTTAAAAATATTCACAGCTCTCGTTGCTATAGCCTTATTGGCGTGATGTTTTTCAACAAAATTTTGATGTTCATACTGCAAATTTTTGTTCATCCTAGAAGACAAATTTTGAGAAAAATTTTTCCTTGTCTGTAAACCAGATTACTAGTAAATCAAGGTTCTGCTGTATTTCAGATTGTGGAGCAAAGTCCATCCCAGAACTTGCCCCTTGAATTGTCATCTTAAGTGGTTCGTTCATAGCTTGTAAAGTGTGTGCTTCTTTCAGAGCTTCATTGGTCAGTGTAAAGAAATATACTTTATTTGATGTAACAAGTTCTTTCATTAACTTGAGTCAGAAGAGTCTGGCACTTGGATAGTTACATTTGATATGAAACAGGAAAAATCATTTTTGAGAGGATAAGCAAGACTCCTTGGGTCTTATAAAATAAAACAAAACAAAATTAGGCAGCCGTATAGTCATTTGAAAAAGAAGCCTGGCAGTTGACAGGATAGACAGCTCCATGGAGAGGACTCAGTTGTTGACACTCTCCTCACAGAACCACAGAATTTGATAGAAGAGACTTTTTTCATCAGATAACCCAATCCACACAGCGAAAGCAATCCCCATGAACATGTGGTAATTTTAGCATTTGCTTGAAAGAACAGGGAATTCTTTAGACAACCCCATTCTACTTTTGGACAGCTCTAATGATTAGGAAGCTTTCTTCCTGAAATTGAGCCTAAATTTACCTTTTTGAATCTGTACTCTTTGCTATTGGTTGTAGCGCATGCGACCAAATATAACAGGACTAGTGTCTGCTCTACTTGAAAGACCTTACAATGCTTGAAAACTGCTATCATCTCACTGTAGTCTCTTCCCTCAAGTTTTCTTATCTCTGCCCTACACATCTTCAAACATCTTCAAGGGATCCTTGGATTCACTGGATGACATGGACTCAAGGCCTTTCACTATACTGGTTGACCTTCTCTGGAAACTCTCGAGCTTATCAGTGTCCTTAATCCATGTCCTCAAGAACTGAAACTAAAACGCCAGGTGACATCTGATGAGATGAAAGCAAAGTAAAATGGGCCTATTATTTCCATATTCTTGGAAGAAGCACCTATAGCCCAAGATTGCAATAGCTTCTTTGGCTGTCTCATGTAACCCTTGTGGTTTGCTGAATGCTTTTAGGTCCTTTTCATAGCACTATTCATTCCATACCTTCTTTGTCTTATATTTGCAAAGTCATTATTTCTATGCCAAAGTGCAAGACTTCACATTTATCAAGACTGAACTTCATCTTGTTAGTATCAATCCAATGAGTGATCCTGCCTAGATCTTTTTGGCTCCTGACTCTATCATGTACTCTGTTAGCTGGCCCTCTTAGCTTTGAATTATTTGCGAATTTGATGGGCATATTCCTATTTATGCCTTTATCTAAGTCACTGATAAAAATTGAATAGGGCCAAGCACAGATCCTTGAGTACTCCACTAGAGACCTTTTGCAACATTAAAATTGTAGCAGACTCCTGGAATCTGACCATTATCCCAGTTCTGAATCCATCTGAATATGTTGTTTTCTCATTCATTTTGCTCCAAAATAAATTATATTATTGTCTAATTAATTTCAAATCACAAGTATGAGGTTCTTTATTAAAAGCTTCTCATAGCAATGGCCTTAATGGTAACATGGTGATCCTATCAAATGAGGTTAAACTAAAACAATCTGTTATTAGTGAAGCTGCACTGGATGTTTGGAATCACAGTTTCCTTCTAGATATCTGCCAATGCCTTTCATGACCTATTTTAGAATTTCCCTGAGCATCAAAGTCAGGTTCACTGTCCTACAGCTTTCAGACTCTGTTATCTTGTTTATTGAACTTCTGGACATTTACTTTTTTCCAAATTTGTGTCATCTTACCTTTTCTACAGTCTTTCAAAAATCACTGGGAGTTATCTGCAATCTCATCTGCCAGTATTTTTAGGACCCAAGGATATAGTTCATCTTGGCCACTTAACTTGAATTCATCAAGGGCACTTTGCAATTCTTTACTATCTCTTGACTTCAGTATCAACCCCTCTTAACTGTTTTCTTTTGTTTTATCATTCCCAAAGTAAATATAATTCTCACGTAACAGAGAATAAAAATAATTATTTAAGAATTACTCAACTCTTCTTTCTATATTTATTGTTTGGTCACCATCTTAGCCACCTGAAGCAAAGTTTCTATCTCCACCTTAATCCTCCTTTTCCCATCAATATAACTAAAACTCAAACAAAAAGTGTCTTCTTGTTGTCCTTAACTTCCCTCACAAGCCTGAATTTATTCTGAGGTTTTACTGACTTTTTGAAAGATCATGCCAATCTCTCATATTCATCTAGCATTTAACTGGCCTTCCATTTCTATACATTTCTTTTAAAAATCCAAATTAGTTGATGAGTTTTCTCTGCATGTATATCAACTGCTTCAGAAAATTCTCATTTTATTTTCTTCATTGGTTGTTTCCCCTTGGATCTTCAGGATTTTATTCTTGAGCACTGCCTCTGAAAGGCAGGCCAAATTAATTTATATGAGTTCTAGATTCCTGATCTATAAAAATGAGGGAGTTGGAAAAGACAGCCTTCAAAATCACTTCCAATTCTAAGTCTATGACTTAATGTTCCTCTTCAACAAGCCTTCTATTGTCCCTTTTTGTCCTATGTAAAAGAAATGTTCATTTATAGAACTTTTCAGTAGCACTGTCAAAGAGTTACTGTTAATTTCCTCATCTTTCTCAGTCTGAAAATGAAAATAAAAATAGTAAAACTACTCAGTAGGACATCCCATGAAAGTAAAGAATGGTTTGACATTTAGAGGAAGAGCTTTAGTTTTGGAAACAAAAGACCTGAGCTTTGAGGGCTAGTTCTAAAATATTTGTTATAGGAACGAAAGCTCCTAAAAGAGCTTTGCTAGGTAACAAGTAAAACTAGTGGCTTCAGAATGACTGGGGTTCATCCACACCATATTAATAGGAGGATAGCTTGAATCATATATGCTCTTATCAAATTCCTTTTTGCTCTCCAATACTGTGCTCACACTTGTCCAAAAAAAATGAAAAATTATCCTTTTGTTGTAGACTTAAAATTGTTGCAGAAACAATAGGGAAACTTAATGTTATACTTATATTCTTGTAAGAAACGAAGTTTTCCTGCTAGAAATAGGCCATTATGAGGAACCATTGCTTCACCAATGTAAAAAGGACATCATGTGGGTCAAAATATAGTTTTATGTTTCTTATGGAGCCCCCTCCTCATTTGGCAGATGGCAGGCATTTTCATCAAAGGCTGAAAAGGATATAAATGAGTGTCTTACAAAAATTTATCAGAAAAGGACAAAGATGAACTGAAGTAAAATTCCTACAGCTCTTGTAGGAATATCTATATCCATATACCTACATTTATTTAGACAGATAGGTGGATGTGCGGGTATATGTATATGTATACGTACATATATACATGCCCATGTACACACAGAGAGATAGGTAGACACAGACAGAATATATAAATATGTAATCCATAGAAAATATAAATATATAAACTTCAAATGGGGAGATTAAATATAATCACAAAATTTCACCTTTTCAGATATAAAAACTAGAAAATGCTTTAGTATCTATAAAAAGACCAATTGTTTTCATTTTGTCTGTGATTTATATTTATAAGCCGCTCTGAGCCTTTGAGGAAGCTTTAATACTTGGTTGAGCTAACAAGAAATCTGCTTTCCTTAAATCAATATAATCAACCTCCCCTAAAGATATGCTTCAGGGAAAGTTTCCACAAATAAGTCATGCTTTTGCAACCATTTCACATGAGAGATTTGGTTACCATTTCCCATTGTGCAATTAGAAAGGGGAGGGCGCAAAGAGAATGAAAAAGATAATTATTTAAGGTAACCCTGTGGTACAGTGGATGGAGTTCTGAACTTGTCATCAGGAAAATCTTAGTTCAAATCCTACTTCACACATTCACCGGCTTTCTAAAAAATGATCCTGGTGAGACTTACCTTAGGTTGACTAAGTTTCCTAATCTGTAAAATGGGAACAATAATGCCACCTACCTCCTAGGATTGTTATAAAGATAAAATGGGATAATGAATATATTTGCAAGCTTTAAAGTATTCTAAAAATGCTAGCTGGTAGTGGAATAGATTTGGTACCTATGACATAACAGTCAATGACTCTATCAGTCTACTGTTTGATAAACCCACGGACCCCAGCTTCTGAGATAAGAACTCATTATTTGACAAAAAATTCTGGGAAAACTGGATAACAGTGTGGTAGAAACTGGGCATAGACCAATGCCTGACACTGTACACAAGAATAAAGTCACAATGGATGCATGATCTAAGTATAAAGGCTGATACTATAAACAAATTAGGGGAGCAAGGAATAGTGTATTTGTCAGATTTATGAAGAATGGAGGAATTTATGACCATGCAAGTGATACAGAGCGTTATGAAATGAAAAATGGATAACTTTGATTGTCTTAATTTGAAAAGGTTTGCACAAACAAACCCAAAGCAACCAAGATTAGGAGGTAAGCAGAAAAATGGGAAAAAATTCTGCACTAGTTTCTGTGATAAAGGCCTCATTTCTAAAATATATAGAGAACTGAGTCAAATGTACAAGAATACAATCATTTCCCAATTGATAAATGGTCAAAGGATATGAACAGGCAGTTTTCAGAGGAAGAAATTAACTCTTTCTATAGTCATATAAAAAAGAAAATCACTACTGACTAGAGAGATGCAAATCAAGACAACTCTGAGGTACTACATCACACCTGTGAGGTTGACAAACATGACAGAACAGGAAGATGATAAATGTTGGAGAAGATGTGGGAGAATTGGAACACTAATTCATTGTTGGTGGAGCTGTGAGCTGAACCAACCATTCTAAGAGAAGTTTAGAACTATGCCCAAGGGGCTACAAAAATGTGCAAACCCTTTGTTTGACCTAGCAATATTGCTTCTGGGACTGTATCCTAAAGAGATCAAAAAATGAGAAAAGATCCCATGCGTACAAAAATATTTATAGCAGCTCTCTTTGTGGTGGCCAAGAACTGAAAATCGAGGAGATGCCCATCAATTGGGGAATGACTGAACAAGTTGTGGTATATGAATGTAATGGAATACTATGTGCTACAAGAAATGATGAACAGGCAGGCTTCAGAGAGACCTGGAAGGACTTATATGAAGTGGTGCTGAGTGAAAGGAGCAGAACCAGGAGAACACTGTGCACAATAACAGCCACAGTGCGCGAGGATTGTTTCTGATAGACTTAGCCCTTCACAGCAATGCAAGGACCTAAAACATTCCCAAAGGACTCTTGAGGCAAAATGCCTTCCACATCCAGAGAGAGAACTATGGAATTCCATGGCAGAATGAAGCAGACTATTTTTCTCTGGTGTTATGTTTTGTTTTAGCTTGGTTTTTCTTAAGGTTTCTCCCTTTCATTTTAATTTTTCTATGCAACACAGCCAATGTGAAAATGTGTTTAATAAGAATGTATGTTTAGAACCCATATAAGAATGCATGCTGTTTTGGGGAGGATGAGAGAAAGGAGGGGAAGAAAATTTAAGACTTATAGAAATGATTGTTGAAAACTGAAAACAAATAGATTAATTTTAAAAAATGCTAACTAGTAATAGTAGGACTAGTTGTGGTGGTGGTAGTAGTATAAGTAGTAATACTGATAATCTGATTACTTACATTCTTTCCCTTTTCTCTACTCATGTGGCTAGGGGCAGCTAGGTGATGCAGTGGATAGAGCACCAGTGCAGGAGTCAGGAGGACCTGAGTTCAAATCTCACCTCAGACATCTAACACTCACTAGCTGTGTACCTTGGGCAAGTCACTTAACCCCAATTGCCTCATCCTGGGTCATCTCCAGTCATCTTGATGAATATCTGGTCACTGGATTCAGATGGCTCTGGAGGAGAAGTGAGGCTGGTGACCTGCACAGCCCTCCCTCACTGAAAACAAAGTCAAGTGCAAGTCATGTCATTATTTCTCTGATGGCATGGCCTTCTTTGGCAATGAAGGACAAACACACACTCATGTAGTCACCCTAGTTCAGCCTTCCCTCCAAGACTAATTTACTAACCCTCCAATTATTCTTGCTACTTCCTGTCTCTTCTTTCTCCAAATTCATTCTCCCCTGACAAAGAAAAAAAAAAATCTCCCTAAGGCACAGACCTATCTATATAACTATCTATCATATAGCTCTTAGGCTCAAAAACTTTTAGAAAATCGATCTTGCTTCTGAGATAAAAATCAGTCTTCATTCTGACATTCAGGGACCTATTCAGTCTGCCTTTATTTCACATTATCCCCACACCCTTAAAGTACTCTCCTTTGCTGCCTAATTCAATTGTTTTCTAAACTTAACACTTCATTCCCTGAGCCTTGTTTCATCTAATACTAAATCCAGCTAGCAAGTCAGCAATTACAGTCTCATTGTCTGTCTTCAAGGCTTATCTCAGATGTCAGGTCCTTGAAACCATTTGGAATTTCTCAGGTTGAAAGAGTTCTTCTCAAAATGCTGTGTATTTAATGAACTGTATAAATATTATATCACATTTAGATATGATGTGAGAATGTAAGCTCCTTGACAGCAGGGATCGTTGTGTTTTTATTCTTCTATCCCTTGCATGATACACAATGCCCTGATGATACCAAACTTAGAACAAATTTCATTTGAATTCATTTGGCTTAGAACTTGACTATATAAAAGGCAGTCAAACATTTCATAATTATTTAACTCTTGAAGGGAGGAGCAGAATCTATCTCCTCTGTGGGTAGAGAGAATGACCTGGATCCATTTTGAATTTTCCCTAATCTCTTTAGCCAAGAAAATATATCACGATTTGGGGATAAGGGTAGGGAGACTTTGAGAGGCCATGAGAAAAAGAGTAAAGATATCTAGAAAGAGAGAGGGTGAGGCATCCCTCTTTCAAATAATCTGTGATACGTAGACCATACTGTTGTTTACCATATTATATTTTAATGGAAAATAGAATCATAAATACATATATGTATAATGTTCAGTTATTTTTTCAGTCCTATCCAACTCTTAGTGACCCCATTTGAGGTTTTCTTGCAAAGATACTGGAGTGGTTTTCCATTTCTTACTCCAGCTCATTTTACAAATGAGGAAACTGAGGCAAATTGGGTTAAGTGACTTGCCCAGGGTCACATAGTGTCTGAGACCAGATTTGAATTCACATCTTCCTGTCTCCAGGCCTGGCACTCTAATGTGGATGTTATATATAAATACACACACAGACATGTGTATACCCATATGTATATACATATATGTATATGTGTTTATATTCTTATATTTATTTTTCTTTATGATTCCATTTTCCATTAAAATAGGCATGATAAGGTCTATAGACTAGTCTTTAACATTAAGTATTTGACTACTTTTATGTACATATATATGTACATATGTAAAGAAATATATTGATTATGTAAGTTATCTGTGTCTACATGGGTCTGTAGAAATGTGCCTCCTAGGTAGAATAGATATCTCTAAATATGAATAGATATGAATCTCTAAATGAATAAATATCTCTAAAGTCTCTTCTATCCACCCTTCTTTAGCCTTTCATTATTGCCAGGAGATTGATGCCAGAAGCTGGTTACTCTATTCTGAGAAAGAGTACCAGGCTACAATTATATCTATCCATCTCTCTAAATATTGTTAGTCCAGGGGAAATAATTTTTGGCTTAAAGTTTAGACCCTGATTTCTCTCCCTTAAGGGGGAAGTAGTGTCCCAAACTATATATCCTATGGCAAACTTCTTTGTCCTAAAAATGTCAGATCCACAAAGAACACACAGAACAAATAAACCTGTTGATCTAAGTGGATAGCAAATAGAAATCAGAAAATGTATACAGATGAGAATATGCCAGGCCATACACAAAGTGAATGAGGTCTCTTACTGGTAATGAAATCTCTCATCTCAACCAACCGACAGAGTCCCAAATTTGACCCAATTTCTAAAAGTTTCTGGTATGATTAACTGGGGCTACAGCCATAGGTGTGGACTCTTCTGCATGTTACCTCTTCCTCCAATCTTTCTCTCCCTTCAGGTACTGCTCCCTGAACAAAACTGGGAAACTTACGTTTTCCCTCTAGAAGCTGGAAGTCAGGAGAACAAGATCTGTCTTCTCTCAAGCTCTAGAAAACTCCACTCCCCCACACAGCACCAGAGCAATGAGTCATCAGTCTCTAGCAATGAAAAAAGTCTTATGCAAATAAACACATTACACACATAACAGAGCAGACATAACTAAGCAAAACAAAACAAAACAAAAAAAAAAAACACCACCTTAAGTGATATCCCTAGGAGACTTTTTTTTTCCTTTGGTGAATGAGCAGGAAACCTTTCCTATAGGCAACATGTTTTTTCTTTAAAGGAACCTTCTTTTTTTAAATGAAAACTATTTGTTCTTTCAAAATATTTTATTTTCAATAAAATAACTTTATAGCATTGTGATGTTTCATTTCACTGAATTAATATCTCCTCCATTTTCCTCTTTGAAAAAAAAACTTTGAGGATTGCGGCATAAGGTTAAAGGGGAAGTATGTGAGTCAGTGAGAGAGAGAAAACAATTACATCTCTTATTTTTCAAGCCTGACCCTGGCTCCTGTGGCACAGGATATGGATAATAGCCTTGAGGTTTTCATGTGTTTTTTTCTTAATCCTTAGATAATATCTCAGTGTAAAGCTGATGGCAAGATTCCTCTTTTTTCTTTCTTTTTCAAAGAAATTTAAACTACAAGCTTCCCTAGGGAGGTCAGCTCTAAAACAAAGATTCACTGAGATCTTGTTTCTTCCATTTCAGGAGAGTACAAATTATTTCCTTTAAAGGGGGAAAAAAGTAAGGAATTGATTGTATAGAATACTTCAATGAAATAGAAACTATTGTAACTAATGTAATTAGCAAATGTTTTCCTTTGAGACTGACATCTATAGTTTTAGAGAACTACTTTATGTTAGCCTATGCATTCTAAGCTACTCACATAATCATTCCATTTAGAACACAAAAATGTCCATTTAAGGTAAAGAGGCAAAGAACTGAAACTAACTCCAAAAGATCATTTGTCTGTTGTTCCAACACCAACATTCTCTAAATTTTGTACTTATCTATTAGCAGAGGAAGATAAATTTTGCATGCCAGATTTCTATGATGGTTTCATCTTAGCAACATAGAGCACAGCCTCTGTATCAGAGGTGGGTTCTGTTTTCTTCATGCAACCAGACCATACCCACTCCCCACATCCCAAAGAAAAAAAACTCATAAAAGGAGTGTACAATTGTTGTTTACTTATATAAAACTCGTTATGACCCCCATTTGGGGTTAGCTTATCAGTTAGAGATACTGGAGTAGTTTGCCTTTTCTTCTTAAGCTCATTTTATAGAAGAGAAAACTGAGACAAACATGGTTAAGTGACTTGCCCAGGGTCACACAGCTAGTAAGTGTTTGAGGCCAGGGTTCAACTCAGAAGATTAATCTTCCTGATTTCAGGTCTAGCACTATATCTACTGTGCCACCTTACTACCCATGCCTTGCACATAGTAGAAAGTAATAGGTGGAAAAATATGTACTAAGGCTTAGAGCAGGGTTTTCCAACTATCAGACTGTGATCATACAGGTTTATCTCTTCACTTTCTAAACTAGTTTTTACCACTGCACCTTGATCTTGGGCCAAAATGGATGTGCCAATGGAGAGAGGTGCTCAGTCAAGAGTTATTCTCTACACTTTCCACCATCAACCCTAACCTAAGGAACTTTCATTCTCAACACTCTATTCCAGTCTTTACTGATTAACTCCTTTCCTCCACTATATCACCTCTCTTTACCTCTTCAATAATTTCAGAGAAGTTTGTGGCCCTGTGTCTTGACTGGAAAAAAAATGTCATGGTAGATGAGTTTGGTTGACTAAAATGGAGACTCCAGCCTAGGTTGTAATTTCCAACAAAAGGTAGTAGGGATGGCAAAGGCTAAACTTTAAGCAAATGCCAAGGAGTTGGTTTAGATATGCATGAAAATTACCAGAAACCACCAGACATTTTAGCAGGATTTGTAATGCAATGCTCAGCTATTCATATTTCATTATTTCCCCATCAAATCAACTTTGTCAAATCTTATGATTTTTACCTGAACATCTCACACATATACTTTCCACACATGTAGCCATCACCTTAGTTCAGCCCTTTATTGCCTCTCCACTAAACTATTGAAATAGCCTGTTACTTGGTCTCTCTGTCTCAAGTCTCTCTCCAATCCATCATCCACACAGCCTCCAAAAGGATTGTCCTAAATCAAACATCTAACCATTTTACTCCTATACTCAATAAACTCTAATGTTTGTCCAAGTTTAAGTACAACCTGACTGTGAACAACCTTTCTAATCTTATATATCACTCCCCTTCTCTCATTTGATGGTCAAGATAAATGTACCTTTTGCTGTTCCTTATATCATATTTTATTCCCCATCTCCATGTTTTTGCATAGGCTATCTCTCATGCCAGGGATACATTTCCCCTTCATTTTCACCTCTTAAAATCTCTAATTTCTTTGCAGATTAAATTCTTGTGCCATCTCTCAGGGCACCTTTCCTGATCACCTTATTCCAAATTCTAGCTTTGGCATTGACAAACAAAATGAAGTGGCACCATTGGGAATTAGACATCAAGCCAAGAGATATGCTGAGACCAGGTCTAGAAAAACAAAGCAGAAAATGTATCACTTGTATTGATTCTTAAAACTGGGTTTCTAGCAACTCAAGTATAGCCTATTATAATCCCCCTACCTACACAGAAGCTAAATATCTATAATTTAAAACCATATTACATTTTAGTCTATTTTGACTTTTTTAACTATTCCTTCTTTATCTCTCCAGGGTTCACTTGATGCAGTACTGACTTTAGGACATGTGAGCATCATTACCTCCTGTAGCAGATTTTAACTCCTGTACCAGTTTTAACATCATATTTAATTCCCATTGTGTCACTCTGGCAAACAGACTCCTCAAATCCAGATTTGGCCAGAGGGTATAAATGTAACATTTGGGGGAGGTATTGGTTTTGGGGGAGAAGCAGTGAATATTTAATTACTAAATTCCATTGTTGACAAACTGTTCAAAGTTTCCCCATGCATTGTCCCATCATTCCTTCTGATATTTTTCTATGTCAGGTAAACAATCTCTGCATGCTCAATTTGCTGATGCGAAATGAAGGTAATCATTTTAGTTCCTTTCCTCTTCTGTCTGACTTAGAAATTTTTTGCTGATGAACCTCTGCATGGATTGAAGATTCATGTTCTTGATGCTGATTCAGTGGATGGAGATGATCTTGGCCACTCAGAAGTTCTATGTCAGTGAAGGACAATTTCAGGTAGGTCCTTCCAAGCTGGAAAGGCTACAAGTCTGGGCTCAAGAGACTATGCAGCTGTAATCAATTAGCAGAGTTAACTATAAAGAGACTTATCACAAGAAGGGTAGCCACTATATGATAAAGTTTTCAGCCAGGACAAATCACGAAATCTAAACGGTGGATGGGATTATCTGTGTCAATGGAAAGGGTGCCCATACAGAAAGAAATTATAGCTGTTTTAAATTAATAATTATAACTCCTAGTTAAATAGAATTTTGCTGTTTGAAAATGCCTTGCTTACATTCACTCATTCATATTAATTACATACGTCTGTTTTAAGATTTACTAAGAATTTTCCTCACAACAATTTTATGAAGTTGGCAGGGCTTGAATAATTATACTCATTCAAAAAGGGGAAAATGATGACCCAGAGGTCACAGGACCGTAAGTCTAGAGCTGGAAGGGACTCTGGAGAATATCTAGTCTAACCTCCCAATTTGTAAAATGAGGAAATGAGGTTAAATGACTTGCCTAAAGTCACACAATGTACACTGTAGCAGATAGGTTTTAAACTTAGGTCTTCGGATTCCCAATCCTTTCTGTCATATCACAACTCTTCAAACTCTAGCATAAAGTTAAGGGCAATCACACCATTGTGTAGATAATCGAACACACCCTCAGCTCCCCATAGCCTGCAAGCAGTAAAGATTTTGCTTTTAAGACTCTGCCAATAAGTGATTTAAGAGTAGTTGACACAGAAAAATATCAGAAGGAATGATAGGGCAATGGATTGGGAAATTTTGAACAGTTTATCATCAGTGGAATTTAATAATTAAATATTCACTGCTTCTCCCCCAAAACCAATACCTCCCCCAAATGTTACACTTATACCCTCTGGCCAAATCTGGATTTGAGGAGTCTACTTGCCAGAGTGACACAATAGGAATTAAATATGATGTTAGAACTGGCATCTGCTATAGGAGGTAATCATGCTCATATATCCTAAAGTCAGTATTGTATCAAGTGAACCCCAGAGAGATAAAGAAGGAATAGTTAAAAAAATCAAAATAGACTAAAAAGTAATATGGTATTAAATTATAGATATTTAGCCTCTGTGTAGGTAGAGGGATAATAATTAGGTTATACTTGGTTTGTTACAAACCCAGTTTTAAGAATCAATACAAGTGATGCATTTTCTGCTTTGTTTTTCTAGACCTGGTCTCAGCATATCTCTTGGCTTGATGTCTGATTCCCAGTGGTGCCATTTGCTTCTCTTGAGCATTTGGTTCTTTGTACAAGGTTTCCCCATAGCTTTATAAAACTAAGAAAAATCCAATGTGGATGGTAGGACAAGGATGGTAGGGGAATATATTCTTAACACCATGAACAAAATAATCCCAGTTTCAGTGTCAGCACTGTACTCATTCCAAGAGAGTCAAGAGGCTACTGAAGAACTTTCTTAAATGTACTTGAAATTAATGGAAAGAAGAATTATACCCACTGCCTCTATTTAAAAAAATATTTTCACAAAGTAGAAAAATTGTTTCCACTCAGTAAAAATGATGGATTATTGTATAGTGTGAAAAAAAATCTTAATGAACAGATGGAATACCAACCCATTTTTCATTAAAATAGTGAGCTGGGTGAATTCAGCAAATAAAAATGGAGACTAGAGCAGATGGCCATTTATAGTTCTCCTGATTTCTTAAACTACTTCTTTACAGCCAGAGCTGTTCCTATATTTAACTTGAAATGCACAGTTCTAACCATATGCACAGTAAGCAAGCATCCGTGTGACCTCGTAAACTTTTCATATTACACAGCAATGATTTTTACGATTCCACTAACGGAGAGCTATGCACTTAAAAAGATGGCAATTTTTAGACCCCTGATGTTCAGGGAATAAGCTGAAATACCTGCTTTCATTAGATCCTGAGTCTAACAGGTGCTATCATTTCTTAGACTAAACAGAGTTCAAGAAGTCTTTAGATAAAACAACATGAAAGGCACTGAGTGGTCAGCTATATTACAAAAGTGTTGAAACACTTCCTGAAACTTTATGCAGATAAAAGGGAGAAAAAGATTTAAGAAACACACCTTTTACAGGTTTTTCACCTTTAAAAAATACAGTAATTTTAAAAACAAATATATGCTAAGATATCCTATGAATGGTTTATATAGCACAAAAATAATGAGAGAAATTTTAATCACCCAGTTACCACATTTCATCATAGTTCTCACAAACATGGTTTGGTGGGTAGTATTTAATATGGAGCAGTTGTGTCCAGTAATACTTGTGCTTAAACTTTTTCAATTGTTCCCCAGTGCCTACCAAATAAAATCCCACCCTCTTTGGCCTGACATTTAAGACCCTTCCTTATCAGCACTCAACCTATCTGAGTCAAAGTACTTTGTGTATTGACAATACGAATTTATTAAGTGTCTATTAAGTGAACTCAGTGACAGGGATGAAGAAGAACAAAAGACAATTCTGTTCTCAAGGAGTACTGTCTAATAGAGGAGAAAACAACCAAACAAATATGTACAAACTAGGTATTTAAAAGATGAATAGGAAATAATGGAGGGAAAGCACTAGATTTAGGGGAGATCAGGAAAGGTTTCCTTTAGAATGTGGAATTTCATTTGGGACTTGAAGAGAGCTGTTGGTGTTCCCTGTTGACTGGCCTTCATTCTGGAAGAGGACCATTGGCATCAGGAGGGTGAGATCTTGACTTGCTAGTGAACTGAAGCAGGATTGTGCCAAATCATCAGTTTCATTTTCTCTTCTGGAGTCAGTGGAGTCCAGTCGTAAGATACAGGTCACCATGAAGGACAATGGCCCACATGCAGTGAGAGACACTGGCCTTTTGAAATCAAAATCCCTTCCCAGGTCTCAGTTTGTCTGAGATAACACTCATTCACTGAATAAAGACTAGGCAACAAAAGAGGCAAAAGATGTTCTAGCTTGCTTTCACAAAAGAATCAATCTGAGAGGGAAAGATCCTCAGAATTTCTGACCAGAACAAAAAAATTTGTTATTTCTTTCTTGTTTCTGTGTTTTTCTTTTGTTCTCCAAGAGGACCATGAAATCAAGATGATGACATGATCTGTAGTTGACTTTGATTGGCATGAAGGAGGGTTGTGCAAGATCACCAGCCTCACTTTGTCCTCCAGAACCATTTGGGTCCAGTGGCCTGATATTCATCAGGACAACTGGAGATGACCCAGGATGTAATATGGGACCCTGGACATTTTAGGCAAAGGTCTTATCAGATTCTCACTTTGAGTGACATACACCCATTCGATGAATAGGCCTCTTTAAGGAGTTACTCAAGAGATGGTCCCTTGAGCTGATGTAATAAAAAAAATTATACTCTCTTTGAGTCACTAACACTCAAATAATGAGCAAGTGAGGTTTGGGCTGGGCCTTATTATTGGCCAATCAGTGAAAGCTAGAGTTATTTGCATTTAAAGGTATAGTCAAGTAGCCATTTTGAATGTCTCCCTAGGTACCCAACTGGTCTGTTTCAGAGAAGGCAGAACAGATGAGGAGAGTGAGCATTGTGCTGTGTCAGTGCTGTGTCAGTGTGTAAAGTATGAGAACACTGGGAGGGTAGGGGAAGAAGAGAGGTTGGTGTCAGAGGGAGAGGGTTCAAATCTTATCTCTGTAGCTTAATTCCTATATAGCCTTTTTAAAGTGACAATCCCCTCTGGACTTCAGGCTGGTCTTCATTTGTAAAATGAGAGAAATGATAATGAGTTCCCTTTTAGCTATGTTAATTAAGAATCTTATCTATCCTAGGAGACCAAATGGAAATTCTACATCCTTCAAGAAATCTTATTTTTTGCCCAGTGTGTCTGATTTGAGATCATGGCAAAAATCAAGACCAGGGATCTTCCTGGGAAGGAGAAGGAGGAGCTACTCAGTTAGATGATTCAAATGTGGTACTTTCCCAATAAAGAGTGGCCAAGGTCACTGGAGGAGCAGCATTCAAGTTATGTAAGATCCAAGTTGTCTGAAAATCTATTGCCCCAGTTCTGACTGTCATCAACCAGGCACAGACAGAAAACCTCAGGAAATTCTATAAGAACAAGAAATGCAAGGCCCTGAACTTTTGGCCCAAGAAGACCCATGCCATACACCACAAGCTTAAAAAATATTAGGAAAACCTGAAGACCAAAAAGTAGCAGAAGGAGGAATGCCTGTACCCCCTTCAGAAATTTACTATTAAGGCATTAATTTGTTAAGGTGTTTAATAAAAAGACAAATAGTTGAAAGGAAGGTAGGAAGGAAGGAAGAAAGAAAGGAAGGAAGGAAGGAAGGAAGGAAGGAAGGAAGGAAGGAAGGAAGGAAGGAAGGAAGGAAGGAAGGAAGGAAGGAAGGAAGAAAGAAAGAAAGAAAGAAAGAAAGAAAGAAAGAAAGAAAGAAAGAAAGAAAGAAAGAAAGAAAGAAAGAAAGAGTTGAGGTTATCCCTCACTTTAAAATGGCATTTTGCCTTTGGTAATAAAAAAATGTAACTCTCTTGTAGTACTTGTCAAATACTATCTTGTATGTATATCATTCCTACCCCCAACCCTAACTGGATTATTAACTCATTGAGGGCAAGAAATTTGTCCTGAATCCACTTTTACAACAATTACCACAATGCTTTACACATCGTAAACATTTCTGAAAATGTGTTGAATGAATGAATAAATCTAAATATATATAATTATTATATAATAAAAAGTGGAAACACGGTATAGTATATAGCTTTAAAGTCAGGTAGCCCTGGTTTCAAGGCCTGCCTCTGATATGTAGTAGATGTGTGATACTGGAAAAATAAATTAACTTCAATGTCTCCAGGAAACTCTTTTAGATTGTGAAGTATAGACAACTGGCAACTTGATAATCTGCATCAGAGAAAGGAGTTTCCACACAGGGAATTTCATTCATATATGAAAAAATGACTCTAGAAAAAGAACAGTAATAATGCAATAAAAGCAGGAAGTTAAATAGTATCCTAAAAAGGATACTAAATCAAGAATGAAAAAATTCATAAATATTACTTTAAGGAAGGAGGATTGGCCTCAAATTTATGTTGTTTAGCCATGCAGTCTGTCTTATACCTAGGTGATCTTGATCTTTAACTATCTCACTAGTATCACATCCTCTTCTCATTTTTTTTCTTAGGTTGTCCCAAAGATAACTGGAGTAAATATTTTAAAAATTGTTTTCCCCTTCTCTTCCTAACCAAATCATCAACTTTCTTATTCACTTTCCCATGAGAGCTGTTTTTAAGTATTTTGAAGGGTTACTATATGGAAGAGATATTAAATTTATTCTGCTTAATCCCACAGAACAAAGCCAGAGACAATAGGTGGATATTTTTTTGGCAGGGATAGGGGGTGGCAGAGGTATATTGGGGCTTAATAGGAAAATCTCACCAATAATCAGAACTCCCAACTACCTTGAACTACCTTGAAAGACAGTAACTTCCTCCGTTAATGGAGGTCTTTAAATCTTTATCAAGGAGGTCAAACAATATTTGGGGCAGAATGTCAAACCTACATTCACAAGATACAGATTTGAATCCTACCGTAGACATTTATAGCCTCTCAATTTTGACATGTAGAAAGTAATCATTTTCATGCGTGAGTTAAACAGGGCCTTCAAATTCTGAAATCCTATGACTTTAACCATTATTAATAGCACTATTTGGCCTCTTTGATAGCTCCCTATTATTTTTCTTCTGTAAATAATCAATGGTCAAACCCTTTTGTCAGGTTTCTACAGTCTCCTGCATTTCATGCTTTCTCACCTTTTCCAAGGCCATCATTCGTATCCAGGGCTTCACCATCCTACATTTAGATTACTGCAATTGTGTCTTGGCTTTTCTATTTTCCTCCAATCCCTTCCCACACCAGTCCATTTAGCACAGGGCCTAAAAGATAATCTTTCTCAAACACTATATTTATTATGTCATGCAACTAATAAAAAAATCTACAGTGGCTCCCTATCACTCAATATATCAAGTATAAAATACTAAATCTAGTATAAAATACTAAAACTAGTATTAAAGACTTTCCATCAACTGTTCCAGTTCCCCCACCTTTGTCTACACTGTCTCACACAGTGATCTCCCATTACAAATCCTTCAATTCTAATCAACCTTATCTTATTGGGCCTCTCAAATCCATCTTTTCTGATTTTCTACTCTTTTCATTCTCTTGTCTTTTACTACCCATCACTCTAGAAATGCCCAACATACATCTCTTCAGCATGAATAGATGTGTATTGCTTCCTTCAATACTCAAAAATTCACCTTTTCTAACCAGCCTTTCCTTGCAAACCATTTCTTGATATTTTGCTTTTTCCTGTTTGGCATTTCATTGCACTTTAATGAGTGGTTTATATTTAACAGTAATCTTTTTTTAAGAAAAAGAGCACCAGAGGCTATATGCAGTGTACAGGAGATGTTACCCCACACAATCCCACTATCCCATGGCTACTAAAGATCAGAAACCATAAAGTTAGCTAACTGCTTGGGACTGCAGTCTAAAAGGAGACTGTTACTATATATGTTTAGAAGCTAATCATAACATTTTATGAGTTACAGAGTATAAGTGAGAACAGATAGGAGTGATGTGAAGTTTATTAGCAGCAGAAACCCAACACACTTTGGATGTACCCTTCACATGGCATGCCATATGCTCTCCCTGTTGACTTCCTTTTGAAAGAACATCTGGGATCCAGAGTCAAGATATCAGAACAGAGGCAAGAATCCAGTCAAACTCGCCCAACATTCCCCTCCAAACTAACACCTCACATCAAATTTTGGAGCAGCAGAGCCAAGAAGAAGTCAGAGTGACACATTTTTCTGGCCTAACAAAACTTAGGAGGTCAGCAGGAAAGGTTTGTGACACCAGGGTGGAGGCCTGTCTAGTGCATTGCTAGCATGCAATGATAGCACCAGCTGCAGCTTCTGGAGCTCTCAGCCCAGAGATGGTAAGGGAGATCATAGGATTGGTCTGAAAGATTACAAGGGACTCCTTGCTGCCTCTGGGTGCAGCTGGCACTGCTTGACAACTGTATTGCCTATAAGCAGTTCTGGGTTATAGTTCCAGGATGAAGAAGTCACAAGAGGGAAGGGGAGTTAGTCACAGTTCCAGGGCCATTAGGACCACTTTAACCTGCAGCTACAAGGAGGAAAGATCAGCATGTAGACCAGGAGACTAGTAACTACATGTGTCTCACACCATCTTTGAAGCACTGGAAACTTGTAGAGCCCTAGTATTAGCTCTAATAGTGGCAGCATATAAAAACCCGAAGCTTGGGACAGTGGTTCCCCATACCCAGGTGAGCAGAGCCCAACTTAAATATAAGGTTCAAAGTCAAGAAACAGATGGAAAAGTGACTAAACGACAACAAAGGTACTTTGCCTTAAAAATCTACTATGGTGGCAGGGTAGACAAAGACACGAATTCAGAAGGAGAAAAAGACTACAAGCAAAGCCCCAAAGAAAAAGTTTAATTGGACTCATGATCAACAAAAATTCCTAAAAGAACTAAAGAGATTAGAGTGGTACAGGAAAAATTGAGGAGAGAAAACAATAGTGACACAAGAAAATTATGAAACAATAATCAACAGCTTTGCAAAAGAAAACACTGAAGAAAATAAAACAAAAAAAAAATTGACCTAATGATAAAAGAGGCACAAAAAATTCACTAAAGAAAAGAACTCTTTAAAAAACAGAATTTGATAAATGGAAAAAGAGGAACAAAGCCTTATAAAACTGAATGTCCTTTGATCCAGAAATACTATAACTGTGTCTGTATCCCAAAAATATCAAAGGAAAAGGAAAAGGACCTATATATGCAAAAATATTTATAGCAGCTCTTTTTGTGGTAGCAAAAATTTGGAAATTGAGGGGATATTCATCAGGTGGGAAATGTTTGAACAATTTGTGGCATATGATTATGATGGAGCACTACTGTACTATAAGAAATGATGAGAAGGAGTGGTTTCAAAAAGGAAAAAAACATGGTAAGACATATAAACTGATACAAAGTGAAGTTAAAAGAAGTTGATCACTATGCAAAGTATAGCAACGTTGCAATGATGATCAACTATGAAAGACTTGGCTATTCTGATCAATACGATGATCCAATATAATCTCAAAAATGTAAGATGAAAAAGTGCTGCCTACCTCCAGAAAGAGAACTTATGAACTCTGAATGCAGAAGTATAATTTAACCACTTTATTTTTCTTGCTTTATTTTTTGGAAATATAGCTAATATAGAAATATGATATACATGATTTCACATGTATGAATAAAATTATCATTATGGCTTGACTTTTCAGTGGGTGGTAGAGGGGTTTGGAGGCAGGAAGAGAATTTGTAACTCAAAAATTTAAAAATAAAGGAATGCCAAAAATAAATAAATAATATTTTTAAAGCCGCAGAAAGTAAACTTATATATAGTTTGTTTGTTTTTTTTTCCCCTAAAAGGTGAAAGGCAGGGAAAGGGAAGAGGAAAGTATCTGAATCTAGGGGAATTTTGGAAAAGTCAGAGAACTCCCAGGACAATGCAACCAAGTGAGAAACAAAATGTTCTGAGCTGCCTCCTTAAATATAGGTTTGGATTTCATGACCCCACCCTCCAATCAGAGAGGCAGAGATTAATGATGAGGTAGTGTGCCAAAACTGAGGTCCAGGTCCTTTCATTTATAAACAGGAAAAAACAATTAGTTATATTGCATACTTCATATCTAAAGCACTATGAAAATGCTGAAACTATAAATGCTAACTAGTATTAATGAGGAATGGGGAGGGGAATATGAAACTGCTCTCCATGGATGACATCGGTATTCTTGGTAAATTAGGAAGGAGGCATTGTTATTTTCTTAGAACCCTGTGTGTTATCTTCTTACCTGGCAAGTGGAATTAGATAGCTAGTAATATAAATGCATGAGTTCTGCATCTTCTTAATAGAAAAAGATTTATTTTTGTGGTTATCTTTCCCCCTATATCTTTATTAGTACCTCACTGACTTTCGTACCTTACTTCATTTTAATTTAAAATATATAAATAGAACAGAGAAAATGAAAAAAAAGAGCATCTGAGAATTTTAGGGTCTTCTCTTCATGAGAAGCTCCTTCTGGGTGCTTCTGTCTAAGCTTTCTGCTATCTTAAAGACAGTAAACTTACTGGACCTATGATACAAATAGTTGGTCCAGGTTAGAGGATTTGTGAGCCTCTCATATTTATTGACATGACAGTGGCAATGATTAAGTAATTCTGAATATTTAGAATTAAAGACTACACAACATATTACCTGTCAAATTTCATATTCTCTGCTTATTTTCTTTTTTTCATGTATGCCCATCTTTTTTCATTAAACAACATGATTTCTAGGGTCTCTGATTATCATGCTGGGCATACAAAAGGGTCTCAATAAATGTTGGTTGCACAAATCATTCATGCAATCAGTATGTCAATAGAAAAATGCTCCATTCTCTTTTTACTAAAGTTATACTGGGAAGCAGAGTTGGAATGAGTAATTTCTCATACCATGCTTAGGAAATATGATGTGCAAATGAACAAAATGGAATGAAAAATGAGCAATATTTTCTTAAGGAAAAAAAATCTCTGTTTAATGTAATTTAATAAAAATCCTTCTGTAGACCATGGTATCTCATTCTATATTTTATTCCACATGGTAAACTTGATTCTGGAACACATAAGAAATTCAAATTTCACTTACCTCATTCTTGCTAGTTTTATGAATATTAAAAATTATGGATCAAATTTTTCCATCACTTTAGAAAGGTTTCTGCAAGCTTATGTAAATGTCATAAGGATTGCACTAGTGAAGTATAACATCCTGAAGAGGTTTATGTAGGTCTATTTAAACATAAAGAACTATATAAAAGGTCTGAATTAGGATATATGGTAGGGAGAATGTATGCACCTAAACTAAGTATTATGCAAAATAGTAAAACTGCAACCAGATACTTTGCTCAAATATCTCAAAGAAGAGTATACTAAAAAGTCGGGTTAGGAAAACATTCTCTCTCCAATCAAGACAAAGTTTTTCTATGTAGGACATAAAGGCTGCAAAATGCTCAATGTCAAAAAATAATTAGTCAAACGTGATTCTCAGCAGGGGTTCAAAACCAATCTGTGTTTTCCAAAATCATTTCCTCCTGAAGTGTTGTCAAGCTCACAAGGCATAAAGAATTTAAAATTTTCTTGCAGCAGAGAATTCATCCATGATGTACAACCATTTCAGTGCCTCCCTTTTCAAAATGGTGAACAGGGAGGCAAGCGTGCATGACTTAGCTACTTCTAGAACAGACTCTTAGTGAAAGTAAAAACAATGATGATTCAAGCTTTTGAAATCTCCTATTTTCCAAAGAAAGTATGGATGTTAATGGGCTACATGGAACTGAAGGCAGTCATATAGACAACATTATTACATGACATTGGTTGCAGTTGTATTCAGACAACTGGAAAGTTCATTAATAGTTATTTCACAAATAGTGACAAAGAAAGGACTACTAAGAATGTTAAAAAAAAATCTGTACAGTAACTTGTTTACTGATTAGTGAGAACTCATAGGGAATTGGGTACATGTGAAATCCAAACTAAGCTGTGCAGAATAATGGAATTAAGTTAAATAGTACATCATATTATTCACAGGTGTATCATCTAATTAGCATTTCTTCCACAAAATCTTGAGAAATTAAAAAACAAAGAGCCAACATTTACATATGATTCCAATTTTAGTAAAGCACTTCAAACATATAATTCTATTTGATACCCACATACAAACAGGTAGATGCTGCACCGTTGAGGAAACTGAGACTCAGAGAGATTAAGTGAATTGTTCAGTGTAGTACATCGAAAGATTTGAACCCAGGCCTTTCTGACTTCAAATCCAACATATCCTCACTTCCTAACCATAAAATGATAGAGCTAAAAGGAACTTTAGACATTACCTGTCCTAACCCTTGTGTTTTACAAAGAAGAAAACAAAAAGGCCGGTCAGGTTAGGTGACCTGTTCAAGGTCATACAAGGCAATGGCACAGCTTTGAAAAGAACCTTATAATCAAGTTTATTGAGAGCAAATCTTGTCCCCTGCTTGATCTCTTGTTCCTTTGATATCTCTTTTTCTTTCATGTCACATCACAACTTGGAAAACCAAATATATATTACTACAGAGGAAGTTTGTCAGAAGACAGACCTGTTGAAAGATAGTGTTTTGCATCAGTCTGCAAAGTACAAAAGTCTTCTCTCACCATGAAGTAGCCTGAGGCAATCTTAGCCAGGTGAGGACGAGGAACAACAACTTGCACTTTAAGGGTGGCCAAGTGCTTACTTTCCTGATGGACTACTCTTAGAGGTATGAGTATGCCCATTTTACAGATGAGTTAAGAGAGACAAGGAGATTTATCTAAGTGTCATATACCTAATGAGAAACTGTGGTGGGATTTGAACTTAGGTTTTGTAAGCCCAACACTGACTCAGTTTAAATATATAGTTACTTCCTTTGAAACCATGTCTGCTTTTAATGTTACCTTGCCCCTCATCTGATATTCCCTAGGAAAAGGGAAAGGGCTCAAGTATACAGGTGTTGGTAAACTTGCAATATTGAGGGCAGAGCCAAGATGACAGAGTGAGAGCAAGTACTCCTTCAGATATCTCTAAGGGGAGAATCTGAACAGATTTTGGAGTGGGTAGAATACAATGGGAGGCTAAGTGTGGCTGATTACCAACCCAGGACAGCCTGGAGAGTCAACGGGAAAGATCTGTTGCATGGGGTTGGAGGAGTGAACAGCATACGGGCTGTGCCAGCTCAGACCCTGCTATAGCAGAGATGAGCAGGAAGCCCCAGGTGGCCGGAGCAGTAGTTGTGCTGTGGATCCTCAAACATATCGGCCCAGGATAAGAGTCCAATAGGGCTGAGTGAGGGAAAGGTGCAGCATACCAGGTAACTGCAGCAGCCATTCCTGAGACTATCAACTTGTAGATTAAATGTCTGTAAGTTACCTACTTGACAGATGGCAGAATGATCTGTAAATGCTCCACCCCTCACCTTGTTGACCTTGAAAAACCCAGAGAATATTTCCTCAGGAAAAATCCTGGAACAGCAGGATCATCTGAAGGGATTAATAGTCTCTTACCCCTTGAGGCTAGGAAAATAGCCTCTCGTTGTGGCTGAAGGGGACAAGTATAGGACTGGAGCTGTCCCAGATGGCTCCACCTCAGTGAATCAGGAGGAGATCCTGAGTCCCAAGAGGATGGAACTTGTAATTGCCAACACCGGGACTCCAGGCATGCTTCAGCTCAGCCAGGGGAATCAGGAATACACTAGCACAGACAGGGTTCTTGAACCACTGAACTTGCCTATTTTCTAGCTCAGAAGAGATCTCCTGTGGTCAGACCACCCATTCCCCACACTTAACGCAATAAACTACAGAGTAACTCCAGGGAAACTCAGAAAAACTTCACCTGGCCTCTGCCTTGGCACACCAGTCAGGTAATATGCAGCATTTCAGCTTCAAGCTGAAAGAACCAGAGGCCACAATACACAAAGTCTCAAGTTTTAAGCACAAGAACCTTGGACCAGAGTGCCCTGTGCCCAAGAAGCAGAGGAAAAGTCAGGAAAAGGATGATCATAATGATCAAGAAGGAAACCAGAAAAGAAAAAGCCATGCCATCTTTCTATGGGGACAAGAACAAATAAATGAATACCAAACAGGTGAGCACTGAGACTGTACTCCCATATGAAACTTCAGAAGAGAATATGAACTGGTCTCAAGCCCAAAGAGCATTCTTTGTAGAGCTCAAGAAGGATTTTAAAAGCCATATTAGAAAAGTAGAAGAAAAACTTGCCAATGATTTTTAAAAAGTGGAAAAAGAAATCACAGAAGAATTTAAAATAAAAATTGGACAAATGGAAAAGGAAGTACAAAAACTAACTGGAGAAAATAACTCCTCAAAAGGAACAATTGGACAAATGGAAAAAAGAGATGCAAAAGTTAACTGAAGAAAACAATCTATTAAAAATTAGAGTTGGGCAAGTTGAAGCAAATGACTCTCATAGACATCAAGAATCAGTCAAACAGAATCTAAAGAATGAAAAAATAGAAGTGTAAAAATATCTCATTTGAAACACAACTGGTCTGGAAAATAGATCCAGGAGAGAAAATTCAAGAATAATTGGTCTACCTGAAAACTATGATAATTAAAAAGAGCCTAGACAATATCTTCTAAGAAATCATCAAGGGAAACTGCCCAGAAGTCCTAGATGAAAAGGGTAAAACAGTCATCAAAAAATACACCGTCCATCTTCTGAAAGTGATCCCAAACTGAAAACACCAAGAAATATCATTGTCAAATTCCAGAACTATCAAGTGAAGGAGAAAATACTGCAGGCAACAGAAAGAAACAATTCAAATATCGAGGAACTACAATCAGGATCACACAGGACCTTGCAGCTTGTACATTGAAAGATTGGAGGGATTGGAATATGATATTCCATAAGGCAAAGGAGCTCAGACTACAACCAAGGATCAATTACCCAGCAAAACTGAGCATACTCTTTCAGGCAAGGAGATAGACATTCAGTGAAATAAGGGATTTCCAGACCTTCCTGATGAAAAGGTCAGAGCTCAATAGAAAATTTGATCTTCAAACACAATTCTCAAGAGAGGCAGAAAAAGGTAAATGGGGGAAAAAAAAACCTGTTACTCAATATGGGTAAACTGTCTATATCCCTATAAGGGAAGATGATACTTGTTAATCTGGAGAACTGTATATTTATTATGATATTTTATATGCTTATACATAGATAGAATTAAATGATGTGATGATAAAAAAAGTGTTTTAAATTTATGAGGGGATTGAAACAGGAGATCTGAATAGGAGGAGGGAGAAAAAGGTAAATGATATCACAGGAAGAGGCACAAAAACATATTACAGTAGAAGAGGAGGGAGATGAGCACTGTTTGAGATTTACTCTCATCTGATTTGCTTCAAGAAGGGAACAACAAACTCACTTAAGTATAGAAATCTAACTAGCTCCATAGGCAGTAGGAGTGGCAAGGGGAAAAAAAGGAGGGGAGGCAAAAAGAGGAAGAAGTAGTAATGGAAAAGGGGAGTAAAAGGGAGAGGGCTGAAAGAAGGACAGAAGACTGAGGGAAGTGGTGGTCAAAAATTGAAACTCTATTGTGGAGGGGAAGGGGGAAGGGAGAACTAAAGGCATAAATGGGAGGAAAGAGGGTAGTTGGAAAGACACTGAGAGTAATCATAAATGTGAATGGGATGAACTCTTCCATAAAATGGAGGTAGATAGCAGAATGGATTAAAAATCATAACCCAACAATATGTTAACAAGAAACACATTTGAAACAGGGGGATTCACAAAGGGCAAAGGTAAAAGTCTGGAGCAGAATATATTATGCTTCAACTGATGTAAAAAAATAAAGCAGGGGCAGCAATTCTAATCTCAGACAAAGCAAAAGCAGAAATAGATCTAATCAAAAGAGATAAGGAAGAAAAATATATCCTGCTAAAAGGCACCACAGACAATGAAGCAATATCATTACTAAACATATATGCTCAAAGTGTTATAGCATCTAAATTCTTAGAGGAGAAGTTAAGGGGGTTACAGAAAGAAATAGACAACAAAACTATACTAGTGGGCGACTTCAACCTCCCCCTCTCTGAACTTGATATATCTAACCTTAAAACAAACAAGAAAGAAGTTAAGGAGGTGAATAAAACTCTGGATAAGGTAGATATGATAGATCTCTGGAGAAAACTGAATGGGGACAGAAAGGAATATACCATTTTCTCAGCTGTACATGGCACATATAAAACACTTGACCATGTATTGGGCATACAAACCTCACAAGCCAGTACAGAAAGGCAGAGGTAGTCAAAGCATCCTTCTCAGATCATAATGCAATAAAAATTATATGTAATAAAAGGCCATAGAAAGATAAACCAAAAATTAATTAGAAACTAAATTATCTAATCCTAAAGGAGTGGCTTAAACAACAAATCATAGAAACATTCAACAACTTCATTCAAGAGAACGACAATAATGAGACCACCTACCAAATCTTATGGGATACTGCAAAAGCAGTTCTTAGGGGAAGCTTTATATCTTTGAATGCCTACATGAATAAAATAGAAAAAGAGGAGATCAATAATTTGGCCATGCAGCTGAAAGATCTTGAAAAAAACAAATTGAAAATCCCCAAGTAAATACCAAATTAGAAATACTGAAAACTAAAGGAGAGATTAATAGAATTTAAATTAAGAAAACTATTGAACTAATAAATAAAACTAATAGTTGGTTTTATGAAAAAACTAATAAAATTGATAAATCTTTGGTCAATTTGATTTATAAAAAAGAAGAAAACCAAATTACCAATAGCAAAAATGAAAGGGGTGAATTCACCTCCAATGAGGAGGAAATTAAAACAATAATTAGAAATTACTTTGCCCAACTTTATGCCCATAAATTCGATAATCTAAATGAGATGGATGAGTATTTTAAAAAATACACTTTTTTAAAGTATAAAATATACTTTATATTTTAAATAAAAAATTGCCCAGATTAACAGAAGAGGAAGTTGAATACTACTAGTGCCTGTGGTAAAGGATTCATTTCTAAAATATATAGAGAACTGAGTCAAATGTACAAGAATACATGTCATTACCCAGTTGATACATGGTCAAAGATTAGGAACAGGCAGTTTTCAGAGGAAGAAATTACAACTCTCTCTAGTTATGTGAAAAAATGCTCTAAATCACTATTGATTAGAGAGATGCAAATCAAAACAACTCTGAGGTAGCACATCACACCTATCAGATTGGCTAACATGACAGAACAGGAAGCTGATAAATGTTGGAGAAGATATCAGGGAGGGTTGGAACACTAATTAATTGTTGGTGGAGCTGTGAGCTGATCCAACCATTTGGGAGAGCAATTTGGAACCATGGCGAAAGGGCTACAATAATGTGCATTCCCTTTGACCCAAAAATATCGCTTCTAGGGTATCTCAAAGAGATCCTAGAAATGGGAAAGGGACCCACATATATAAAAGATTTATAGCAGCTCTCTTTGTGGTAGCCAATTACTGGAAATCGAGAGGATGCCCATCAGCTGGGGAATGGCTGCACAAGTTATGATATATGAATGTTATGGAATACTATTTTGCCATAAGAAATGATGGACAGGAATACTTCCGAGAGGCCTGGAAGGATTTATAGGAACTGATGCTGAGTGAAAGGAGCAAAACCAGGAGAACTTTGTACACAACAACAATCACAGCGTGTGAATAGACTTAGCCCTTCCCAGCAATGGAATGTTCTAAAAAATTCTCAATGAACTCATGAGGGAAAATGCCATCCACATCCAGAGAAAAACGATGGAATTGTATTACAGAATGGGACATATTGTTTTCCCTTGTGTTTTGCTTGGTTTCACTTGTTTTTTTTCTCATAGTTTCTCCCATTCATTTTAATTCTTCCACGACTAAAATGAAAATGTATTTACTAAGAATATATGCATAGAACCCATTTAAGATTGCACACTGTCGCAGGGAGGGACAGTGGAGGGAGGCAGAGAAAATCTAAGATTGATGGAAGTGGTTGTAGAAAACTGAAAACCAATTAATTTATAAAAAATAAACTTGTGACATTGATTCATCATCACCATTATCAAAATACTAATAATAATACCTAGCATTTATGTAGTACCTACTACGTGTTACACACTTTGCTAAATGCGCAAATATATCATTTAATCCTCATGACAACCATAGGAAGCAGATGTTCTTACTGTTCTCAAACCATTACCAAAGCCCTTTGATATCCTTCGAGTCTCAAACCTCAGTTGCATGAACCAGCCTATGACTCCTCCAGGCAACACAAAAAGTAGTGATCAGACATGCAGAGAAAGGCAAACAGAAACATATGCATATCCACAAATAGTGTTATGAAGCCCTGTTTCTGCTATCACATCTCCAACATTTTAAGATTCTGCTCCAGTGATATCACAAGAGCTAGTCTCAGACCCTAGCAATAAACCTCTGTGGTTTCTTGAATTTATCAACTTTCAGGCTGAGCGAGGGGCTGCTCCATTTCTGAAGGGTCTTGCTTGCAGCTGCTGCCTTGTTACCCCCGTAGCTCAACTACCCTATCTTATTTGCTGTGTGTGCCAAATGTCTTCAATATGTGGCTTTCTCATTTCGTTTGAAATGAATTTCCATGTTATCAGACATGTTTATCCTCAAATGTCAACACCAGGGCTAATCTAAGTCATTTGGGGATTTTCCATATCTTTCCTCTCCTCTTTTATTATGGATAATGGAGAGTTGATTACAACTGTTTTTCCAGCACAAGCCTAGGACTGGCAGAGAGCATTACATCAGCATGCTACTCATGTGTTATAATACACGAGCTCATCATATGCAAATATCCAGCTGTGACATAATAAGTAGATTTAAGAGGTCACTGATTGCTATGCTGGCAACTACCTTAACCAAAAGCAGAAATAATACATTAAAACTTCACTAATTAAGATTAAGTTGATGGTGTATGTGGGAGATGAACAGCTGGATATGAAAAATATGAAATTCAAAATGTTTAAAAATAAATATAGATTTATGATTTTCAAATACACACAGTAAGGAGAAATAGCTACTAATAAAATGTTGCCAATAAAAATCCTGTTGGGTCTTTTTTCATGGTTAGATGGCTCATTTGTAATCACACATTAATTGTCTGTGTGGGACATAGATTCTGCTAAGCTTACGAACATATTTCTTTTGTCCTCATCCTTAAACATTACCCTTTTAAATTTATTTAAATTATTGACTTGCTTAGCATACCCTTTCTTCACAAATAGTAAAAAGATAAAACAATTTAATTTAACAGACCTTATGAAATAGAATTTTGTGCTTACAACACTTTGTGTGCCAGGAGCTATACTAAACACTGGGGGTACAAAGAAAGAGAAGAGACAGTCAAACTTCCTCAAGGAGCTCACAATCTGATGGTGAAGATAAGCAAACACACACACACACACACACACACACACATATATATATACACACACAGAGATCACATAGATACACACACTCATATATATACCCACAGAGAGATAAGTGTGTATGTGTATATATCTATAATATCTATATATTTATATCTATCAGTCCATCTATGGTAAGAACATAAAAAGAAACTCCAAACATTAATATACATTATTGGACATTTGAAGGGGGATCAGGGAAGATCATGTATTTCAAGACAGCTGATTATATACTTTAAGGAAGGGACAGATTTTAAAAGATGGCAGTCATTGTATGAAGGGAAGGGGATAGGTATACAAACTGATGGTAGGGAAAGAGATATTGTATCAGAGTGATGAGTTATTTTTATGATACCTCCTTTAAATCACTGCTTCTAAACCCAAGAAAAGGTGAAATTAGCCAGTGGGCAAGCTGGCTACAAGTAAGATTGATGTGACCTGTCAGACACCACCCTAAAGGTAAACATGCTGGGGGTTTCTGATCCACATATATAAGATTGAGCTGAAGTTGAAGCCACTTGTCCTGTAGCTAAATGCACAAACTAGTCCCATGGATTCTTTTGGAATGCTTTTTATGGTAATGTGGGAATAAATTTCAACTTTACTTAAATGTGGGGTTCTGATTCTAACAGAACCACCAACAGAAGTCTACAATGTTAGTTATTTGTGGAGAAATCTATCTGTGGGAAAGATTCAGCTTTCAAAAGGAATGAGGCTTTAGATCATACTGAAGCTTCAGTAGGCAAAAAAGGGCACAGATAGTAAAATGTTCATATGATAAGTATTAGGCTTAATATGGTTTACAATTCAATCAGAATGAAAATGTGCCAATAGTTTTAGTCATGCATCAATCAGAAAGCATCAAAGCCCTTGTACAAGGGCAAATACTGTGTGTATATGTGTGTGTGTGTGTGTGTATACACACACTCGTAGAAGGGCATATACTGTGTGTGTGTATATACATATATACACATATATATACATATATATATATACAGGACACAAACACGTTTATACATACAAACATATTTCTATAGCCTTGGGTACTGTGGCATTTAAAAAGATCAGAGATATAATTTCTGGGTAGTTAATGCCAGAGCATTTTAATAAAAGGATAGTCATTTGGTCATCTCTCAGATCAAAAATGATCATGGCAGCAGGTTCATTGCTTAAATGCTCACAGGAGGAGGGATGGCAACCAACTCTGATTTGTTAACAATTAATGAGAAAATGTGTTGTGTTTGTCCTTCCTTCTCAAAGAGGACCATGACATCAAGATGATGATATGATTTGCAGTTGACTTGGGTTTGAGGGAGGGCTATGTTGTGCAAGGTCACCAACCTCACTTTCTTCTCCTGAGCCATCTGGGTCCAGTGGCCTGATATTCATCAGGATGACTGGAGATGGCCCAGGATGCAGTGGGAGACCCTGGCCCTTTCAGGCTAAGGTCTTATCACATTCTCACTTTAAATGAGATACACCCCTTCAATGAATAGGTCTCTTTAAGTAGTTACTCAAGGGATGGCCCCTTTAATTAAAAAAAAATCAAACTGCGAGGGCAAGAACCTCAGGGTTCTTGGGCAAAACAGAAACAATTACTATTTAACAATTAGAATCACTCTGCTAGGTGGGTGGAGACTTGTTGTCCTGAGCTCCAGGATGAATTGGGTTTAAGGCTTGATCTTTGAGCAAGAAATGTAGTCAGTAAATCCAGAAGAAAAAAGGCAGTTTTGGGGCATTGAATTTACCTTCCCCTGGGTAAAACAGCAGAGAAGGAGGAGGAGGAACAGGAAGAAGAGGATGAAATCACTATTACAATAAGGGACTGAAAGTATTCAAATAAACTTTGATTATGTCATTTACTTTTAAATTACCCCCAATCTTGGACAATCTATTCAAAGAATTTATACCCACCCAAACCTGAGCGGAGCATAATGGCTTCCCACCTGGGTGGGATCTGGACAAGAAAGAATTAGTCCTATCTCATTATCAGTAATGTCCTACAAGTGATTGAATTTTTGAAATTAGGACTTTAAAAGGGGGGAATCTCTGGATCTCCCCAAATTATTTCTTACTAATAATAATGTCTCTCAGGTGCATAATATGTTACTATGTATATGAATGTATATGTACATGCATGCATGTGTATATATGTGTTTGTGTGTATATGCATGTGTATGTATGTAAACATGCAATGGCTCCTTTTCCACTAAACACTACCATCCTCCCAAAACCATAACAGAATAATGGAGCAACAGGAGGTCAAGTTCAAGAAGTCAGGTTATGAATCTGGTTTGGTTTGGAGGAAGCAACAGCAACCAGACAGAAGATGATTAGAATGGATTTCCCCCGAAGAGTCATGCCCTTTGGAGCTTGGAGTATGGGGAAACGACAGGTGGCTTATGTGGAACTTTAGTTCTCTATGATTTCCTCCCTTCCATCCTTCAGATGTTTCTTCCTCTCACTTTTGTCACTCACTCATTCATTTCTGGATGTTGTATTCCCTATTCTTCTGGAAAATGTTTTCTTTTTGGTTAGAGTCTTACTAGACTTTTCTTCACTTAGGGTAAGTCCATTTTAGAAAGAAAGCCCAGAGCCTGCAAATAAGCAGTAAAAACTGCTGAAAGAGTTTTCACTGATAGCTGCCAAGTACCTCCTAGGACTGAAAAGTTTCCATTATCACAAATTATTTGCAGGCCCTCTTCTAAAGTGTATAACATTTCTGTAGAACTGAGGAGGTTAGAAGATGGAAGCAGTAAATGAAAGTGGAGTACACTTTCATTCCTGGCAAAGTGATATTTCCCTTTTAAAGCAATCGATCAGACGAAGGACCCAACAAGGATACCTTGTACTCGAGTTTGGTGATATAATTCAGCTGCTGCTAACCAGGCTCATTCTAAATACTGGGAGCAACTTGAGCCAAGCCTGAGATGGATAGTGTGGCTCATTGTGTTGAAATATCCCTTTCCAGAATCAGATGGAAGGCTCAAGGTGATTGTGTAGCCTTAGTGTGACTTATCGGGTATGAGATAGCTGTGTGCAAGTATATGAAGAGCTGTCAGATGGAAGAAATATCACATCTGTTCTGTTTGTCCCTAAAGGGGTGGAACTGGGAACCATGGTGGAAATCAATGGGAGGCAGATCTGAAATATCCCAAAGTGGACTGAGCTGCCCTAGAAGGTGGTGTGTCCCTCTCACTGAAATTCTTTGAATATAGGCTAGATGTTCAACTCATTTAGAATACTATGCCTTTCAAATGTTTTTCATAGCATGTAAAGCTTTTCATAACCTGGCCCCTTCCTACCTTTTTTGGACTGTTATAATTTATTCCCGTATACTCTATATTCCAGTTCCACTACCTATTTCCTACTTATCACAAAAGACATTCTATCTCCCAGCTCCATAATTTTTCTACGCGTTATGCGTAGAATGTTCTCTATGGTTAGAATGTTCTCTTTCCTCACTTCCACCTCCTGGCTTTCCTGTTTTCTTCAAGAGTCAACTCACATCTTAATTTCTACAATAGGCCTTTCCTGGATCTTTCTTTTATCCCTCCCACAACTTCTGCAAGTTCCTTCTTTATGATTTTACCTTGCATTTATGTAATATCTGGGACTTATATGTGCATCATTATTTGCATATTGACTTCTTCATTAGAAGGCAATATCCTAGAAAGCAGGAAGCATTGTTTTGCCTTTCTTCAGCTTTCTAAACCCCAGGGCTTTAGCACAGTGCCTAATACTTTAGTAAATGCCTAATAAATGTTGCTTGATTTACTCTGGAGGATATTCCTATTCAGACATGAGTTGGACTAGATGTCTCTGAGGTTCCTTCTGGTTGAGATTCTGTGTAGAATATAAGTGTACTTTTTCTAAAGAACGCCAACACAGGTTTGGAAAATATACAGTTTTAGAACTGTGAAAGACTGCAATTATCAAAACTCAAGATGCTAGAGGAGAGGAAAGACTTCCCTCTTTAAGTCCCTCCATCCCTCAGGAAGAATACACTTAAGGAAACACAGATATACTCCTTTTTAATATCCTATCCACAGATCTAAATAACCAATCTATTTTCAGTTAAGAATCATTAAATTATAATCTGTAATAATAAAATGCAATTTATTTTGTCATATTTGTCATCTTTAGAATTGTAAAGGGAAAGATGAAAAACAGAAAAAACCATTTTTTTCCTCGAAAACAAAATTGAGGGAAGACACCACCATGTTTCTTTCCTGAATATATCTAAGCTTTCAAATATCTATCTCCATTACCTTTCCGATCTATTCCCTGTATAGTACTTACTTACCCATTGTCATGGTTGTTTATGCTATACATAAACTCTTCTCTTATGAATGGGGACAGCTAGTACCTGGTTGTAGCAATTTATTCATTAATGATGAAGAGATAAGGAAGATGCCATTCTACCATTTTGTTTCTTTACCAGAATTCCTTTTCCCAAATAGATTTGGAGAACATGGGAAGGTAGGAGAGAATACGCACACACACACATACACACACATGCGAGCACACACATGACTATGTAATCACAGAGGTGTTATATCAAATTTATATCACATAATGATTTCTCAGAATAGTTAAGGCAAGTTAATATTAACTGATTATTTATTATGGACTATTCACTAGGGTGCCACAGTGAAAGTTAAAATGACATCCCTGAACTTAAGTTTACAGTCTGGTAGAAGATCACAAAGTAACCACCATAGGAAAAAGTGTTAATGTGCCCTTGATCCTATCTGCAGCGCATCTCCTCTCCTGAGCATAAGTCCCACATCACCAATAGCAAAAGGACATTTAGAACTGGATAGCTTGTAAGCATCTCAAACTCAAAATGTCCAACATAGAACTCAGTATAATTTCTTCCACACTCATTGAGAGTACCACCATACATTCATTCACTTGGGTTCACATACTCAGGGTAGCCCTCAACTCTTCCCTCACTCTCACTCTGCCCTATATCCAATCAGTTGTTAAGTCTTGTTGATTTTTTCCTCACTGCATCTCTCACAAACATCCGTTTCTGTTCTCTTGCATAGTCACAACCAAGGGTGGTGTGTTCTCATCTCTCACCTCAACTATAAAAGTAGTTTCTTAGTCTCCTTCCCTTCAGTCTTTTCTCCACTCCAATCCAATGCCTACATAGAAACAAAAGTAATGAAAACCTGGGGAGGTGGAGCCAAGATGGTGGAGTGAGAGCATTTCCTCATCGAAGTTCTACGAAAAACTCCTTCACACACTTCTAAAAAGAGAATCTGAACAAATTTTAGAGTGACAGGATCCAACAGAGACAGAGTGTGGCAGCCTGGAAGGTTGACAGGAAGGATCTGTTACATGGAGCTGGAGGAGCACAGAGTGCACAGGCTGTACCAGCTCAGATCCTACCATAGCAAAGCCAAGCAAGAACTGCTGGACAGATTGAATCAAAAGCAGCAATGCATGTTCCCAAACAAACCAGCACAGGATGGGAGTCCAGTGGAACTGAGTGAGAGAGAAGCACAGGACCCCTGGTAACAACAGCAACTGCTCCTGAGACTATCAGCCTGCACATTAAGTATTTGTAAGTCACCTACTTGAACTTCCGGGAGCCAAGATGGTGGAGTAATCTGGTTGATCTTAAAAAATCCAGAGAATATTTCCCCTGGAAAAATCCTAGAATAATGAAATCGGTCAAAGAGGTAAACAGTCTTATAGCTCAGAAGGCTAGGAAAATCACAAAGGGGTCCCCTCTTGCTATGCTTGAAGAGGAGCAGTTCAGGACAAGAGCTGTACCAGACAGCCCCACTGTCAGTGATCCAGGAGGAGATCCTGAGCCCCAGGTGTGTGGAGCCTATAAGCACTAATACCAGGACCCCAGGCATGCCTTAGCACAGCCAGGAGAATTGGGAAAATATTGGCGCACACAAGGGTTTACCAACCGTTGAACTTGCCTGTGCTGAAACTCAAAGGAGACCTGCTGTGACTAGACCACCCCTATCCCATACCACATGCAGTGAGGTCCAGGGTAACTTCAGGGAAAATCTGCCTTGGCACATTAGCCAGATCAGCACCAGGTAAGTTGCAGCATTCTATCTTCTATCTGAAAGAATCAGAGGATACAATATGCAAAGCCTCAAGTTCTCAGCACAAGAGCTGTGGGACAAAGTGCCTGTGTCCAAGAAACAGAGATCCTCTTTAGAAGTCGAGGAAAAGGCAATCATCATGAGCAGGAAGCAAATAAGATAAGAAAGGACCATAGAATGTTACTATCAGAACAAAGTCAGAAGCATGAATACAGAAGAGGTCAACATTGAGATTGAACTCCCATTTGAAACCTCAGAAGGGAATATGAACTGCTCTCAAGACCAAAGAGCATTCTTTGAAGAGCTCAATAGGGATTTTAAAGGTCAAATGAGAGGGGTAGAAGAAAAAAGAATCCACTGAAGAGAAAAGCACTTTAAAAAGGAAAATTGGACAAATAAGAAAGGAAGTACAAAACCTAATTGGAGAAAATAACTCCTTAAACAGAACAATTAGAAAAATGGAAAAAGAGATGTAAAAGCAATGTACAAGCAAAGCTTAGAGAGATTCAGGATTCCTGACTCAGTAAGAAAGCAGGTGAAATTCAGTTTTATGCTGATAGTAACAATCCAAATCACTTTCCTGATTCCCTGAAAGCTATTTATGGACCAGGTTTACCAGGGTGTGCATGCAGCAGCTTCTTGGAACCACAGGTGAGAATTGGGTGGAATGGGTTAACACCAAAGGTGGAAAGAGCCCCAAAAAGGGCTCAGTAGCCATCACCTAAAGGTACTATTCCTCCCTGAATGCACTTTACACCCCAGAGTTATTATTATTATTATGGACTAACTTATTGACACGCATTATTATTAGCGACTAACTTAAATAGCATCCAGCATGGTGGCATATATGAGTACTTTTCATGACACAGAGGACAGAAAACTGGTCTCAGAGAAAGGATGACATAAGTTCAACTACTGCCATTAGCATGTATTGGAAGTGGCAACCTGATCAAGTCATTTAAACCTTCTCAGTATTTGGACGCTATACCACTTGTAGCACATGCTTAGTAATAGTATTGCTTTGTGCTGATGGAGCCACATTGATTAGTAATAAGGACATTATCCTGGAGAGATATACTGAATAATTCCATAGTATTCTCAATCAATCAATCAATCAATGCTGAGGCCATTGCCCATTTGCCTCAAGTTGTAATCAATCCCTCCTTAGGTGAACTTCCACTTTAAGAAGATGTTTTGAGGGCCTTTAGTTTCCTTTCATGTGGCAAAGCACCTGGTGCTGATTCTATTGCAGCTGAGATTTACAAGGTAGGGAGCCCATTGCTCATACAAAAGCTGATTGAAGTTTTTCAAGTTATATGTCAAGAGGAGGTTATCCCCCAGGAGTTCAAGAATGCCTCCATTGTCCATCTCTAAGGGAATCGATTGTCCTGTGACAATCACAGGGGTTCTTTCTCTTAGTCATTGCTGGCAAAATTCTTGCTAGAGTCCTCCTTAATAGGCTAATCCTTCACCTGGTAGATGGTCATATACCTGAGAGTCAATGTGGCTTCAGAAATGGTCAAGGAACAGTCAATATGGTGTTTATGCCCAACAACTCCAGAAGAAATACCAGGAGCAGAAGTCTGTATACATTTGTAGATCTGACTAAGGCCTTTGACACTGTTAGTCATGCGGGCTTATGGAAAATTATGTGAAAATTTGATTGCCCAGAGAAGCTCACCAATATTGTATGTCAATTTCATGGTGGCATGTTTCCCCAGGTTCCACATAGGGGACAAGGTTCTTGTGCCTTCCCAGTCACCAATGAAGTGAAGCATGCTTTTTACCATGATGTTTTCAATCATATTGTCAAATACTTTCAATGAGGATGAACATGGTATCAAGGTCAACTACCATACTGATGGTAAGTTATTCAATTTGAAAAGGCCAAAGAGGAGGGAGGGAGGGAGTGTTGGTGCATGATTTTCTGTTTGCAGAGAATTGTGCATTCAATGCAGTCTCTGAAGCTGAGAAGCAAGAAAGTATGGAAAAATTCTCTTCTACCTGTGCGAATTTTGGTCTAATAATTAATACCAAGGAAACACAGGTACTCCATCAGCCACCACCACACCTTCCATATGTGAAACCATCAGTTACAACAAATGGAGAAGTTTTGAATGCTGTGAATAAGTTCATTTGCCTTGCTAGTCACATGGTGGTCAGAAGAAGCGATACAAGGACACTTTCAAGGTCTCTCTGAAGAACTTTGAATCTGACTGTGTGATATAGGAGACACTGACACAGGACTGCTCAGCATAGCCTGCCCACATCACAAAAAGTGCTGTGCTTTATGAGCTAAACAGAATTGAGACAGCACAAAGGAAACATAGGCTGTGCAAATTTGGAGCGACTATCTCAAATATTCACACAGAATATCTGTGCCCAGTGTGTGGCATAGCATTTCGAGCTCATATTGGTCTGATCAGTAACAGTAGGACATACTGAAAGTTCACTTTATCATGGTGATGTCATTTTGGTCCTCTTCGACAATGAAGGACAACAACCCACCAACCAATAATAATAATATTCATATAATGCTTTATGGTTTGCAAAGAACTGTGCATATATGTGTATATATATATATATATACATGTAATATATATATATTCATTTGTTCTTCCCAAACCTGTGATATTATTCCCAAATTTTAAAAATGAGGAAACTGAGGCTGCAAGTTTCTGTGAGTTGCCAAGGTCAAACAACTTGCATCTGAGGTAGGATTTGAACTTAGGTCTGCCTAACTTTCAGTACCCCTACCCATTGTGCTAACTGCCTCCAAAAGTCTGCTTTTCATCAATTATAATCCTTCATATTTATAACAACTTATATGTATGTAGGAATCAAAGGCCTAAAAAATGTTTTCTTTACAATGCCTATTTAAAATAGATAGCACAACATAATTATTCTTGTTTTCCAGGTGAGAAAATGAAGACTCTGAGAGGTAACTTGCCTTGTCTGCAATCACACATTTAATAAGTGAGAGGGAAAATTCAAACATGAACCTGCTAACTCCTGGCCCAATATTCTTTCCACTCTACTATAACATGCTGTCTTTAAAATTTAAAAAAAAGCATTCTTCTTAAAAAATAATAGTTAAGAACCATGTGCAGGCACCTTACCACATAGGCAAGAGTGGAGTGAAACTCAAATAGAAATGTGAATTGCTCTGATATTATGATTAACAGATAAAACTGAGTTTTCTTTCAAAATTCTCTCTTCCAACTCTTGATACCCAAAGTTTTTAAGCTGCCCTAGACGTCATACTGAGTGGTCCTAAAACCTAATACAATTTACTCTACTGAAATTATGTATCCCTACTATCTAGCAAGTAACAGACTTGGCATCTGCTACCTAATTGTTTACCGTGGACCCTCAGTTTTAATTTCACCAGATATCCACTGCAGATTAAAAAAACACTTTCTTACCCCAGAAAAAATAACTTTTGGGCTTGAGATTTTTTTTTCTAGATTAAAATTGACCTATTTAAATTTAGAAATTTTTCTATCCTTTTTTGGAGTACACTATGCAATAGATTTTATTCCTCTTTTCCCTGTTGATTTTGATTTAATGTGCTATAAATGCCACTTGCAAATAGGTACTTGCACAGAAAGTATAATGATTTATGCTAGATAAGTCATAAAAAATGCTGATTTCATTTATTTTAAAGCCTATGTACCTCTTAGGGAAAAGGATAGATGGTTAAATATCTTTATTTGACTAGTAAATTTGTTGTACCTATTTGCAAGGTTGCTCTAAACTTATTGCTTCCGTTTAGATGCTTGGAGTTTCTGCTACTTGAACCAGTCTTCAAATCCATATTAATGATGCCATCAACATGAATATTCCAAGGGTGTCGATCACAGAAAAGATCAAGGCTATACTTCTTTCACTATCTGAGGTTAGGAATAGGAGATAGATCGGAGGCGGCTAGGTGGCTCAGTGGATAGAGCAGTAGGCCTGGACTCAGAAAGTCTTGAGTTCAGAAATGGCCTCAGACACATACTAGTTATGTGACCCTGGGCAAGTCATTTAATCTGCATTTGACTTAATCCACTGGAGAAGGAAAGGACAAACCACTCCACCATCTTTGCCAGGAAAGCCCCATAGACAATATTGACGTGTTAGAATCCATAGGTCCCAAATAGTCAGACAGGATTAAGCAACTAAGGTGTAATGGGATTAGCATTTAGTTAATTGGGAGTGAGATCATTTGAGTTTTAACATTGTTTCCTCATCAAATTGTAAAACCTTGGGCATGTGACCACTTTTTTAAAAGCAATTTCTGTATCTATAAAATGAAAGAATTGGAGTAGATGATCAAGAAGGTCATCTCCACCTCTAAATTCTTCAATACTAATTTCCACTATGACTAAGGTTTACCTTACCAGCAAATTAGCTCTAGCTGATTTAAGCTACCAGGGGTATCAGGGCTTGAGGGAACAGGAGTTCTGAGCCAGCTCCCTCCCTTTCGTTAACCTTTGGATGAAACAACCTATGCTGAAAGAGCTCCAGATTTAAACCCATTGTGACTGTAGTTCCCCACTCCCATTGTGCTTAAAGAATTTGTGTATTAGTCTAAAGGCAATAGGGATCCATTGAGGATTTTGAGGTATGAAAATGACATACCCCACCCTATACATTAGAATGATTATTTTGGCAAATCTATGAAGCAGAAAGGAGAGGGGGAGAATGCATCAATGCAAGATGACTGATGAAGAGGATATTGATATGGTCCAGGTGAGAGGCGATGGTCTGAAGTACAGTGATTGCTGTGCATGGAGAAAAATTGTCAGTACAAGCTATTTACTCAAGACAGTCTCTATCCCACTCTCCGGAGCCATGAGTGCCTCATCTTTGTTGTGTTTACTGTTGTTTTTGTGGCTGTGGTGGTTTTGAACTCTAGTTCTGCTACTAACTACCTATTTGACCTTGGGTAAGCCAACTTTTGGGGCCTCAGTATCTTTTTGTGTCAAATGAAGGGACTGAAATTTAAGGCTTCTTTCAACATCCAATCTATGATCGTATTTATCTGATTATCCTTTGGCTGTCAAGCCGCTGACTTTGTATCTACCTGCTGCTAGTAGATTCAACTCTAGAAAGGGAAAGCAAACTTTCCTTCATGCTTTCTATGTTCTAAACAAACTGGTCCTCTTGTTGCTCCTCATAAATCTTCTACCCCTCTGCCTTCATACTCACTATCATTTATACTTAGAATAAATTATTTCCTCACCTCATCTCTGAATCCCTACCTGCCTTCAAGGCTCAGTTCAGGTGTCCCCTCTAATAGGAAGTATTTCTTAATGCTCTTTGTTTTTAGTGTCCTCCCCCTCCAATATTTTTTTTCTTTATAATGACTATACTATAATGACTATATATTGATTTTAATTTATTTGTGTACATACTACACCATCTCCCCTACTCCTGACACCATTACCACTTCTCCCAAAGGAAACCAATTCATTCTTGTTTTTGTGAGTCCAATATCTGGCATGGGAACTATAATATAGCAGGTGCTTAATAATGAATTAATAATGTATGACTCAAAGTTGATGTTTCCCATGGTACTAAAAAGAGGTCTTAACAATTGTTGAAATACATTTTTGAGTTTAACACAAGGAATAATCAGATAATAAAATCATAATGTCATAGATTGAACGTTGAGAGAAACCTCAGTTTCCACATCTTTTATTTTATAGAGAAAGAAACTGAGGTCCAGCAAAGTTCAATTCAATTCAATAAACATTTGTTAAGTTTCTACTATGTGTCAGGAACTGTATTAAGCACTGGGTTGATTTGAGTAAGGTCAAACAAGTAGTTAGCGGTCAAACTGGAATTCAACAGAAGGTCCTCTGAGACCAAAACATAACATTCTGCTTTGTCTTGTTGAGATAACATGCTTGTCCAGGCCAACATGGCAGCCTGCCATCCTGGAAACCCTACTTGAGTAGCTTTCTCCTAGAAGAATTTGCTCATCCAATTTGGTAGAAGGATGCCAGCCTTCATTATTACCTTCTTTTCTTCATTTTGGCATATTAATGCCTGAGGTTCTATAAAACTCTCTACCTTTCAGAAAGACTGTTTCTGCCATCTGTGTGAATGAATAATCTCTTAAGCAGTATGCGAATGAGATCTTGATTATGCAAGATGCTAAGACAAAAGTAGCCATTGATCTGTGAGGGAAACTGGGCTTCCTCTTCAGGATTTCAAAAGGACTTTTAAAGACAAACGACAGGGCTCCTAAGTGAAGGATAAAAGGTGAAGAATGTTCTAAGTCAGAGGAACAGCACACTATGTACTATCTTCCCTTGAAAACGAAAATGGCATTGCAACCTGGGATTTCCATAAGCAAGGAGCTCCCAGGTTAGGTAGAGAAAAAACATTCTACAAAAAGTGTATCAGCCAAAAGTGTTGGGCTAAATTTTCCAATTACTCGGACTACACAGAAACTTTTAGAATGCAGCACATACACACACACACACACACACACACACACGCACGCACGCACAACTGGCTGAACTTAGCTCGTTTTCGATCACAATGGTAGTTTCTTTTTTCTCTGAGATGAAAAACGAATAAGGTCATGAACCAGATATGTATCATTATTGTTCCTATTTGAAGAGGTCATGGTCAATGGTATTATTTCCTGTGTTAGTAGTGAAACTTAGAGAAGCAAAAGAACAGATGGGAAAGACTATGCATCCCTATACCCCTATAAGAGCCCATGCTCCCAAAGATGCAGGCCTTCTGAAAATTTTGAGGCAAAGAAAGTGGGTAGGGGAAAGGAAAAAATAATGCTGACAAACTGGTCATGGGTTAGGCACCTCATGTATATTTATATTTGATGAATGAATTGATGATCATTTTTTATCAATATCCTTGGAACACAAAAGGTGAGAAAAGGAACAAACTTCAGAAGTCAATTACTCCAGCCCTTTCATTTGTTAGATGAGGAAACTGAAATGTTACATTAATTCCAAAAAGATACTGGATGTGATATAAGTTGAAGTTTAAAAAATAAAATTAAAGGAACAAATATAAAGTGCTGATCTTGGGTTAAAAAAATCAATTTCACAAGTTTAGGATGAAACATCATGAATAGAAAATAGGTTAGATGGAAAAAGACCTTGATGAAAGAATGAAGTTTGATATAAGTTGGAAATATGATGTGATATCTAAAAGAATTTATGCAATCAAATTTCATTGAGTGAAACAAAGTCTCCAGATCAAAGAATATGATATTGGTGCTGTTAAATCACACTTAGCAGGTCTACTAGTCAAACCACAGCTGAGCTCAGTTCTGGATGACACATTTTGCCACAAACATTGAAAAACTAGAATATACCAGTCAGTAAGTATTTATTAAATAACTAATGTGTTCTAGGCATTGTGCTAGGTAAAAAGCAACAGTAAAAATAGCTGATGCTCTAATGGATTCTATAATATGACCTAGCTAGGGGAGACAACATGGACAAATGTAGACATATCCAGCATAGATCATGTATATATGTAGGGTATATATTCACTGTAGATATAAGATGATTTTGGAAGGAATTCAATAGTTAGGAGGCATCATTAAAGATCCTATGGAAAAGCAAATGTTTGACTCATCTTTGAAAGTGCTGATTCTGAAAGAGAGATGAATGAAAGAGTGTATGGAGAAGAGACTGGAACCCAAGCCGTGTGAGCACTGTTGAAGAAACTGGATGTACAGTCTGGATGTAAGATAGAATATTAAGAAGGGAGCTTGACAGCTGACTTGGATTCTATAATTTGTCTCAAATCAAAGTTAGTCAGTAGCAAAAGTAAGTGCTTTTTCACTCTACAGTACTATGCTGTTTCTATTATCACCAAAGAAATTATGTGTGGAATAAAATATGTATAATTCAGTCAGCTTTTTCATAAAGCCCAGAGTCAACCTCAAAGTTTTAGGAATTTTAAAGAGCTTGGAGAGTCATCCAAGTCAGAACCCAAAATGCTTGAGATCATCTAAAATAATGATTCCATTGCCTTTTCCCTGCTTTCTTCATCCCCATTCTTTATAAAATTCACTCCCTGCTTATGGACACTCTGCTCTTTACCTCCTCTCCTCCTGTAAAACATACACTACCACATTTCCATAACAAACATAGCATTTCTATTATAATGCTTCTCTTGGAGCTCATCATATCACCATAGCCAGATCCTTCTGGAAAATAGTAATGAAATACTTATGACAAAGCCAAAAGTGGGAATGTTCAGTACTATATTCTTTATAGGATAGAACTGGTAACCTACTAGGTTAGAAATTACTGTCTTTTTACTGCAAGCTGCTACATCTAGTAGTAGTTACTCCTTAAACATAGGGTACATCAGTGAAGACCAGCATACAACTAAAAGATCACAATGTACATGAATAAAATCATTTAATAAACTTAAAAGCATTAGCTTATTGACATGACATCATCATGGAATTAGATGGTGTAATGGTAATTTAAATGGGAAGATCTTTCCCATTCATTAATAGGCCCATGTGATCTGCTTAAAGCACATGGAAGCCTAAGTCACATGTTGTGGGAGGACCTGGCTGAATGGGTGGAACAGGAAGGGTGGAGCGGAATTGAGAGGAATTTAGTGAGAGCAGTGAGAGAGTTTAGTTTCAGAGTGGAAAGAGAGGATACAGGTAAGGAAGCACAGTTAGACTTGTGAGTGTTTTCCCCCCCAGGAAGGGGTTGGGGGGGTGGAGGGGGAGGTAAGGCTTGGAATGCTACAATGCTAATGTATATTGACTTCTTGGTTACTATGACAGATTCTGCTTTCTGCTGTTGGAATTTGGCTTTCTGGAGTCTGAATAAATGTTTTTCTTCTGCCTTCTATATGGAGAGTCCGTTATACTTTGTGATTCAGAATCACGCTGGCATATTCATAGTTGCCATCGATGTTGTGAGTATTATCTTGGCAATACACATGGCATCACAGAAGATAGTGTGGTCCATGCAGTCAAGAAGGATGCTCCATTAGACACTTAAAAGTTGTGTGACTCTGGGCAAGTCACTTTAATCTCCCTATAGTTTAGTGTCTTCATCTATAAAATGGATAATAATAGCACTAATAAACACCTAACTCAGAGAATTGTTATAAAAATCAAATGTGTTATATGTAAAATGCTTCAAAAATTTTAAAATGTCATATATGTGTTAGCTATTATTATCATCGTTATCATAATAACTATTATGATTCTTGGGTTTATTCTGGCAAGGTCCAGTTACAGATCTCACTGCTATTTCATGACTGCTTTTCAATTTTGAATATGACCCCAAGTCTTTCTTTGGGAAGGACCACTCCATTCCAAGTTTTTGGGTATTTCTGTCTGAATAATTTGTCTGTTGCTATAATTTATGTTTCCCCCTAACTTACCCCTCCTTATAATGGATGAGAATCATGTTCCACTGCATTCCTTGCACTGCATACCTTTTTTTTTGGCTTTTCAAACAGCTTCACATTCTTAAAGTGTTTCTTTATTCTACTTTACTGTCATCTGCTCTGCATACCATGGGATCAGAAGAGCTAAATTACACTTTGTTGTATTGTCCAGGCAATTTCAAATTTTCATGACCCTATTTGGGTTTCCTTGGCAAAGATACTGGAGTGGTTTGCCATTTCCTTCTCCAGCTCATTTCAGAGATGAGGAAGATGAGGGAAACAGGGTTAAGTGACTTGCCCAGGGTCACACAACTAGTAAATGTCTGAAGCCGGATTTGAACTCAGGAAGATGAGTGTTCCTGACTTTAGGCTTGGCACTCTATCCACTGTACCACTTAGGGGACCAAATTATAGTTAGGAAGCCTCAATTCTATGCCAGAAGACTGGCTTACTACATCTAGTTTGCATCAGTTCCCATGAATTTAATTATCATCTCTGAGGCTGATGCCTCTATAGATAAATGTAATCTTTATCTCTTTCCTCAGCTCCTCATATTACCAACTACCTATTAGAAAATTCCATCCGGATATCCCATAGGCATTTCACACTCAACATGTACAAAGTAGATTTCATGATCTCTACCCTCATTTTCTAAACTTCCCTATAACTGTCAAAGATATAATTTCTCCATTCACAGGGCCATCCTCAACTCCTCACTCCCTCTCATGACATCTATTTAATCAGTTGCCAAACTTTGTCATTCCTTCATATCTTTTATATTTATCTCCTTTGCACTCACAATCAGGTTTTCATCATTTCTTACCTAAATTATTGTAATAATCTCCCAATTGGCCTTCCTGCCTCAAGTCTCTCTCCATTCCAGTTTATTCTGTACTCGTATGCTTAAAATATAGATCTAGACGTGGCACTTCCATAATCAGTAAACAGTCTAGTAGCTCCTGGTGACTCAAAGAGCGCATAAAAACTTCTCAGTTGGAATTTAAAGTCATTCACAACCTTATGCCAAACTACCTGTACAGCTTTATTACAGAGTACTTCCCTCCATCAACTCTCTGGTTCACTCAATCTGGCCTTTACATGGCATCCTATTTTTCATCTCTCTACTTTTATGATTACTTCCCATCCCATCCCAACCCCCACAGCATGCATTGCACTACCTTCTTACTGATCTGTTCGATTCTCTACTTCAATTTACAAATAATAATAAAGTTGTTTAAGAAACTGTGAACTTCCGTTACATTCAGTTAATTTACAAAAAGCATCTAAGTATGATAAATTTGACAAGATAATAACAAATTTGCTCTATTTTTTTGTGTCCCCTCCTGTAAATTCCTTTTTATTCTTTGTATATAAGAATATACTTTATTGATGATTTTTTTGCATATTTTCACAACCCACTAATTAGTAACCTCCCACACCCTAAATCCCTCAGAAAAACAGAGGCCTTCTTTTGCTTGGGAGAATTGAAAGATTAACCGATTTGCCCAGGGTCACAGAGCTAGTAGATGTCAGATTCATAATTTGTACCCAGGTCTACTTTACTCTAAGGTAAGCTCTCCATCCATTAATGGCACCTTGTCTTGAGTATCAGAGTGTTAAAAAAAGGCTCTCACATGCATATACATGCATATAAACATACATACATAAGCATACAGACACATATATGTATACACACATACATGCATACATACTACAGATGTATGCACGTATTTTTCAATAGGTTTATTTGACTTACCTAGGGTCACATAGCTAACAGCTATCTTAGTCAGGATCTGAACTCAATTCCTCTAGATTCCTAAATCTACTACATAACTCTGAATCAGAAATCACTTTTGTTTTCTTATTATTTTCATCTTCCCTAAAATCACGATATTGTACTAGATGACCTCTGCCAACCTTATATGGTCTTTGATCTTTTGTTCAGTAAGGAGGGTTACAATAAGTCTTGTCTATGCCTTGAGCAATCTGTCTACATCTGTACAGCTAGATGTAAGGTGATGAGTTCAAATTTGTTACTTCAATATCTTTGACTGTTGTTCACTTCAGTTTAGATGATGTAAGCACTTTATTTAATTTATTGATACAACTCCCTGGGTTCCACATTAACTTCCCAAGGGACAGTTTGTCTCAATGTTACATGAAGGCTGGGAACTGGCTACTACTTGTCACAGTGCCAAGCAGAAGTGAATAATAAAAAAGAACCTTCTAATGATGATAATCAGAAAGGTCCCTTCTTTTAAAAAATATATTTCTATGTAGCCACAAAGGGAATGCTAATTATTGCAATATAAAGAAGCCCTCATTTCTACTTCCCTAAAAAAATATTTTAGTGTCCTGATGGCTTAATGGAAGATTACTACATAGCAATTCCCAGCCACATAAAACCTATTCTCAAACATGATCATTATAATCCTTTTCCTCATTAAACATTTGAAAGGAATGGCATAATAGTTCTTCAAGGACAGCTCCATTAGAAAAATAGAATAATCTGCTGTGTAATGTGTTTAAAATGTTTTCTAAAATAGTGTTGTCATTAAGGCAATCAGTACGTGCTGATCAAAGAGTCAACAAAGAGCCCTCTCCTGGCCTGTTTAAATAGAGGAGAGAGAAAAGCTACATCCCTAGTATCCATATAAGTCTTAGTGCTGTAAATCACACTAAAAGAGGAGCCTCCAAACTATGCCAAATCACTGTGTTCATTTTCTTTATTCCAAAAAATCAGAATCTCTTTGCACTACCTTTTCCCACATTATTTCCTCTGTATGTTCACATTTATTACAGCATCACAGGATCTCAGAACTGACATCAGTGATGTAATCTAATCCACAAGCAGGAATTACTTCTACATCGCTCCTACAAAGTCATATAAATTCTTAAGGTAAAACTGATTTTATATATAAATATATATACACATATATACACACATACATATATGCATATATACACACATATGTTTATATACAAACATATATACATGCACATATTTACATATATATGTATATATGTGTATATGTGTATGTATGCATATATATATATATATGACAATGTCAGTATTATTACAACTTTCATCATTACTAAGATAGCTTGAAAGAAAGGTTGGGGCTGAGTTGTACAGGATAGGTGTGATCCTAAAAAATAAAATTGGGTATGGAAACATAAAAAGAATCAATTACATTATAAAATTGGGCATGAAAAACAGAATTAATACAGAGTAAGCATGTAGGAGTAGAGAGCTGGTAATGTTGGAAACTTACTCTCATCTTGCTTGAAGAAGAAACAACGTGTACATCTCTAAGGGTGTAGAGTGTTCTGAACATGTAGAGATGTGACAAAACTGCGGGGATAGAGTTTGAGGTACTTTTAGAGAGGTGTGCAGACTTGGATTTGGGAGGAGAATATGGGGGACTCTTGGAGGGGAGGGTGAAATAGAGAATGTAAGGGTGGAGGAGCAGATAAGGCATCAGAGATAGGGTAAAAAAGACAGGCTGATAAAGAAAATAGTAAAAATAAGATGGAGGGAAACTCACAAATAATAATTATAACTTTGAATGTGAATGAGATGTTTATAGTGGCTCTCTTTGTGATAAGAAAGAACTGGAAATTGTAGGGCTCCTCATCAACTGGAGTATGGGTGAACAAGCTGTGGTGTATGGCTGTGATGGAATACTACTCTACTATAAGAAATGATGAACTCAATGAACTTGGAAGGGCATGGAAAAACCTGTATGAAACAATGAAGAACAAATGGGGCAGAACCAGGTGAATATTGTATATAGAAACACCAATATTATTTTAAGAACAACTTTGAGTCACTTAATTTTGACAATTATAAATACAAAAATTAAAATAAAGGATGTATGAAGAAAGATGTTATCTACATCCTGAGGAAAAACAGATGAATAGAAGTATATAGAGAATAATTTTACCATCTCTCTCTCTCTCTCTCTCTCTCTCTCTCTCTCTCTCTCTCTCTCTCTCTCAATCTATCTATACCTATTTGTGTTTAATGATAGCCATCATGGGGCATGGAGGAAAAAAAAAGAAAAAAGGGGAAAAGAAATTTACATAACTTTTTTGCATATTTGGAGGGAATAGCAAATTTTACATGGTAGGTTTGCAGTTCCATGTGCAAGCATCTTTTTTATTGTATTATGTTATCAAAATGCTTATTTTGTTCCATGAAGTGAAAATAAAATATTTTTAAAGGAGTATATGTGAATGCTTCATAGGATTCATCATTCACACTAGTCTATACCCAGCTTTATTAGCTTTCAGAGCACTATGACATTCTACTGTATCTTTGTACCCATTATGTCCCACCCCCATACCTAGTTGGTATGTATGTTTTTGAAGACAAGAGTTATGTCATCTTTCATTTTTGTATCTTTAAAATGGTATCTTTGCACAAAACAATTATTTGTTTTAATTAATTAAATTAAATTGGGAGAAATGTAAAAAATTAAAATCCACTTGATGATGTCTAGTGAGGAGGAACCTAAGCCTAGACCACTTTTGGATACTTAAAACTGTAGGTAGTTTGTTTCTATAGCAAGTTGAAAAGTTGAATTCTACCTTCCTCCACTTCCATTCATTTCTTCTAGTTCTGCTTTTTTGGGATCAAGCCAGAAAGAAGATGCACCTTTCCTGCCATATGCCAGCACACACATTCTCTCTCTCTCTCTCTCTCTCTCTCTCTCTCTCTCTCTCTCTCTCTCTCTCTCTCTCTCTCTCTCTCTCTCTCTCCTCTTCTCTTTTCCTCCCCCACATATATATACCCCTAAAATATCCTAATTATGACTACTAATAATTGAACAATACAAGTACCTTAACTCTTCTATCTGATGTCGGAGAAGAATATCTCCTGTTAAAATGAACAAAAGAAAAAAAACCCCAAGGTCCCACTATTCTCTACTATCTAGGCTTGATTCAAGGGGAATCAAGTGTCTGAGTCTACTTCATTGTATCCAAGTTGTATTAATTCAACCAGGGTACAAGGTTTCATTTAGGTGGATTCATTCATCTGATCTATAGTTGTAAAAACAGAGATGATCCATTACCAAGAATGTAAGTACACTCCACTCTCTTGTCGTCATCCATTTCTTTTCTTCTAAGTTCTATAGAACAATGTAATGCTCTTCATAAATAAGGCATCTGCAAATGCCTTGTGAAAATGGCAACTTTTAGATCTCAGGAGGTCGTCTGGCAGACTTAAGTAGTTACTCTTTCTACAGCTTTGGCTGCTCCTCTTGAGGCATTGGGATTATGTACCAAAATACATTTGCTGTGAAGTCGGTTAAAAAAAATCAGAGACTACTGTTTACTAGTCTATTCCAAAGTTAAGTGAGTAGATTTTTAAAAATCTGCTTAGGAGGACTAAGAAAGATCAATTGGAGATAAAGCCTGTAAGTAAAGAGGGATACAACTGCATATCAGCAATCATTTCTTTCCCTTCCAACACTAAAAAACATGACTTTTTGAAGGAATGGTAGAAGAGGAACTATATGCAATCTCTTGGTTCTTAAATAAGATTAGCAGTGACCTTCTATTTGTATCCCCAGATTTACATAATAACTTTCATATTTTTCCCTCTGGACATCAGGATTTATTCCCTATCATACCTGTAAATTACATAATATACTTTCTTATTGAAATAATTTAATTCAACAACATTTGTCAATCACTTATTAATGAACAACTGTCTGCAGAGCGCTGTTCTAGGTACTGATGGGGGATCTAAACTTAGGTTAAATACAGTCTGTTCTCCTGGAACATTCATGCTAATTGTCAAGATGAGACACATCTTGGGATACCTAATATATAATATCATGTGGTACTACTGCTACTGCTAATAACAACAATAATAGTTCATATTCATGTAACATTTTAAGATGTGTAAGTCATTTTACAAAAATCTTATTTTATCACAATAATCCTAGTAGATAGCTACTTTTCATTTTACAGATGAGGAAACTGAGGTAGATAGAAGTTAAGTAACTTGTCCAGGGGCACAATTTGAATTCATGTCTGACTGATTTCTGGTCCAACTCTCTATTCTCTTCAGGTGGATTAGGAATAAAATAAGGGGAATATGAGGTTTAAAGGATAAGGTCATTGCCAGCTAAATCAGGGAATGCTTAATGAAGAAAACTACATCTGAAATTGACTTAAATAAGCAGCTCCCAAAGTATCATTTGAACACCCCTGAAGATCCAGGCTTCTCCAGGTCAAAACTATTTTCATAAAATTACTGGGATGTCATTTACCTATTAATATACTCCTCCATTTTCCAACTATATATCTGTGTGAAACCAGATTTCCTTGATATATTTTAGCCAGAAAAAAACACATATTACAATATATTGATTGTAGAAGGGACATAAGAATTCAGCTATCTTCTATGGGGGGAAGGTAACACAATACCTAGAGTGCAGTGTCTGTGAGGAAGAAACTTTTGTGAGTTCAAATCTGGCCTCAGACACTTGGTAGCTGGGTAATCCTGGACAAGTAACTGAACCTTGTTTACCTCAGTTTCATCATCTGTAAAATGAGCAGGAGAAGGAGATGGCAAATTACTCAAGTATCTTTGCCAAGAAAACTTCAAATGGGGTCAAAGATGATGAAAAAATAACTGAATGCACAACTTCTATTAAGTTAGACATTAGAGAGATTTGCCATGATGTATAAAACAATGTCATTCATCTCACTAATTTTTCTTTGTTTTGTAAAATATAATTATTTTCATAAATGTTTATGTTAAGTGGATTTATTGTCACTTAACTGAATTAATCTATATGTTTAAATTTATAAGTTTTAATTTCTAATATGGTACATATTGAGGCATATAACCAAAATAGACAAAACCAATTTTGAGTCCTCAACAATTTTGAAGGGTATAAAGGGATCCAGAGGCTAAAAACGTTGAGAACAGCTGGTTTAAAAGATGGGTAGAGATTCAAAAGGTGAAGAGGGAGAAGGAGAGAGTGCCAATCATGGAGATTCTCATGAGCAAAAGTCTGGAGGTATGAAAGAGGGAGAAGGGCAGTATAATTGCAGAATAGAATGAGTGAAAAGGAGTAATATGGAATAATGTGAAAAGGTAGGATGGCCCTAGATAGGAGAGGACTATTGATGATAAAATCAGTGCTCCTGGATTCTTTAATCCATAGGGAAAAACTCATCCAGTAAATGTGTATTAAGAACAGCCTGGGTGCCTGGATTTGAGGGACAGCTACAGACCTTCCCCAGAGGTATTTAGAATCTTGCTAGGATAAAGAAGTACAGGAATGAAACAACTAGAGAAGCATTCTAAGGCATACATAAACAGGTAAAATGTGAATGCGATATACATAATTTGGAATTCACAGTCAGGAAAATGAGTCTAGGTCAGGAGGGTTTTTGGAGATTTATCTTGAGTTGGATTTTTTTTTCTTTTTTTTTTTTTAAATTTATTTATTTATTTATTTAATTTTCTTACATTCATTTTCACAAATTTTTGGGCTCTAAAGTTTTCTCCCCTTTTATCCCCTCCCTCCACCCCAATACCCCAAGCAATCTAATTTTCCCTATCTCCAATCTGCCCTCTCTTCTGTCATCTCTCCCTTCTCTTGTCCCCATCTTCTCTTTTCTCCTGTAGGGCCAGATGACTTTCTATTCCTCCTTAACTGTATGTCTTCTTTCCTAGTTGCAACAACAATACTAAACAGTTGTTCCTAAAACTTTGAGTTCCAAATTCTTCCCATCCCTCCCTCCCCACCCATTCTCTTTGGGACAGCAGGCAATTCAATGTACGCCATATCTGTGTAGTTTTGCCAATGTCCTCCCTGATAGTCGTGTTGTGTAAGACTAACTGGATTACCATCCCTCCTAACCTGCCCCTCCTTGTTTCTCTTCTGTCTTTTGATCCTGTCCCTCCCTAAGTGTTGACTTCAAATTGCTCCCTCCTCCCTTTGCCCTCCCTTCCATCACCCCCCCTTGCAATATCTCTTTCTCCCCCACTTTCTTATACTGTAAGATAGGTTTTCATACCAAAATGAGTGTGCATTTCACTCCTTCGTTTAGTCAAATGTGATGAGGGTAAAGCTTCTTGTTTTTGTTTTTTTTTTCTCAGCTCTCCTCTTTTTCCCTCCACTAAGAAAAACTCCTACCTGCCTCTTAAATGACATATAGTTACCCCCTTCCCTTTCCCTCTCTTTCCTCCCCCTACATTTCTCTCTCACCATTTACCCTAGTTTCTTTTAAGGTATGGTCCCATCCTATTCAGTTCAATCTGTGCTCTCTATCTCTGTATGTGTGTGCATGTGTGTATGTGTGTGCATGCGTGTACATGTGTGTGTGTGGTCCCACCAACTACCCAGATACTGAAAAGTTTTAAGAGTTAGAAATATTGTCTTTCCCTGTATGAGTGTAAACAGTTCACTTCTGGTAAGTCCCTTTAGACTTCTCTTTGCTGTTTACTTTTTCATGCTTCTTCTCATTCTTGTGTTTGAAAGTCAAATTTTCTTTTCAGCTCTGGTTTTTTCATCAAGAATGATTGAAAGTCCTCTGTTTCATTGAAAGACCATATTTTCCCTTGAAGTATTATACTCAGTTTAGCTGGGTAGGTGATTCTTGGTTTGAGTCCTAGTTCCTTTGCCTTCTGGAATATCCTATTCCACGCCCTTCGATCCCTTAATGTAGAAGCTGCTAGATCTTGGGTTATCCTGATTGTATTTCCACAGTACTGGAATTGTTTCTTTCTAGCTGCTTGTAAGATTTTTTCTTGAGCTGGGAGTTCTGGAATTTGGCCACAATGTTCCTAGGAGTTTCTCTTTTTGGATCTCTTTCAGGTGGTGATCGATGGATTCTTTCAATACTTATTTTGCCCTCTGGTTCTAGAATGTCAGGGCAGTTTTCCTTGATAATTTCATGAAAGATGATGTCTAGGCTCTTTTTTTGATCATGAGTTTCAGGTAGTCCCTAATTTTTAAATTGTCTCTCCTGGATCTATTTTCCAGGTCAGTTGTTTTTCCCATGAGATATTTCACATTCTCTTCCATTTTTTCGTTCTTTTGGTTTTGTTTGGTGATTTCTTGGTTTCTCATAAAGTCATTAGACTCCATCTGTTCCATTCTAATTTTGAGAGAACTATTAAATTCAGTGAGCTTTTGAGCCTCTTTTTCCATTTGGCTCATTCTGCTTTTGAAAGCATTCTTCTCCTCATTGGCTTTTTGAACCTCCTTTGCCAATTGGGTGAGCCTATTTTTCAAGGTGTTAATTTCCTCAGCATTTTTTTGGGTCTCCTTTACCAAGGTATTGACCCAGTTTTCATACTTTTGTTGCATCTCTGACATTTCTCTTCCCAGTTTTTCCTCCACCTGTCTAACTTGCTTTTCAAAATCCTTTTTGAGCTCTTCCAGGGCCTGAGCCCACCCACCACCCCCCTGGGGTGTCTGGGGTACTGAGGCCCCGCCCTCCACGTCTTTCCCTGATGGCAAGGATACGTCCTCATCATCAGATCCGAAGGTCGGGATCATTTGCATTTGTTGGAAAAAACTCTCTAAAGTCTTATTTTTCTTCCCTTTTCTAGGCATTTTCCCAGCCAGTTACTTGACTTCTGAGATTCCTTTCCACCCCCGCCTGGATCCGCCCAGCTAGTGCTTGGCCTCTGAGATTTAAACGGGCTTTCCTCCTGCTGGCTGTCAATCAGTGAGCTTTAGTTCAGGTGCTGGGGTGGGGCCAGGGCCGCCTCCGAGACTCTGATCCCTCAGGGGCTTTATGCAGAGACTTTCAGGAATGGAGCGGGTGGGGGCGGGGTGGGGGGCCCGCCTCCTAAACCCCGCTCCCTTGGGGGCTTTAAGCAGAAGCCTTCAGTAATAGAGCGGTGTGGGGGCAGGGCCGTCTCCCAGGCTCAGCGCCGTCAGGTTTTATGTGGGAATCTTCCATAATGAAGATCCTGCCTGCCGCTGGGGGATTCCTGGGTCCTGGTCCGCTGCCGCCTCAGCCGCCGCCCACACTTCTGCCTCCGCCGCTTCCTGCCCCGTCTCTGCTGCCGCCGCTTCCTCCCGAGGGGGCCCGAGTCACGGAGACGCCCTGCTTCCCCTCTCCTCCAGCCCGGCCTCTCTAACTGACCTGTAGCTTCTGTGGGTGGAGGGACTTTCCCGGCTGCCGGAGCTTCCGTCTCTCTTGAGTTGGATTTTGAAAGCCATATAATATTTGGATTGGCATAAGGAAGGGAACATATTTCATTTGGGATAGAAATATGAGTAATAAAAATAGGATGAATATCATTCATATTTAATTAATGTTTAATATTTATATTAATTAATTAATATTTATTAGTTAATTAATTAATTTTTATTAATATTTAATTAATATTTATTAGTTGACTTAGTACATGTGCTGTGCTTATTATTGAGTAAGATAGAAAGGTGGGGTGTCCATAATCCCTGCTTTCAAGGAGTTCATGTTACAGTAAGGAGAAATAAGGTTTGTACACATATAAACAAAAGTCAAAATAAGGCATGGGAATGAATGATTAGTCTAAAGTATTATTGTTATGAGGTCAGGCTAGGAAGGTTGGACTCAAATTGTGGAGGTCCTTAAAAGCTCAACTTGGAGTCAGGATTTTATTGAATAGGCAATAGTGAATGCATGTACCAGAAGAACGTGCCAGTCAAGGAAGAGCCAACAGATGAGCAATAGTAGAGAGGAAGGAACGGTAAATTTGGACAAGGTGTGACCTTTATATAGAAAACTTTTAAGACAAGACTAAGGAACTTGGACCGGATCTAAAGTAGCCATTTAGATTCTTAAATAAGTACAACATGACAAAATTGGTATTTAGAAAGATTAATCTAGCCCTGTTAATCAGGCTAGAACATGGTGAGAAGCCTTACTCCAAAGGAAATTACTTCAAGAAGGCTCTTGAAATAAGCAAAGCACAAAAAATGAGGGACTGAATTGGAGTGGTCAGAGTAGAAATTAATAGGAAGGGATCCATCCGAGAGACAAGAGATATTGTGAGGGAAGACCAGAAAAGGAGTTAATTACTACCCGGATAAGGGCAGGGTATGAAAGGGAGGGAGAAATTCAATATAACAGCAACGTTTAAAAACTGGAAGACAGGAAGAACAGGATTATTAATGAAAGAAATGGGAAAAGTATAAAGAACATTCTGGTTTTGTATTTTGGTTTGCTTTTGGTTTTTCTTTGGTGAGAGATTGTGAATTTTTTATGGTTTTTATTTTTGTTCCTGCTATTTTTTTTTTGAGAAGTAGATCTGGAATTAAAGATGAGAAGTTTTCCTTTAGACACACTGAATTAAAATGGCAGTAATACATCTAAGTGGCTACAGAACAGGTATTCTAGGATAATGCTACATCAGTCAATTTGGTATATGGAGCAGGCTCTTTATATGGTACCTCATCCCTAGGATGATAGCTTCAGAGAAGGAGGGGATTCTTGATGTCATCAAATTCAACCTGTTTATTTTAGCATATGGTAGGGATGGAAACAATTGGAGCACTTCTCATGAACTGACCATGCATATCTGACTCTACAGGGAGGATATATGTACTCTGGCCTCTTGCCAATGTACATGAATGATCATATTCCACTGGCTGTTTTCCCTATGGTTAAGGATATTCACTCTTGGATAAGCATAACCACAGGATCTGGAGTTGCAAAAGACCTTAGACATTATCTATTCCAACCTCTTCATTTTAAAGATATAGAAATTAATTGCAGAAAACTTTACTGACTGATCCTAAGTTACACAGGGAACTAGCAACAGAGCTGGAATTTAAATTCCTCTTAGTCCAAATCTAGTGTTCTTTTCATTTTATTGTACCATGTGAACATTCTGTCCGGTCCCTTATAATTCTTGCTTTTCTGTCCAACCAGGATTCTATGATCAGGCTTGTAAATGATTCCCTAACACTTCTCACCCCTCATATGTCAATTCCTAATCCTGGGAAGATTATTTTATATATAACATGGAACATCTAAAGGAAATAAAGTCTTCTAGGTTACAACCCTTTAATGATTCTTTTATTGACTTTACTTGCAAAGAAAAATAAGAATTATATTAAATATACTTCAAAGAAATACTCTTCTCAGAGTGTCCTTTTACTCCAGGGGCCATATAAACTGGAATTCAAAAAAAAAATCAGGGAAAGAGGGAATATAGGTAACAGGGCATGCTAATCAATTTGGAAAATGACCATAGGAAACTGAATACCCTCTATTCAGGGCATCAAGATACAAGACAGTCAATTGGGATGGGATGGGGATGTATTATAAGATTATTTCAGGATATGAATGACTTTTAAAATGAGATTCACATAATGCAAAATGGTCTTCCCAACAAAAAGAAAAACTGCAATACACCTTTGTCAGCTAAAGTTTGATAGAGGCACAGAATTTTAGTTACCAGGAAATGTGTAACTTCATAGTTGTTATTATTTTTGGAGCTTAAAATTTGTCAGGTGGAGATCACCTCTTCAGGAAGACAGCAATCAATAACCATCTAGTCAGATCCTCTTATTTTGTTGATGGTGAAATTAAGGTCCATAGATTGTAAATGTCTGGATGAAGGTTACCCAGCTAGTGAGTGCTGAAGCTAGAACTAGCGCTCAGGTATCTTGAATTTTGGTTTCTTTCAAATTAATTTTTTTCAGAAAAAAAACTGAGGTCATTTTACAGTTTTGTGTAAACTATACCCAGCTCTCAAAGGAATCCTACCTGCATATCTTCCCCAAATCCATGAGTAGCCTTGGGAAAGACAAAAGTGGATTGATTCAATACCCATTTCCATGGAAACAAGAAAGGTCCAGGTAAGAAGGAGAGAAAAGCTATGAGCCATCTGTTCCCTTAGCGTCTTCCTACTAATTTCAATCTCCCTTAATTCACATGCAGAATATGTATTGATTTGTTGATATATGATGCTAGATGAAGCCAACTGAGATTACACATGAATAAATTATTTGAAGCAAATTTCCCGCTAAAATCCAAAATTTATCGTTATTGCTGAACATTTATTGTCACTGGCATCTGTGAATTTTTTCAGAAAAAAACTGTTGTCTACTGCTTCTCTCTCCAGTTCAGCGTACTATATGCTATTTAAGAAGCATCTGCTTAAAATTACTTTAATAATTTATTTTGGTATATGTTTGACATGTGTACAAATTACAAATGCTAAATTTTCCAATAAGAAATCATTTATTAGTGTCTAGGAGGAACTTAACTACAAAACAAGAAAATAGACATTATACTGATATCACACACATATGTGTTAGTAGAAAGTTAATTTTTCTATATTATAGTCCTTGTTTTGAAATAATATAATAGCACATTATTGACAAACTTAGGCTATTAAAATAAAATCCAATGGAAGGTTTTCATGATTAAAGCCTGGTGAGCACCACAATGAAGATAACAATCATGTTTGCATTATAAATACACTTACAGTTTTCTAAATATTAAACTTCTGAAAGCTAAAACAGTTAAAGATTGATTTTTCTTTGTGGAATAGTTATCATCAAATGCATAAATTCTTATAGCAAATTTAATTTGGTCATCATAGAACAGCAAGGTTAGAAGAGATCTTACAAATTATCTAATCCATAGATTCTTTGCCATGGGAGGGACATCAGTGGCAATCTAGTCCTGCCTCTACCTTAATGAGAATTCTTTCTACACAATGTCCCAATACTGGTCATGTGACCTTTCTATGAAGACCTCCACTGAAGTAGAATCCAGTTTTTCATTAGTATACCACTTCATTTTTTCATTGCATTAATTGTTATGAAGTTGGATTTTTTGTTTTTTAACACTCATACCAAGCCTCATTTTGAGTCTTCCAACTTGCACCCCTTACTCCTAGTTCTATTCCTGTGGGTCAAACAGCACAAGTTACAATCCTCAAAATACTCAAAAACATCTAGTTGTCTTATCTCAAGTAAAAAATATGTTGGCTTATAAGTCAATATAAATTCATATGTCTAATTTTGTAATAGCAAAGAAATGAAAAACAAGGGCATGCCCATTAACTGGGGAATGAATACACAAATTATTATACACAAGCATAATGGAATATTTTTTTGTTGGTGATGGTGTAGTTGTTGTGTTGTTTCAGTTGTGTCCAATTGTCTATGTCCCCATCTGCAGTTTTCTTGGCAAGATACTCTACTGGTTTATCATTTCCTTCCCCATCTGATTTTACATATGAGGAACTGAGATAAACAGGGTTAAATGATTTGCTCAGGATTACCCAGCTAGTTATGTGTCTGAGGCCATATTTGAACTCAGTTTCTCCTAACTCTAGGGCTGGCATTCTACCCATTGCACCACCTAACTGTCCAATAGAATATTATTGTGTTATAACAAGATGAAATTGATGGATTCACAAAAGCCCATATATATTTGTATTACCTGGTGCGGACTGACATGAGCAGAGTAAGAAGACCAACTTTTTACAATAATGATTATTTTTAATGCTTTTAAAGACTGAAGCCTAGTCAAGACAATGGCCAACCCTAATTACAGAGGACTGACTATGACATATGCTAACCATGTTTTCATTTCTTTTTCTTGAATATGTATATTTCTTACAAAGGATTTATTTCCCCTTTCAAATAGGGGCATGTAGGAGAGAGAGGTGCTAGAGAGAGAAGGAAGGAAGGAAGGAAGAAAGGAAGGAAGGAAGGAAGGAAGGAAGGAAGGAAGGAAGGAAGGAAGGAAGGAAGGAAGGAAGGAAGGAAGGAAGGAAGGGGCAAGAGGAAGAGGGAGGAAGAGAGAGGAGAAAAGAGGGAGGGAGAAAAGGAGAAACAAAAGAGTTATTGAAACTTCTTTAATGCACAGAAGAGAACAGAATGAAAGTCAGAAAGAATAATACACAAGTAGAAAAGTTATGAAATTTACATGTTGAATTTATTTTATATTTAAAAAGAAAAACAAGTTATACATACAAATATCTGCAGTTTCATGTACAATGCTTTTTCTCTGTTCAACTACATACATAGAAATGCTTATTTTATTTGGTGTTTGTCAGCTGCAGGAAAAGAAATTTAAAAGTGAAATGAAATTCTGCATTCTTACCATCACCATCAGCAAATGATTGATCGATATCTTACTAACAATACTGATGTCATCTGGTTTGACCTCCGTTCTGCTTATTCTTTTTGCCTACTCTTCTTTGCCTACTGTCTCATAGAATAAGGAGGCCTTTCTTTTCCAAGGTGTCTTGAGTCCTTGATCCCTTGCTCTTCCACCTACTCCTGGATTTTATTCTATGAATTAGCCTTGTACTTTCTCTTCCTTCTCCCTTTGCCTAAATTCCCTGATTTTAAAAGTAGGCTAAACTTCTTTTGATCTTGCCACACTCCATCTCCTTCTCATTAGTACCAAACTTCTAGAAAGAATGGTTGAGTCCCCTTCCTTACTATTTGTTTGTTACTTAAAACTTTATAATCAGGTTTCTGTTATTAAAAACTCTACAGTGACAGTGTTCAAAGATCACAAGTGACATCCAGTGATCTTCCTTCAGTCCTAATATTCTTATACTTTTTTTGATACATTTGATACTTTTAACCTCCACTTAACTTTTCCCTTTCTTGGCTTCAATGATACTGGTTTATGTTTGTTCTCTTTCTAGTTTTTTGATTGTTCTTTCTGTATATAGTTGACTAATTTTTAAATTAAGCCCTTGTCTTAAATATGGAAACTACCCAAGATGCTGCTTATAATATGTCTCTAACATTATAAAGTGGAAGAGTCACTGAGGTCAGAGGTATGGATTTGGGCTCTTTAGAATTATAGCTTTATAGATAGAAACTTATGAGCAATCTATTTGAAATACAGTACACTTAAGTCATATGAGTGCATTGGACAAGATTCATAGTCAATTCTGATTAGGATCCAGAATTCTTTCCACTATTTCACATTAATAACATTTCTGTGCATCTCATTCTCCTTCCTTGGTTGTAGGCTCCTTCAGGAGAGAGATTAGGCAATTTGTTCATTCATTCATTCAACCGTTCATTAAAGATACTGTACTAGGAATTGGTTAACATATAAAGATCCTAATATCATGGACATTTAAATCTAGCAGGTATTATGTGACACATACAAGCATACCACAATATACAACATTGATCTAATAATTACAATGTATATGATTAAAATATAATATTGGGACAAAGAGTTTTATGGGGTTCATGGAAACAAAAATAATTTATAAATGAGGTAATCAAATAAGAATTTATGGGAGGAAGGAGGATATAAGATGGATCTTTGAAGGATGAGTATCACAAAGCCTTGAACATAGAAGGAATCTAATTGATAAAATTTGAATGCAGAGTAACAGTAGGGACTTGCTAGTGCTCTCCCCTCAAACCCAGCCAAATACCTGAAGAGAAAAATGCCTTAAATACAGAATTGGTCATATGGAAAATGAGGTCCAAATGCTCACTGAAGAAAATAATTCCTTAAACATTATAATGGAGCAGATGGAAGCTAATGAATTTATGAAAAATCAAAAAATTATAAAACAAAGTCAGAGGAATGAAAGAAATAGCAGACAATGTGAAATATCTCTTTGGAAAATAGATTCAGAGGAGACAATTTAAAAATTTTTTTTGGACTACCTGAAAGCCATGATGAAAAAAAGAATCCTAGACATCATCTTTTGAGAAATTATCAAGGAAAACTGCCCTGATATTCTACAACCAGAGGGTAAAATAGAAATGGAAAATATTCACTGATTACTTCCTGTAAGAGATCCTCAAAGGAAAACTCCTAGGAATATTGTAGCCAAATTCCAGAGTTCCCAGGTCAAGGAGAAAATATCACAAGCAGCCAGAAAGAAACAATTAGAGTATTGTGGAAATACAATCAGGATAACACAAGATCTAGCAATTTCCACATTAAGGGATCACAGGGTTTGGAATTTCATATTCCAGAGGTCAGTGGAGCTAAGATTAAAAACTAGGAATCACCTTCCCAGTAAAATTGAGTATAATACTTCAGTGGAAAAAAAATTTGTCATTCAATGAAATAGAGGACTTACAAGCATTCTTGTTGAAAAGACCAGAGCTGAATAGAGAATTTGACTTTCAAATACAAGAATCAAGAGAATCATGAAAAGGAAAAGAGGAAACAGAATTCATAAGAGACTTACTGAAGTTGAATTGTTTAAATTCCTACATGGGAAGATAATATTTGTAACTCTTGAGACTTTTTTCAGTATTAGAGTAGTTGGAGGGCAGAGGGTGAGTTGAATAGGTAGGGATGATACCTACAAAAATAAAATTAAGTGGTGAGAGAGAAATATATTGGGAAGAAAAAGGGAGAAATAGAATGGGGCAAATTATCTCACATAAAAGAGAAAAGTAAAAGTTTTTTCAATGGAGGGGAAGAGAGAGAAAGTGAAAGGGCAAGAGTGAACCTTATTCTCATTCCATTTGGCTTAAGGAGGGAATAACATGCACACTCAATTTGGTATGAAAATCTATCTTACACTACAGGAAAGTAGGTGTGAAAGGGAAAAGTAAAGGGTTGGGAAATGATAGAAGGGGAATGATAGAAGGGATAGATAAATGGGAGGAAAAGGTAATTAGAAGTAAACATCTTTGAAGAGGGATAGGGTCAAAAGAGACAACAGAATAAATGGGGGGCAGAATAAGATGGAGGGAAATATAGTTAGTCTTTCACAATATTATTATTATGGCAGTGTTTTGCAAAATTACACATGTATAACTTATATTGAATTGCTTGCCTTCTCAGTGGGGATAGGGAGGGAGGAAGGGAGAGTAGTTGGAACTCAAAGTTTTAAAAATGAATGTTAAAAATTGTTTTTACATGCAACTGGGAAATAAGATATACAATCAATGGGTATAGAAATCTATCTTGCTCTACAAGAAAATAGAGGGGATGGAGATAAGGGAAGGGAGGAGTATGATAGAAGGGAGTGCAAATTGGGGGAAGTGATAATCAGAATGCATGCTGTCTTAGGGTGGGCTCAAGGGAGAGAAAGGGAAAAAATTTGGAACTCAAAATCTTGTGGAAGCATCTGTTGAAAACTAAAAATAAACAAATAAATTTTAAAAATAAATAAATTTGAATGATTAACAGTGAAGTAACTGGAATAAAGTCTATGGGATGAATTGGGATGATAGCACCCAGGGACTATGTTTGTATTATCTAGGGAGACTCAGACATAACCTGCAAGTTTTGAATAATTTTCAAAGAATTCAGAATCCCAGCATCTAAGTGGATAGAAAGCTAAGTGAAAGTCATCCGGCCTCTAAGGAAGAATCACTTAAATGGAGATATGATCATGACCACTAATGGCCTTAAACTCCATATCCTTCCCTCTCCTTTCGGCTAGAAGAGGACTTCTAATCTAAGAGTCCAAAGAGTTTTGGACTCCTCGCATGCATCTTAGCAATGCTCCTAGAATAGCTTATGGGAATGTCAACATCAGTAGCCAAGCACAGATTGGGCACAAGAAAGAAAAACATATTCAAAGTTCTACAAAAACCTGAGCAGAAAAGTTATGCCATACATTTGAGGAATCCAGCAAAAGGACTTGCTAGAGTTATGAGTGACCTCCTTTGACATACATGCAGTAACCTTAAGCTCACTTTTTCCCCATACTATAGATGTGCTGGCATAAATCTGCCACAAACTTAGAATGATGGTAGCATATTTTGTTCCAATTGTACCAATTTAGTAAGTAGGTATTTCTAAAAGCTTATTAACTTTGGTCGACTAATTTAACATCAACTAATAAACATAATTATGAGTGAGAACACCAGTAAGGACTCATCAATTTTTCATTTCTATAGCGTTAGATAAATGATCACCTCCCCATGCGTCAAGGCTACCCTTAGACTCTGAGTGGGAACAGCAACCTTGCTCTGGGTACCCAGCCTGCCAGTGTAAGAAAATAGTTGGAATAGTAAACCCAAATATAATTCTAAACAAGATTTATTAAAAATCAGTTACTGACCAAGGCTAAAATCTTATAATATATCTATCTCAGGAATCAGGGTAAAGGATAATCGGAATGACCCACAGGTCACAGAATCATAGGATAAGAACCTGAGGAGATTTTGTTTTCTTTTGTTTTTTTGTCTGTTTGGTGTGTGTGTGTGTGTGTGTGTGTGTGTATGTATGTATGTGTGTGTGCATGTGTGTAAAGACAGTTTTGGAAATCTGGCAAAGTCTATGGATTGCTTCCAGAATTAAGTTTTTAAGATGTAAAATAATTGCAAAGAATTTCAAAGAAACCAATTATGTTGTAAAAAATAATAATTTTTTTTTAGATTCATGAATCCTAGGTTAAGAACCAACCACTGAATTAAATAAACCTCATAAATTTACGAATGAGAAAAACGAGGCCCAAAAAGATGAAGTAATTTACTCAAGGTCACCTAATGAATATAAGAACTTAGGTGTGCTGATTCCTTGCCAGAGTGTTCTACCTCTCTATGTGGCCTATGTGATATGTCCACAATATATACAATTAATACAATGTATTTTGAATGATTCTTTAAATGTTTATTTGTAACACAAACACCCTCTCTCTCTCTCTCTCTCTCACACACACACACACACACACACACACACGCACAAACACTTTCCATTAGATTATAAACTTTGGCTTTTCTCACTTTGAAAAAAATACCACAACCTATTCTTCACCCTTATAACTTGAAAATAACTGAATCAAAAAACCTCAAAACTGGCAGAATTACAGTCCTCAAATAGAAAAGGAAAAAAATGAAGTCAACTTGGAAGAAAAGCAATTGAGCATTTTCATATTTATGAAGACTCAAACCTACAGAACTTAACATAAAAAAGAATGTTTTCTAGTCATCTTTTCAAGTTACTCTGAATCTATCAGACATCAGAGGCATAGGTACAACTAACATTAGCTTTCTTTTCCAAAGTAAGAAAGTGTGTGTGTGGGGGAAGGTTAAGCCAAGATGGCACAGTGGAAGCATGGTCTCCCCGCCAAAGCACTTAAAATACCTATAAAAGTGACTCTTAAGTAAATTCTAGAGCAACAGAAGCCACAAAATGACATTGAAACAGATTCTCAGCCCAAGACAATCTTGGAGGCCAAAAAGAAGGGTCTATTGCACAGGAATGGGAGTGGAGTGTAGCCTAGCATGTTCCAAGCCAGCACAGACAGGACTGGAGCAGGCTTCAGGATGCTGAATCACAGGGAGCTGCTCAGGTTTCCAGATTTTTTGATCCATAAATGCTAAAGACAGCTTCAAAGTCAGTGACAAATCTCTCTCACTTGGGTGAGAGGGGAACATGGTCTGACACGAGCTACAGCCCCACAGTAGCTGCATTCACTGCTGCAACAGTGACTGCTTCTGCATCTCTCAGCCTACAAATGGTCAGGGAATCAAGTAGCTGATCTGATTCTCAGAACTGAAAGGCAGTCCTGGGGTGAGAAGGAGCCCTGGTGTGGCAGAGCTGGTGGTGGTTGTGGAGAAGAGAATCCTACCTGCAGTTCAGGGGCAGAAAAGAGTGCTTGTGGTTGCTCACAGACCAGAGCACCAGTCAGGGGTGGTCCCTTGATTATGCCACTTCAGAGGAATTGAGAACTTACAGGTCCTTAAAGATATCTCAGAGAATAGCTGCACAAAATCTCTGAAGCCTGGGGTAGTATACCCTCCACTTGACAAAGGGCTCAAAAATCAAGTAATTGGCTGGAAAATGCCCCCAAAGGGGAAAAAATAAGATTATAGAAGGTTACTTTTTTGGTGAAAAGGTATTTTCTTCCATTGTTTTAGGTTAGGAAGATCAAAGCATACAACTGGAGGAAGACAGCAAGGTCAAAGCTTCTACATCCAAAACCTCCAAAAACAGTGAAATGGTCTCAGGCCATGGAAGAGCTCAGAAAGGATTTTGAAAATCAAATAAGAGAGGTGGAGGAAAAATTGGGAAGAGAAATGGGAGCAATGCAAGAAAATCATGAAAAATGAGTCAACAACTTGCTAAAGGAGACCCCCAAAAATGCTGAAGAAAATAAAACCTTTAAAAATAGGTTAACCCAAATGGCAAAAGAGATCCAAAAAGTCAATGAGGAGAAGAATGCCAAATGGAAAAGGAAGTCTAAAAGCTCACTGAATAAAATAGTTCTTTAAAAATTAGAATGGAGCAGATGGAATGACTTTATGAGAAATCAAAGTAAGAAGGTGTGATGTTGTGGATGGAATAGGCCCTTTACTGATAATTATGAGACTCATCATGCCAGCTCATTTCTCAAGGCTCTATAGAACTGTTTATTTGATATATGAGGTGTTTGCTTCACTAAATGAATTCCAACATGTAAGTTCTTATGTACTCAGTACATAAAAATTGATCACAGACTTGGCCATAGAAAGTATATGTTCAAAAAAATTGCCTTAAAATTTGAAATATTTTGAATTCTCAAGATGCTCAAATAAAATATTATATTTCTATTGTGCTCTTAACTCTACAATGGAGTTTCATGTATTGGCTTGTCAAATACTGCTTTCTCCAGTCTCATTTTTCCATTATTGGCTGCTATACATGACGAAGAATGAGAATCACTATATTGATCATCGTAAAAAAATATATTACCATTTAATTGCCATGAAGTACAAAGAAAATATAGCCCCTGCCCTCAAAGAGTTTACAATCCATACCAGCTATGAGGAAGTCTTGAAAAGTGTTCAAGATACTACAAAGAAACCTATTCTCCAGGCTTTCTGGATTCTCTCTACTCTATAATGAACTGTTATGCAGGCAACAGGAATTTCCTGACAATAATCTAAGTCCATCATTAGCTCTTTTAATTTTTGATCTCTTAAAAATCACATTAAATAAAGGTCACTGGACCCCACACTGTGAACCTTATGAGTCTTATCTAATAATTTTTTTCAAATATTAGGATTTTTGATTGCTCCTAGAATAAATCCAATTTATACATAAACTTAGAATGACAGTCAGAACCACAGCTGTGCCTTGATATAATAAGCATTTAATATTCTAAACTCCTGAACTCTGATCCAACAACCATCTGCTTTTGAAAAGCTGTAAAATGTTACATCAGCATTTTCTCCCATATTAGAACAAATTTCTTCAATCCTCTTCATACACATGTACATATGTAAATGGTCATTTTTTTAGGTTCTTATTGTGTGCTGATATCTCAATCTGTATAATATATAAGATGAATATGAATAAATAACAGCACAGGTGATCTGGACATCCCTGTACATAGAGGTAGTGGTTTATTAAAGAAGAACTAATGAAATACGGGGAGGAGAGAGTGAAGGTCCACGAAGAAGACTGAGTGATATTTCTTCAGTGTCATCTAAAAATAGCAACAAATATAGCAAATAAGGTAAAATCAAAATGTTTTCAAAAGATTGTTGTTGTGTTCATCCTTCATTGCCGAAGAAGACCATGCCATCAGAGAAATGATGACAGGACAGCTGAATCAGTAGAGCATCAGATTTTTAATCTGAGGGTTCAGGGTTCAAGTCCCTGCTCAGGTGAACCACCACTCTTCTTCAAAAGAAGGAATAACACAAATAAATTAATGAGGGTAAAATCTTGCTAAAAAGTATGGAGACAGAAAAATGAGTAGGCAGAAAAAGTACATTAATCACTGAAAAAAAATGCCCATCATGCACTTACTGCCCCCCCCATGCTATGTCACTACATGTGTATTCACCCTCATTTTTACAACTCTGTCTCTGAGAGCAATAACTAAATCATCACTAGAATTATTTGAAAGGACATATCAACCAATTTTCCTTTGACTTCAATAACCATTTCTTCTGATTTCCTTGTCCAAAACATTCTTCTCAATTTACCATTCTACCATGTCTATTGTTGCACCCTATCAGAATACAAGATTCCAGAGGGCAGGGACTGTTATAGCCTCCTTGCAATTTTATCCAGAGAGTTTAGCTTAGTATCTGGCTTATAGGAAGCACTTAATAAATTATTTTTCATTAATTCATTTCATCCAGATAAAAATGAGGAGAATAATTAGCAACATTATGATTATAAACAGAAAATTAGACTTCAACCACAAAATGGTTCAAAGAAGAAAACAAGAAAATAAATATAAAAATCAACAACACAGAAAGTTTACCGAAAAATCTGAATAAAGTAGTGCCATCTCTGATTTTTAAGTTAGGCAGATAAAAATGTAGTGTTGGAATTAGAAACAATAAAACAAGATTTTTTTAATGGTAAATGTGAAAGAAGCCTTCAAATCTCTACAAATCAGAACAAGAGTGAAAATAGAGTTTGACTTAAGAGTTTGATAATTATCAGTCTACCAGAAAAACTGATAAAAATAGTATAAATATCACATTCCAGTAAATCATAAAGGAAAATTGCCCGTATTTGAAACAAGTGACAGGTTCCACATCTGTAGGGGCTGAAAAACTTTGAAAGACAATAATTCTATGTTTAACCATCACAGAAATGTAATCACAAAGTTTTAGGGATTCAGGTACAAATTAAGAATCTTTTAAGTAGCTTGGAGAAAGACTAGGAGTTAACATAGATTGTGCCATAGAAATTAGAAAGGAAAGTTGAAAGAGACTATAAGAAAAGAAAGGGAAATTGAAGTATGTCCCCAAATTCCCTTTCCTCCAAAAGTGAAAGCATTTCAAAGGGAAAATTCTTCTTCAATGACTTTCGAAGAATTCATTCTTTATGCCTAAAAATCTGAAGTTGGGCAGTGTCACTGACATACAAACTAAACAACTGGCAGAAGCAAAACAAATATGTGACAGTATAGTCTAGGAATTAGCTACAGTTTCAGTCTTGCATAGAATTCATTCATAAGTCAGTTTTTCCTGGAATTTTGGTCCCCTGTCTGCATATGGCCTCATATTTTTATTTACCCCATTTTTCTTTCTAAGGTTATATTACAAAGAATGATTGATCAAATACTATGGTAGAAGTAAATAATAAACAAATGCAGAAAAAAATTCTATCTTAAAACATCCTTAAGAAATCATAACATAAAACTACAATAAGAAAATATATAGATACAAATATAATTTTAAAATAATTAGTGAAAACATCAAAGAATAAATCGTAAAATTTAGCATTCATACATATTATTGTGCTATGAAAATTATGATCATAAGAAATTCAGAGAAATAAAGAATGATTTACATAAACTTATGATACAAAGAGGAGCCAAAAGAACAAGAGTGCCCATAATAATATAAACAAATCAAAACTAAAGCACATTGAACTTAGAGTACCATAATGATCAAAATCTTATTCTCAGAGTATAGCTAGATATACACATAACCTCTGAGAATAAGATTTTAATGGGGCAAATAAAAATGCACACACACACAAACACAAACACAAACACACACACACACACATAATCTAATTCTTCTCAGTAGAGAAGTGGGAAACTATATGTGTAGAATGTTGCTTATTCGATCAGTTGTATTCACATTTTAAATTGGGTTTTACTCATTTTTTTCTTTGTTATATGAAAAGATTCATTTGGGAGAAGGAATGTATTAGGAAATGAATAAAACATAAAATAATTTATTAATTTGGAAAAATAGATAGGATTTGAACAAGTGAAATGGTGTGAGCAAAAGTCCAGATTTTTTTTTTTTAATTTCACTACTTATTAATTTATTTATTTTTGGTTTGCAACATTCATGTCCACAAAATTTTGAGTTTCAAATTTTCTCCTCCTTCCTCTCCTCCCCAAGACGGTGTGCAATCTGATATAGGCTCTACTTATGTATTCATATTAAACATATTTTCACATTAGTCATGATGTAAAGAATAATTAGAATTAATGGGAGGAGCCACAAGAAAAAAGAAACAAAATAAAACAAGAAAAGGAGAGCAGATAGTCTGCTTCCACTGACATTCACATTCACAATTTCCCTAGATGTGGATAGTGTTTTCCATCATGAGTTCAGATTTCATTTTCTTAGAGCAGTAGGAGGAGGAGTTTGAAAAGTGTTTTACATACATCATCTTTACATATATATCATTGTATATATTATACATATTTTATATATTCGCACTACACTTACATATATTACATATCAATGTGCATATGTTTATTTCATATTCCTCATCTATAGTATAGGTACTATCAACTCTATTGTCAATTGCCAAGGTCCCATAGTAGATAAGTACTGTAGAAGATATTCAAATCTAGATCTTCATTACTTCAAGTTTAGGCTTATTCCCATTTATCTTTAAGAACATTTGCACTTCTCTTCAAATTTTAAAGAATCTCCATTTTAACATTTTTTCTGTATTTGTCTATATGAATAAAACCATCCAAAAAGAATGTATATAACTTCATTGAGTTTCTCTGGGACAGCTTCAATCTTTAATTTCAATGAAGGTCAGTAAAATTTTGAAAATGAAAATAAAAAAACTATAGAGAACATATGAAGAAAATTTTATCTACATTCAGAGAAAGAACTGATAAATGGAAGTATGTATAGAATATTTTTACATATATATGTATAAATGTGTTTATGTATAGGTATGCATGTATATATGTGTGTGTGTGTGTGTGTGTGTGTCTATTTGTGTCTAATGGTAGCCATCAAGGAGGGGAGAGAAAAAGGAATTTACATGATAATTTTGTTGTATATTTTAATGGAATAGCAAGTTGTGCATAGTCAGTTTCATGTATACTCTTCTTTTCTGTTGCTGTTGTTTTTGTATTGTGGAAATGCTTATTTTAGTCCATAAATTAAAAAGAGAGTTTAAAAGAAAATATATTATTACACCTTTCATAATCATTGAGGACTATCTTTTTTGAAACAAGATGCAAAGGTGAAACATTTCTAAAGACCATTAGTTTAGATATCTACTGATGTAATCCTACCTAATTCTACTGATTTGGGGGCTGATTCAGTAGAATTGTGCCTATTGTTGGAATCTTACTGACTGTAGGTCCCTCCTCTACACCTTATACCATCAAAACAGCAGCAACAGTGGCTAAAGGCTGGACGTAAATAGGGCATCCATTGGATGTACTTTGTCTTCTTCCCTTAGCTCATGATTCCCTGAAAAATCTGCCTTGTGATCCCCACCTGCTGGTAAGTAGCATTGCCATGCCCATGACTCTTCAAAATATATTGAGAAGTGATACCTAATCTTTTACATTGTCCATTCTGCTGCTTATTCTGCATTCTTAAGTAAAAGATGAGTTAAGTTGCCTGAGTAGTTTGTATCCTGATATGGATTACCTGTTTAAAGAAAATCACAAGAGGGGGCAGAGTCTAGATTCTAAATAAATATGTGTGTATACACATACATACACATAGATATATGTACTATATATATATATACACACACAGATATAAACAGTTAATTGCTAATACTACCATTATTGTTGTTCCAATATGATTTATTTCCTTTATAATCCTCTGTACTTTATGCATTTAAAAATGTTATTCTAAGAAGGGGTTCATGGCCTCCTATAGGATACCAAAGAGGTAACACAATATTAAATATACAGACAATGATAAGCATTGATTTTATTCCTGATTCATGTTAGGTGTGTTCTCAAGTAAAAAATATGTTTTTACTTAGATATTCATTTAAATTAAATCCATAAAAAGCATATGTTAGAATCACCTCGGGGCATTATAAGGGTGAAATCCATTCTCCATTCTGTCTTGCATACTTACATTAAATGAAAGAAGAGTAATTTTTAACCCACCCAGATGATGTTTTTATGTAAATTCTTCCAACTAGTCAAATTCTTTCCATGCTCAAAATTTTCAACTACATATAAAAACATGACTAAATTTATGTACCATTTTAAAATGATGTTATGCACATTGTAAAGCTATTCCATCTCATTTATAAAGAAGAGTGCACATAAAAACAGGTTAGCATAATTAATTGCAAAATGATTTGAGGCATGAGCTGATTTTTCCACCTACTTTCTGCTATTTACTCAATCTTACCAAATATTTTTTTCTTTCTACTCACAAGAAGGAAAGGAATCTGCATTTAACCTCTATAATAGGAGATGTTTCCACTCATTTTTTTAAAGAAATATTTTTGAGTTATTTGAACAGAATGAAATGTAAATGAAGCTGAAATTCAGGTCCTGGAGCATCACTGTTTTAAATAATGTGGGAAGCAAACTTGAGTCCCAAGCTTGAAGTTTTGTTGGCTTGTTTTTCCATTCTTGATTTGCTTTGCCAATAATGATGTCTGCACTTAACCTTTATACTATTTTCTCTACCACATCTAGTAATGAGTACCACTCAGAAGACAATGGATAGATGCCTAATGGGCATGACTATGCATAATCTAAAATATAAGGGACTATGAGGAAGTGGAGCAAAGAGTATCATCAAAGAAACATGGCCAAAATTGAATATGGACTGGCCACGAGGTAAGAGAGAAGGGTAAGTGATGGACAACCTATGGACTGCACTGATAAACATGTAATGGTAACAAAAAGTGAGTAAGTCTCCCAGAATATTGTTTGGACACTTTGTGATGAACTTATTGGGGTACACGGGGAACAGTCACATAGAGTGGGCAAGTAAGGATGAGGTTCCACATTCATTAGATCACAGACTTATTGAGCAGCTGAGTAACCAGGACTGTGGAAGGTTGTATGACCTTAGAATCAGGAACACCCAAGTTTAAATGCTGCCTGTATAAAATACTAGTTGTTTGAAGCATGAACAAGACATTAAACCTCAGAGTGATCTCAGGACACTTTCTACAGCTATAAGGTACAGAGGAGTGGTTAATGTAGAGGTGTAGATCTAAATTTCCATACCAGAGGTTTCTACACTGCTGAAATTCATGTCTAGACTGAGCAGTGTAAGATTACAAGGGGCAATGTGGCTTAAGGGACCACATATTTATTCTAAAGTCAAGAAGATCTGTGTTCAAATATGAGTTTTGATATCTGTGGGCTTCTGGGCAAGTCATGTCATCTCTATGGGGGTCATGGAAATTATCTGCTAAGTCAAGGAGTGGTTATATTGATGTTAGGAGGAGAGTGGTTAATACCAGGAGTTTGTCTTTTGGATGAAGTCATAGGTCTTTTGCAAATCTAGGTATCTAGGTGGCACCATAAATGGAGTATTGGTCTTAGAGTTAAAATAACTTAAGTTCATATTACTGCACTAGCTAGCCATGGGATCCTTGGCAATTTATTTTATCTTTCTTAGCCTCCAAGTCCTCACCTATAAAATGGGGATATAAATGACACTTCACTCATAACATTATTATGAGGATGAAGTGAGATAACGTGCAAAATGTGAAGTATTATATATATATATATATTAGCTATTATATCTAGTATTGAAATATCTATGTTATTATAGACATTTAACATAACATAACTGAGTAATTACTATGAATATAATTATCTTCCTGATCTATTCAGTGCTTCTGTTTTTATAATTTTAAAGTTTGTCTTTTTAATATGAATTAATTCACACATATTATGATTATGAATTATGAATATAATATTTAAAATAGGTTTTCAACAGGAAGACAAGATATATCTTTATAACATTAAAATGTGACTAATGAATTAATGCATTTTTGCAACACTTAAGAATATCAGAACACAGTATTTAATAGTTATTTGAGGATAATTGTCATTTCCAGCACCACCAAATCTATTTACTGAAAAGTAAATAAATATTTTCTGATACTAGAGAATCAAACCATTAATATGACACTAATAAGATAAGTAAAAAGAATTATGAAGGTTTCAGAAAATTCAAAATTACACTTACCATCTCTGTGCCCTTATCTTTGATAATTTCATTAGAAATTCAGAGCTCTCCCCATTATCATACAATTCTTTGAATTTATTCTATTTGAGAAGAGTTTAAATTTTGATCCAATTCTGAAAAAAAAACTTAAATTTTCAAATATAGTTTAGGTGAGAAAAGAATTTGAGGAAATTTTTGAAATATATTTTGGTTTTGGAAAAATTAATATGCAATTAATTTAATTATTTCATTGATGTTATTTTCATTTCAGGTAAAATCTATTGTCCCACTATCGCTTTTGGGGAAGAGGCAGAAGTAGGCCAGAGTCAAGTGGCAGAAAGTAATTAAAGGGGGATCTGAGACAAAAATATACAATTTAAGCTATACTGTGTCTACTAGGAATTACTCACAGTGATCAATATAATATAAATGGATAATTTCAGTAAGATACTCTTATTTGGAGATTTTTCTCACAATTCAATTCTATAACAGGTTTAGACTACATATTTCACTGATTTAATCAAATCTATACCACAGAGAATGACTCTAATCTTTCTATTTCAGAATACAAATGTAATTCCTTCAAATGATTTTACTAGCCTTTTAAGTTGTGCTTGAAAGTGAATCCTCTTATAGTGGCAATATATTAGCAAATTCCCACAACATACAGTATAATAAATTAAACTATAACTATCAAGGAGGGAGTAGGATTTTTGTCTCAGGAAAGAAGGAAGGATGGAATAAGTATTTATTAAACACCTATTATGTGCCAGTATTATGTACATACTATTATATGTAGTATATTTGTGCTACATACTATACAAATATTACCTCATTTGATCTCCACAAACCCCTGTGAAGTAAGTACTACTATTATTCCCATTTTACAGTTGAGGAAACTGAGGAAGACAGAGGTTAAGTGACTTTTCTAGGACGGCACAACAAATAAGTGTCTGGGACCAGGTTTATACTGGAGTTGGACTGACTCCAGATTCAGTGCTCTATCCACTGTAACATCTAACTGCTCAGCAATTCTGTATCAGGAGGGGTGACATGCTTCCTTCCTACAGAAACCATCATTCCCGCTTCTGTATGTAGCACCTCATTGCCCTTTGCCAGTCTTTATTGTTCCATAGTGAGACTACCCTTCTTTGACAAGTTAGATCGCTGATAATGAGCCATTCTCTTCCTGTGAGCAACTACTCCATCACAGAAACTTGGACCTTTGGGAAATAACACTCACCATCACTGCAACAATAATACACCGTGCCAATTGGGGCTATATAACCTACTGCATATATTGTCCAAAGCCCAGAGATCAGGGATACAAAGCATTGAAATGTAATTTTTGGTACCTGTATTTTTGGCTCAATATACTTATTGTTCAGGGAAGGGAAAAGCAAGGGAAAATCAAAGCATTAAAGTGAAGGTCATGTCTCTATGACAACAATAAAAATGTTGGCTAGGAAATTGTTGCTACATATAGGCCATGAGTGTTAGCTAATAAATATGAAAGCAATGATTCCAGCCTGTACAATGTTTCATCAAAATCTTTGCCTCAGAATAATTCTTTGAATTCAGCTAAATATTTCCAAAACTGGGTTAGTGTAACTATATACACAGAAAACTCTAAGTGCTTTACCCAAGGCGGGAGACTGATTGTGCCTAGATTACAGGAATGCAGAAAATATGCTTTTCTTAGGTGGGCAATTATCAAAGTAAATAATGTTGCTTCCCAAAAAGGCAAAGATAAGGATTCAGGAGAGTTTCCTTTTTGGTTGTTTGTTTTTCAATAAAAAAGACTTAAAAAGTTAAAGTTCAACATAAAACAATAGAGAACATTTCTTTTTTTCCTTTTCATCCTCTATTTCTCTCTCTCTCTCCCCCCTACATTTCCTTGGTAGTTAAAAGCAATAAACTACTTAATAGATAGAAGAACATGAATCTGGGGGCTATTAACTTTTTTTTAATCATCCTAGTTTCCACTATTAAGTAGCTTATCCCTAGCTTCCATTCTGGATAGAGTAATATGAATTAAAAACAAGTAGAGGACAGTCCCTTCTCATACAAAGGTGATAACCTAGCTTGGGAAGCCTTAGTGTATTCATTTTAATCCTTTCTTCTGGCCTATCTCCAAGTAGAACTAAAGGTAAAATAAAAACACAAATAAAAATGGTCACAAATTAGAGATTAAAAGTTATTCCAATATAAGACCTAAATTTGCTATATCACCTAGATATTACTTAAATCAATTTCTGCCTATGCAAATAATTCACTGAGGAAATCTCATAACATTTACAAAACAAATTATTCTTTCCATTCTCAAGTTATTAATATATTTATAAAGCAAAAGATCTCAATAATTAATACATAAGTCAAGAGAGGAATGGTCATATTCTATTTTTCCAAAGCATCATTAAAATTACTCCATAAATTATTCACATAGCCTCCTCAGATAATAAAACACAACATCTTCTACATAAATCAAATGACTTATTTGGAATTGTATACTGAAGGATTTATTCAATGAGAAGTTGTTTTAGAATTTTGTTCTGATACCATAAGACAAGTTATATCAAGCTGCATTCATCTTCTTTCTAAGTGGACACTGGAGAGTCCTCCAACTTGTATCCATATCTGCTTTATCTCCAGTCTTTTATGCATCTGGCAGAGACTTAACAGCAGAGCATGCCCTAAGCAAAACAGTAAAGTAGAAGAAGTTTATCTGAATCACTTTCCCTTCCTACACTTTTGATAAATTTCTGTGTTACATTTCTTTCTGTTACTGCTACATTTAGAAATGATAGGTAGAAATCACTTGAGATAGAAATCAAGTACAACATTTTTTTTAAAGTCTGAAATTTCTTGATTCATGATTTCCTTCCTACTCTAATTGACAGAGTACATTAAATAGATCATGATATTTCCTCTATTTTTTTTATATTGGAGCTGAAATTTTCAATTTCTATATCCCATTAGGTTCTTGAAGAAAGATAGGATGCTACAAGGCATAGAGAGAGGATTAGGAGTCAGAAGATCTATTTCAATTCTTATCTCTGACACTACTTATGTAACCTTGGGCAAATTCCTTAACTTCTCTGTACTTCTAGTTCCTCTTCCTTGAAAAGGGAGAGTATTCAGGAGTGTGCTAGAAACGTATAACAACTTCTTTCATGCCAAAAAAAAAAACAATATTCATAACACACTTTTAAGTTTAATATGTATTATTATTTTCATCACTTCATTATCTCTCCCTCACTTTCTTAAGTCTAGACACTCAACAAGACACTAAATTAAGCCCAGATTTGTAGTGTTTAGATTACCAAGGTGTAAGTGCGCCCACTGAAAATTTAATTACTCTATGTAAGCTGGTGAGAGGTAATTCCAGCACACTCTGGCAATATATAGCCATTAAGATCCCTTTAAGCTTTAAATTTATGATTCTAACCACAAATATTTCCATCAGACACATAAACATACATAGATAGACGCATACAATGTTTTCATGGTGTCTTTTAGGTTCTTCCTACCCTTAGGTTAATTTCCTATATTCAAGACTTCTTGATTCTTAAGTCTTCACCTAAATTTGCTTATCTCATCTCTCTCTTCTTCAGGTCTCTGTTCACTATGACTTTATTGTTGTGGTTGTTTAGTCATTTCAGTTGTTTGACTCTTCATGAGGCCATTTAGGCTTTTTCTTCACAAAGATACTGGAGTGGTTTTCCATTTCCTTTGCCAATTCATTTTATAAATGAGGAAACTGAGGCAAATAGGGTTAAGTGACTTGCCCAGCATCACACAGTTAGTAAGAGTCTGAAGCTGGATCTGAACTCAGATCTCCCTGACTCCAAATTGGGTGTTCTATCCCCTATACTACCAAGTTGATGTGTGTGTGTATTTGTCCTTCATTGCCAAAGAAGACCATGCCATCAGAGAAATAATGACATGGCTTGCACTTGATTTTGTTTTGAGTGAGGAAGGGCTGTGCAGGTCACCAGCCTCACTTCTCCTCCAGAGCCATCTGAATCCAGTGACCAGATATTCATCAGGATGACTGGAGATGACCCAGGATAAGGCAATTGGGGTTAAGTGACTTGCCCAAGGTCACACAGCTAGTGAATGTCAAGTGTCTGAGGTGAGATTTGAACTCAGGTCCTCCTGACTCCTGCACCGGTGCTCTATCCACTGCACCACCTAGCTGCCCCAACCACCAAATTGGTAAGATATGCACAAAGGAAGGATCCAGACAAAGCACTCTTAAGATTTGAGGTGGTGAAAAATGCCTTCATCCAAAGAAATACAGCATAGATTCATGGAAAAGATAGACCCTGAGTTACCCTTGAAGGAAAACACTAAAATGCTAATAGGTAGTTACAAATTCAGTATACATTTGTATATATATATATATATATATATATATATATATATATATATATATATATATATATATATATATATATATATATATATATATATATATATATATATATATATATATATATATATACATATGTATATATATATATATATATATATATATATATTTACTTTAAAAGGACTCCCCAAAGTTTATTTCAAAGATATTATTTTAGTAAAAGAAATATAGGTCCTAGGATAGGATGCTGGGAAGCCCATTTAGGGGAAGGACATATTTTCATTCATATCTATTCAAAGTAGACAGCCTATGTTTCAGTTTCTTCAATATGGTATTTTATGTGAAGAGCTCTGGTTATTTATGAGTATTTTGTGAGAAGCAGCACCCTGGTTAAACTGTGAATAGCTCGTCCAAAGTTTTATCCATTAGAATCTGTTTAATTGAACAAACACTGATGAAATTTATATCATGGCTCATTCAATTGCTTTATTCCACTGAAAGATCAGAACTCGATTGTGGGAAATTGAGAGAGAAGAGGGCAGAGGGAAAGGGAGGGAGAGAGAAATGAAGAGAGAAGGAGAGGAAAAGGGAAGGAGAGAGAAATGAAGAGAGAAGGAGAGGGAAAGGGGGAAAGAGATAGGAAAAAAAGAAAAGGAAAGAAAGACAGAGAGAGGGAGAGAGAGAGAAATTTCTTTTCAAGGTCAAGAGCATGACTTCAATTTAACTCTCAATCTTGGACACTTCACCACCTAAAGAAATTAATTCAGGCTATTCACTGGAAGGCCAAATTTTGTATGAGGCTTAAATATTTTAGCCACATAATAAGATGGAACTCATTGGAAAAGACCCTGCTGTGGAAAAGATTGAAGGCAAAAGGAAAGAGTGATGGCAGAGGATGAGATGGATAGATAGTGTCATGGAAGCAATTAGCATGAACTTGGAGAAACTTTAGGAGACAGAGGAGGACAGAAGAGACTGGAATGGTATGGTCCATGGGGTCACAAAGAGTTGGACATGACTAAATGACTTAAAAACAAAACCCACTAAGCTGACTCATTGTTATTGTCAATCACCAGTTATTTAAGATTTCCAGGGGAGTGGGAGTGATTAGCCAATCATCTGTCCACTTCTTGATCAAGTTAGACAGTTCAACCTAACAAGGACTCTACAGAATTTGATTCACATTTCTGCATTTATAAAACATCACGAACTCTTAACTATAACCTGTAACTGCTTTAGCTGAACTGAGGAGGATTCATGTTCCCTTTCTCTAACATTTTCATCATAGATCTAGATTTGGAAAGAACTATGCAGATCATCTACCCCAACTTGCTCAATTTGCAGATGATATAAACAAAGCCCCATATGATGAGTCAATGATGAGTCAAGGCAACACATCTAGTAAGAAGAAACTCCATCAATTTAATTTATTTTCTTTTACTGATGCTTTACTGATATTCTTTTATCACTTATTTTATTCCAAAAGACACTACCCTCTAATACAACCCTTCCTTGTAATGAATACCTACAGTTAATATAAAACATACTGAGTATTTAATGTTCTTTTCCAGCTTTGATGCTGATATACCTTCTGGAATCAGCAGTGAAGTTCTGGCCTCAAATACTCCACTTATCTTAGCCTGAATAATACATTCATTATCTGGCTTCAGACTATTGTCAACACATTTTCCCTAAAATCCTCATATTTCCCCCACCCATACAGTGTGGACCTTTTCTAGATGCCCACTTTACAATCATAAATATGCAGTATTTCCATGTGGAAATAAGAAACAGTAATCGCAACGTACAATTTCTAACAAAAATTAGAGAAAAATCACTACAGAACACAAGACTATAGAACAAGACTAGTCTTCAGATTTTTGCAGTTTGGACAGTTCCCAGGCCAGTCTTTCTCCCTGCTTTTTCAGAGCTACCAAGAAAAAAGTATCTCTTTCACATGATTCATAGAACATCTACTCAGACTGAATCCCAAAGTAACTGAAGGTAGATCCCCAAAGAGTCATCGCTTTCTCTTAGCTCTAGACCAAGAAGCAGGTGGCAAAGACACTGCTAACATTAGCTATGAATGCCCTCCATACTTGATAAGTCCTAGGATCTGCTGCTGTATAGAATTGATCTTTCTACATTATCTCTGTATGTTATATGTATGAAGAGACAGCATCTTATTATTATGCTGTCTATTATAAATTATAAGTTTAACAGCAGGAGCTTTTTCAATACTTTTTGTAAATGCAGCCAGAGGCTAGTAAGTGATTGGTGCATCAAATAAATATAATTAGTAACTAACAAAATAACATGTTTGCAAACTGCTTTTGGTAATATGTGATTAGACCAAAATGACTCTTACTGCCAGGCCTTTCAAGTGTTTCCTGCAGATATCCAGAAAATGCCTTAATAACTTATTCACAGCTCAAAAAAAAAAATACAAATCTACTGAGATGATACTCAGTATATCACTTAGACTGAGCTCCCTTTGAAGGCATCATGTTGAAAAATATAAGCTCAGGCACAGCACAAGTGTATATAATCATTCTTCAGAGGAGTTAAAATGTGCATGATTATTGACTGTGAGATTAAAAATTGGCATTTGATGAAGTTAAGAAAAGAAAGCTATAAATATAAATCAGTGTGAGATGTGTATACATACTGTGGATATATTCCCAATTACTAAAAACTACAATTATTCAACATAGTCAATCATTTGGGTGAAAGGTGAGCTAAAAAGTAACTTTCTCATCTAGTTCTATCCTCCTTTAACGTATCTTTCAGAGATTTGAGACAGATTTCTCTATTTGAATAAGGATAGCCCATATTTTACTTTATATTTTTACTTAAAGGAAAGTGAAGATTCAATCTGTTATCAAGTCCTCCCAAGTTCCACACCGATATCACCCTTCTCTCAATTCATAATACACTTAGCATAAATACCACATAATTTAGTGCTTAATTTTATAGCATTTTGGTTAAGCCACTAATATTCTCTTTTCATTTTCCAGAAAGCTTAGAACAGCACTGGGGAGACAGTGAGTGCTGAAGAAATACTTAATTACTAATTGAGAGAAGTCAATGGAAAGAGAGGAAACAACTCTTGATAACTAATTTTGCTGGAACATAACCAAGGGAAACCTAGTCATGAGTCTACTAATTACATAATGAAGATAATTTCCCTCATATATGCATACCTTCTGGCTTTGTTCTACCATGCTACCCCAGCTGCACAAATATCCTTCAGTTATATTCCCATCCCAAACTTTAGCTAGCATCATGAATGCTTCAAGACTTCAATGATCTGTGTTTTTATCAATGTGGGTAAACCCCATCAAAACAGAATTTAATCTTTCTACAATTTAACAGATAATTTTTTAAGAATTCTGGAGAAAAGGTGGGAAGACCCAAGATGGCGGAGTAGAAAGACTCACATATGCTAGCTCCTAACCGACAGCCCATAAAATACATGTAAAGAAGAACTCCCAACAAATTCTGGAGCAGCGGAAGTCACACAGCAATGGAGTGGAGGAGATTTCTATTCCAGAGAGACCTGAAAAACCAACACCAAAGGTCCGTCACACACCAGACCTGGAGCAGAGCCCAGCCCTGCCTTGGCCATGCAGCACCAAGAGGAACAGATGTGAGCAGACTGCAGGGACAGAATCTCCAGTGGCCGCACAGGTCCTTCCACCCACAGGCACCAAAGGTCAGTGAGTCTTTTTGGCTAGTTGAGAGGGGAGAGGGTGTCTCCATAACTCAGGCTCCCTCAGGAGGCAGCAGCAGAGGCAGCAGTGGACAGGGGCTCCCAAAGCAGACAGGAGCTCAGATTCATTATTGAATATCTCCATATAAACCCCAGGAGGGAACTGAACCCCATGGGGTGATCCTTCCTCTACCTGAATACCAGTATTTAATCTCACACTGAATAGCAGCCATGCCCCCACTGAAAGCCCTGAAGCTGGGAAGCAGCATTTGAATCTCAGCCCCCAAGCACTGCTGGGCAGATCTGGAGGCAAGATGGGTGTGGAGAGGAATCTCAGAAGTCAAGTAACTGGGTGGGAAAATGCCCAGAAAAGGGGGAGGAAAAATAAGACCATAGAAGGTTACTTTCTTGGTGAACAGATATCTCCTCCCATCCTTTCAGATGAGGAGGAACAATGCTTACCATCAGGGAAAGACATAGAAGTCAAGGCTTCTGTATCCCAAACATCCAAAATAAATATTCAATGGGCTCAGGCCATGGAAGAGCTCAAAAAGGATTTTGAAAATCAAGTTAGACAGGTGGAGGAAAAACTGGGAAGAGAAAGGAGAGAAATGCAAGAAAAGCATGAAAAGCGGGTCAACACCTTGCAAAAGGAGACCCAAAAAAATGCTGAAGAAAATAACACCTTGAAAAATAGGCTCACTCAATTGGCAAAAGAGGTTCAAAAAGCCAATGAAAAGAATGCTTTAAAAAGCAGAATTAGCCAAATGGAAAAGGAGGTTCAAAAACTCACTGCAGAAAATAGTTCTTTCAAAATTAGAACAGAACAGATGGAGGCTAATGACTTTAAGGACAAACCAAGAAATCACAAAACAGAACCAAAAGAATGAAAAAATGGAACATAATGTGAAATATCTCATTGGAAAAACAACTGACCTGGAAAATAGATCCAGGAGAGACAATTTAAAAATTATGGGACTACCTGAAAGCCATGATCAAAAAAAGAGCCTAGACATCATCTTTCATGAAATTATCAAGGAAAACTGCCCTGACATTCTAGAACCAGAGGGCAAAATAAGTATTCAAGGAATCCACTGATCACCACCTGAAAGAGATCCAAAAAGAGAAACTCCTAGGAACATTGTGGCCAAATTCCAGAGTTCCCTGGTCAAGGAGAAAATATTGCAATCAGCTAGAAAGAAACAATTCCAGTATTGTGGAAATACAATCAGGATAACACAAGATCTAGCAGCTTCTACATTAAGGGATCAAAGGGCATGGAATAGAATATTCCAGAAGTCAAAGGAACTAGGACTAAAACCAAGAAACACCTCCCCAGCAAAACTGAGTATAGAACTTCAGAGGAAAAAAATGGTCATTCAATGAAAATAGAGGACTTTCAATCATTCTTGATGAAAAGACCAGAGCTGAAAAGAAAACTTGACTTTCAAACACAAGAATCAAGAGAATCATGAAAAGGTAAACAGCAAAGAGAAGTCATAAAGGACTTACTAAAGTTGAACTGTTTACATTCCTACATAGAAATGCAATATTTGTAGCTCTTGAAACTTTTCAGTATCTGGGTAGTTGGTGGGATTACACACACACACACACACACACACACACACACAGACACACACACAGAGGCAGAGAGCACAGAGTGAATTGAATAGGATGGGATCATATCTTTAAAAAATTAAGGTAAATGTGTAAGAGAAATGTGTTGGGAGGAGAGAGGAAGAAATGGAATGGGGAAAATTATCTCTCATAGAAGAGGCAGGCAAGAGACTTTTTAGTGGAGGGAAAAAGAGGGGAGCTGAGAGAAAAACATAAAGTTTACTCTCATCACATTTGACTAAAGGAAGGAATAAAATGCACACTCATTTGGTATGAAAACCTATCTTACAATGCAGGAAAGTCTGGGAGAATGGTATAAGCAGGGTGGGAGAGATGATGGAAGGGAGGACAATGGGAAGAGGGAGCAATTTGAAATCAACACTCTTGGGGAGGGACAGGATCAAAAGAGAGAATAGAAGCAATGGGGGGCAGGATAGGATGAAGGGAAATAGAGTTAGTCTTACGCAACACGACTATTATTGAAGTCATTTGCAAAACTACACAGATATGGCCTATATTGGATTGCCTGCCTTTCCAAAGGGAATGGGTGGGGAGGGAGGGATGGGGAGAAGTAGGAACTCAAAGTTTTAGGAACAACTGTCGAGTACTGTTCTTGCTACTAGGAAATAAGAAATACAAGTAATGGGGAATAGAAAGTCATCTGGCCCTACAGGACAAAAGAGAAGATGGGGACAAGGGAAGGGAGGGATGATAGAAGAGAGGGCAGATTGGTGACAGGGAAAATTAGAATGCTCGGTGTATTGGGGTGAGGGGAGGGGAGAAATGGGGAGAAAATTTGGAACCCAAAATTTTGTGAAAATGAATGTAAAAAGTTAAATAAATAAATTTTAAAAAAAAGAATTGTGGAGAAAAAAATTATGACACTGCAACTAACCCTAATCTGGGTAGACTGGTCTTCAGATAACAGATAGACTGGTATGATCATTAGCCCTATATTTGTGCATACTCTTCTTTTGAGAGGCAGTAGTGATTAATAAGAGAGCCATAGGGATGTAAATCTTGGGTTCAGATTCAGTATCCATTATTTGTTTTTTCTCTGTTACTATGGGTAACTTACTTTACCTCTTGAAACCTCAGTTTCCTTATCTGTAAAATGGAGATAATGATATTTGTAGCTAGAGATAATATGGTAAAGTGGATAGAAAGCTGTCCTCAGAATCAAGAAGATTTGGGTTCAGAATTGTGTCTGACACATAGCAGTTTGCCCCATAGAAAATTACTTTACTGCCCAGTGCCCTAGGCCAGGGCTTCTTAAACTTTTTCACTGTCAACCCCTTTTTGTGTTTCAGCAGTGTTCCTTGGCACTGCGTGGGCATGATGGCATGTGTAGTGCAAATGTCATGGGTTCAGAACCAAGGTTATTGTAAAGCTGGGCAATGTAACATGGGTAAACACTGCCAGAAACACCTCAAACTCATTACACATTTTTTTAAATTAATTTTTGGTCGTTGCACATTCAGAAACCTTTCATTGTTGCCAAATTGTTCACATATAAAGTCATAACCCACAGTTTAAGAAGCACTGTACCTAAGCTACACTGTAAACCTTTAAATCGTGTTCCCCCACCTCCCTAAAAAGGGTGACTATCTTTGGAAAGTGGAGGAAAAATTTTTCTGGAACACATTAAGTTAACCAAAGGAAAAAGAGAAAATTCCTTGCTGGAAAGGTTATCCTACAAACATAGAAATCACAGATCTAGTTTAAGTAAAATACCTCCCCAATTGTTGTGAGGCTTGAATAAGAAAATGTAGATAAAATACTTTACAGATTTTAAAATGTTTTCTTAATGGTGTTATTATTTTTATTATATTATCTCATCTACTCCTACCCTCCCCTTACCTGCCTCTAGGCAAGGGTTCTTAGTTTCAGGGGTCAAGAATAGCTAGAAAGTAAATCATTTTGCACCTGTCACTTCATACATTCATGGGGAACTGTGTTACTTATCTGCTTCTAAATCATTTTGTTTGATTTAGTTCTATTTTATTTTGTTAAAACAATAACTATTGTAATTCCATTACATTTTATTCAAAGTATCTCTTTAATATATACACTTGAAAATCATAAACTCTGAAAAATATCTCAGCTGTTAAAATGTCACTGAAGGTCACGCTAACCAAAAGAAAATCTCAGTGATGTAGATGAATATGATTCCTTCTGAAATGTATGGAGTTGACTCATAGAAAGTCAGAAAAATGAATTGGAAAGGAAGTATACAATTTCAGATCTCAGAGCTAGAAAAGCCCAATTGCAATTGTCCTCCTTACCTAACTACCTTCCATTTAACTACCTAGTATTTTGTATTTATTCTTTATATATTTATTTTACTTTATCTTGCACACATAGTTTTGTCTCCCTTGAAATAATACAAACTCTCTGAGAGCAGCAATTGTTTCAATTTTTTGTATCTGTACATCCAGTATGGTGCCTGGCACACAGTAAGTGCTAACTAAACACTTATTGATTGTTCTGTGAGCTGATTTGCCTTAGAGATTATCAAATCCAGACTGTTCATTTAACATATGAGAAAACTGAGACCTAGGAAAGTCAAATGATGGCACAGTACATAGAGCATTGGACCTAGAGTCAGGCTGACTTGAATTAAAATCTCAGTAAGGATATCAGATATTTAATTAATACATGAACCTTGATAAGTCATTTAACTTTTCTCAGCTTCAGTTCCCTCATCTGCAAAATGGGGATAATACAATACTTACTTCCCAAGGTTGTTGTGAGGATAAATCAGATAATGCTTGCAAAATGATCTGTAAATCATAAACACTATCTCAGCTGTTATTATTGCTATTAACCCATGTTATTAAGTTAATAGATAGGAAAGCTTTAGTTGGAATCCAGGTCATTTGATTTTAAATTTAATTTTTTTTCCTACTCTAATATGGCCTTCTAATCCAAGTCTGATATAAAAAAAAAAGAATCCAGTCTTTGTTGTAAGTATAAATGATGTCATAATTAATTAATGGTGTTATAAAGACTTTTCCAATGGGGTCATTCAATGAGAGTAGGTGAATTACAAGTCTCAGGAGTATGCTCTGATTATGAGCATCAAATAAAAATCAAGTTATATTAAACACTATGGTCATCCCCCCCCCCCTCACTGGCCCTTTTGCCCCACTGAGTAAGCTTAAGGCATGGAAGATTAGAAAGGAAGAAAACTAATTTATTAATTTACCTCGTTAAAGTGTGCAAAGCCCCTTACCCATGCTATCCCAGCTGAATCTCCTACAGACATCATTATTACCATTTTACTGATGAAGAAACTAAGGCTTAGAAAGATTAAGTCACATAGAGCAATTTTCACAAGTGAGATTGGAACCTACGGTCTTCCTTGTTCCAGGTCCAAAGCTATCTACTATGGCACACTCTAATATGTAAATTAAATCCAATAGTTATTTTTAATATTGTATCCCAAAGATAGGGGAAGATGAAAAGGAGGAGGATAGTGATTACATTATTACCAATATTATTTATAGAAGGAAATGAATTAGTCACATGATTTCATTGTTGGAGGGAACACCTGCTGCTGATGAAGATCTGCCCTGACTCTGCAACTTAAGATTTTTAGAGAGTTGCCTGGAATAATTAGAGGTTAAGTGACTTGCCCAGGGTCACTCAGACAATAGGTGTCAAAGATTGGACTTAGATCCAGGTTTTCCTTGCTCTGAGGCTGGCAATTTATTCTATGCAACACATAATCTTAATTATAATGGAATTTATATAGATATTAAGGTTTCCAAATGACTTTACATATATCTTCTCAATTAATATTTATAAAAGCCTTATGAGATAAGGGATATCTTTTTCACATATAAGGAAACTGAAGACAGAAAAGTTAGGTAAGTTATTCATGGATATAAAGTGTTATGTGTAGGACTTAAGCATCATCTTTTCTTGATTTCAAGTCCAATGTTATACACACACACACATATGTACGTAAGTATATATGAAAATAAGATTATTTCAGGTTGGTAACTAGCTAGACAATTGTTGACCGAATTTCTGGAGGGGGAAAATTAGGATCGAAAGAATTTAATAAAAAATTTAATAAAAATTGACAGAAGAGGGAAAAGAAATTCTGAAGTCAATAGATACTTTTCTATCTACAGTTCAGGTGTGTGTATAAAAGACCTCAAGGCCAGACCGAATGAGACTGTGCTTCTAGCTAGAAAGCCGCTGGGGATTGCTTTAATATTGAGCACTTAGTCATCATGCTTGATGGTCTAGGCTGCTTCATTTATCAAGGATCTAGAGTTAAATTTAATTTTCGTGGGAGTGGAGGACAGCCATGGCAGCCGCACTCCGTGTTGCTGATCTGCACCCGTTGATGCCTTTTGAAGTGGAAATGATGGATGCCACATGTTCTGGCTGTGATTAAATTTGCTTTGACAAAGCAGCATGGAAATCTGATTTTCAATAGACTTCTGCATTTCACCAAGTGCTGAGTAAACAGATACAGAGCATAATGCTTACATGGCTGTCAGACCAATAGCTAATTCATTGTACCTATCTAATCAAGTTATCCATTAAATTATTATTTGTCAATAACTCAGAGCACCATTTTTGAAGCTCTGAGAAATGGGAATATTGTTTTTAAGTAAATAAACCTGGAAGGCTTGGTTGTGTCTGGCACTTTTCTCACTGATGTCCCAATAACTCATCAGTCTCTATACCCCTTCACCCTTGAACAATAAAAAGCACCGTTTAAGATGTTTTTAGTTTCAGTTCACTTGACACACATTTCAAATTCAAACATCATCATCCAATTGCAACAGAGACTGGAGCTACAAAACACTGACACTTTGACTCCTTGGTTTATCTTTAAAAGGAAAATGAAGCAGAAAATCACATGAAGAGTACATCTTATGTTCGAGCTTTTAATCTCCCACCTAGACACACTGTTATTTCTCCTATTTCATGAATATAGGCATCTTGTACATAGGAAGCTCAAAACAGTTGCAATAGCCAGGAAAGTCAACGTGGAAGGAGGGAATTCCCTGTCACACCTTTATTTCCCACAGTACTACTTTTTGTGGATAAGTGTTAGAATTTCTTGAAAATGGCCTGTTTGTTTATGCCCAGCACAATCTTTCCTTTACCACTCCTATACAATACCACTCCACTCTTATCTTCATTCTGCTTCTGATTCTCAGATTTCTCTCATTTTAATATTTGCTGTCCAGCCCCACCTTATATCGTATCAGCCATCGGATCTATGGTACCTGACTTCCCAAGTGAAGATGAAACTTTCTCTTTTTTAAGTTAAATTTTTTGTTTTTAGTTTTCAACATTCACTTCCACTAAGTTGTAAATTTTCTCCCCCTTCTTCCTTCTGATTCTCCCTCCTGAAGAAGGCATACAATTGGATACAGTTTCGACATATATATTCCTTTTAAACATTTTTTCACATCAGTCATGTTGTTTATAAGAATTACAGCGAATGGGAAGAACCATGAGAAAGGAAAATAAAGAAAATATTCTGCTTCACTTTGCATTTAGACTCCATACTTCTTTCTCTGGATGTGGATGGCATTTTCCATCATGAGTCCTTTGGAATTGTTTTATGCCCTTGCATTGCTGAGAAGGGCTAAGTCTATTAAAGTCAATTACACACTGTGACTGTTTACAATGTTCTCCTGGCTCTGTTCATGAAGATGAAACTTTTCCAGGTCCTTTCATGTTTCCTTTCCTAACTTTCCTCTTGAACCAAGGAACCAATGAGCCCTGTTAAACTGACACTTCCTTGATTAGTACTCACGGCCACACACACACACACACACACACACACACACACACACACACACACACCATCCACAAGCTGTTAAAATAAAATCATAGTCATATTTTTTATTCTATTAAGCTTATAGTATTAATTTTTTTCTTTTTTACCAAAGACAAATTTTATATAAAAACAAACAAAATATACTTGAAGTTACATATTGCTTTTCCAATATTGATGGCCCCACAATTCTTCCAGGAACCTAGATTGGATTTCCTGGTTCTTGGAACTATATATAACTCTTCCCTTTCAACCCTCACATCTAATCAGAGCCAGTCCTACTTATCCAACCTCCACAACATCTCCTTGACCCATATCATTCTTTCTATTATTTCATTCAGGCCCTTATCACTTATCTCTTAGACTATTGCAATAACCTAATTGGCAATTCCTACCCTCGCTGTCATAACCCATACATATTCATATAGATGCCAAAATAATATTTTTAAGTTACAATTCTTTGACTTGTCCTACTCAATCGTTTACTCAAAAATTTTCAGTGGTTCCTTATTATTTCAAATATAAAATATTAACCCTTTCATTTGGCTGCTAATAATAAGGCTTCAACTAACCTTTCTAACCTTTTTTTCCTACATGACTCCCCTTCAAATATTTAATTTTATTCCAAATAAATGATTAATAATTCTCAGAACTCAAGTCTAGAAACTGATTATGTGCTTGATAATCTCAATTCCAGTGGTTTGCTAGAAGTCAGAGAGAACTCTCAATAATGTTTTAATTTATATTCTGCTCATATACTGGCAAATCAGGGTGGATTCCCAAAAGTAGAGCCATGTTATAACAACTCAGTGTCAGAGAGCTAGGGATAACTTTGGTGTAGAGGAACTATATTTCTACAATTTATAATTGTAGTTCATTTTCCCCTTGATCAGTCTGCTTTCCATTTAAACAAATCAACAAAGTTTGCACCATTAACTAAATAAGAAGGCAAAAGGGAGAATAACCATAGTAGAAAAGTTCAACCAGAAACTGGAATAACACTTTCCTCCTAATGAATTCAGAGTCTACTGGGAAAGTTGTGAAGGGAAAATGGATACAAACTTTTAGAAACCTACCTGACAGTCATATGCATATGGAAATTTTCCAGCCAGCTGGGTTCATCTGGGCTTGGGTCCTTTCAAGTAGTACCAATTTTCAGTACCAATTTTCCTCTCTTCTCTGGTTTCTTCTGTTTCCGTCTCCATCATATGCTTCTATTTCTCTCCATTTCAGTCATCTGCTTCTGCTCCTGTCTCTCTCCTGCTCACAAGCAAGACTTGCTCATGCACAGTGACTCACCTCTATCTTATGATAAGAAACCCCATGTCAACATTTTTCATAAGCAACATCAAAAATGAGAAGTATACAATTCTTCCACAGCCACCAAACAGTTTTTTGATTCTTGATTTTCCAGTCACCAACTCCAAAGTTTTTAAAACAATTATTTGTAAATTAGCTACTGGAAAACAAAACACTCTTTGAGAGACTGATTTTCTTAGTGTTTCTCACACAAATGTCCTTTTTCTGCACCTTTCAATAATCCTTTTTCTAAAGGTTGAAATCACTACCTTATACAAATCAGAGAGTGATCTGTTGAAGGTCAGTCTCAAGACTGGAACGAAGCTAGGAGTTTCAGACCATAGGCTATATCAATATACAATCATTTACTTACATGTATTTATATAGGCCATCCTCTGCCATATATTCTGCCTCATTTCTGTTTATCAAGATACTGATTTACTTAGGTATGATGAAACCACTTCCATGAAGTCTTCCTTCATCCCCTCCCAATTGAATTTGTTTTCTCCTACCTCAAATTTTCCTAGACTACTTTGTCTGGATTTATTCTTTGCCCTCATCAAAATTGAAATGATAATATACATATTTATTTTCATGTTTTCTGCACTCTACTAAGCTCCGTGAAAACAGAAGTTGATATTTCTTCATTTTTGTATCCCATTCTTGAACTTAGTAAATATATACTTTTTGGATTTAAGAGGTATCTAGTTAACCTTTAATAAATATTTGTCGAATTTGAAGGTGAAAGTTGGCTTCTATTTAAATATAAATTTAATTAAGTAATGGCATGTGAGCTAGTGCTTATATTCTGAGTCTGGATTCTTCAGGGGATCTTAATTGATTATAGTGTGGTGTTGGATATTCTCTCTCCCTTGAAGCCTCCCTTGGTTTGAAACATATGCTGAACTAATGAATGCAAAGTCAAGAGTTTAATCTCTATAATACATCATATGGGCAAAATTTCAGCTTTGGATATAATACATTTAAAATGTTAAAAATTAACAAGATATTTTAATCATTTTGCCTCCCTCTGTTTTATTAGAGCCCTTTGACTTCTGACTACTATCAGAGCAACCTGACCTCTGATGGTACCGTGATCAGAGATTAAATGGAACAAAGCTCGCTAACAAGGGCATAGCAATCTTTTGACACACATTCATCAATCCCCTTGATTGGATCTTAGATCACAGGAAGCTCATCAGCATACCCCCCAGACAGCACACATAGAATAGTAGCAACACCATGGACAACTAGAGAGAAAGAGAGAGATAGCAAGAGATAGACACACACACACACACATGCACGCACATGCACACACACGCACACACACAGAGACAGAGAGAGAGAAACCACCAAATCCAAAGGCTGCATGCAAGAGCATGCATCTCCTTTCTGACCTCTCCAACACTATAGTTCCATGTATTCAGCATTACAAGGGCTAGATAACAACAGTGAGAAGACTATCCCTGATTTTATATGGTAGCTATAAGCAGTCCCAAAATAAGAGAGGTCAGTGTGCCACTCAAGGTTATTAACCAGAGCTATTAACATCCCTCTTCCATAGTCCAGCTACCCTCTTTTTCTTGCTGTTCCATGATACTTAGTAGAACAATATAATACATTATATCAGCATTCTTACTTTCCTGACATAAGTTACTATTCAACCTCAGTAAATGGGCAACTGACTCTTGGTTTTAAAATTAAGACTGGTTGAGTTGAGCCACTCATAGCTTAAGAATTCATTCATTCATATTGCCTTCTTATTGAAAGAAACAATCATGTATAATGGAAAAGTCCAAGAGCATTTCTGAACTTTTATTTGCTATGGTAGTATACTTTTATAGCACCTATCCTTCATTCAAAGTCATCTCATCATTCTCAGGTTGTTGCATAAAGCAACATGCATGATTAAATCAGCTTGCTCTTTTCTAAAGAGGACAGAGTGGCATGTTCTGGAACATTATTTCCCTTCATCCAAATGTCCAGAATTTTAGGACACACTTATTTTCTCATTTGGGCTGAAAAGTGCCTTTCTGAATACATAAGGGGTTTATGAACCAAATATTGAAATACCATCTTGATTTCCTATAGCAAGTTGTGGAAAATGGCTAACATTATTTACAGTTTCATTTTTTTCTCCTCATATGACGAAGTTGATCCTCTTCAACATACTGGGCAATATCCTTGCATTTCTGGTACTTGGAGCAAGATAAAAACCTTTTCTACTATTCAGACTCAGGGCTTAGGGCTTATACTCCACCCTAGGATCATATCACTTTGTTAACCACGTGTGTGAGTGTCAGCTTGGCTCTAACACTTTCCACTGCAGAAAGGGGGTGTGGTGTTTATTGGTATGCCTCTAAGGAGGTGCTGGGGTAGGGCATATGGTGCCAAAGAGTTCTGAAATCTCCACATACCATGAAAAAGAAGCAGGGTTACTTTCAAAGAGGTTTGGCTGTACTATATCAGGTTTCTGTGCTTTGAGCAACTATATTTATTCTTGCCAAAAATCACTCACTTATTGCTCAGTCTTTAGTCTTGGGCAGCAGTGAGCAAATTAAGTTTTTACATATTTAAGCTAATATTAGGGAGTCTTGGACATCTTTCAAATGCACATTTATTCTAAGGGCATGTTTCCATCTGGATGTTTCAATAGGAAAATAACTTCTAAGTTTTAATGGCCTGTTTGGTTAATATATTGCATGAATAGATGCATACATTTACACATCTATGCATGTAATGCATGTACCATCCCATAGTGCAGACACTTCCTAACCCAATGAAATAATGGGTCTCCCTTTGCTAATGCAGATTTTCACCTTCTACACAAATTATAGTCTTAGGTTACTGCAACTTGCCCAAGGTCAGAGCCAGTATATATCAAAGGAAGAACTTTAATCCCAATCCTCTTAACTATAAAGCTATTCCATTATGCCATGGTGTTTCAGAAATACATACTATCCCTATATTTATCTCTATGTAGAAATATATCTAAAAAACTCTAGGTCAAGGTATCAAATAGGCTTCCAAGGAGCAACATGGAGCCCACAAAACTCCCAAGTGAGACCCAAATCAGATTAAAATGTAATCAGGAAATAGGTATCGAAAAGAAAAACACAACAAAACATAGAAAACATATCTTAAAATTGAGTCAATACATAGCATGCAGAGTACCTTACATATTGATTAGTGGTACTTGTTTCTATTTGAATTTGATACTCCTACTATGAATAGAGTCTGTATGCATGGAGTATCAGGCCTAAAAGCATGTATATATGTGTATACACATATACATGCATATATACAAGCATGAAGTATCATATACTAGATGGAAAGCTGGCCTCTGACTTAAAAAGACATGGCTCCAGGTCCCTCATTTGACAAACACTAGGCATGATCTTTGGCAAGTCACAATAATCTCTCTAAGACCATAATTTGCAGAGAAGGTATAGATCTTCATTAGTAGATTATATCCATTACTAGACCTGTTATTTCATTAGTAAAAGGAGCTCCTGGTGTCTTAACTGAAAGGTTTAGTAGATAGCCCAAAGTCAATACCCAACATGTGGATATGGATATGTAGATATGCATACACAACATATATACACACATAGAAACACATATTTATATTTTATAGTATAATATCCTTTAGGATGTATATAGCATATCTATTTTAACTTGCATATCATGTTCTCTCTGGACCTCAGTTCCCTCATCTATCACATAAATGGTTTGGGCCAGATCACGTCTATGATTCCTTATTGCTATAATTCTTTAATGTCATTAGAGGCTGACTAGCTAGTGTTCCAGGGTTCTTGTCAGGCTTTCTCAGTGCATTAGCTTGCCTTATGTTTCAGCATGCTGTTGCTCTTTTGTACTTCACATATAATCCCAGCATGTATAATGGGTTGGAATTGTAGGACTTACTATTACTATTCTCCATTATTAAATAATGATAAAATTCACTTGCAATTATTCATTAAGAGAATATCTAGTCTTACATTATTGGTGGCACCTAGGCATAATACCTCAAAAGGTATCCAAGAAAAAGAATAGTCAGGCACAGGGGGCATGTAAAATCACAAGAAGTTGTATGTATACAACCAAGCGGGGGAAAAATAGATCATAAAAATTTAAATCTACAAGAATCCTTGAAGATGCTTTATTCTAAACATTTAGACTACTGTAATAGTCTCAACTGGATGAAGAAGGACTCTGGGCCAGATTCAACATGTATTTAAATGGATACCATGTAAAACTTGTCCTTAATTGAATATATCTGTAACAAACAGCATAGGACAACGAGTTGAGCCTAGAGCTGAACAGGAGGAAGACAATAAAATGGATTGTATTTGGAGAATTACAAAGTGCTGAAAGTTCCCACGAAAGCAAAAGTCCATTAGTTTTGACTGATGTTGTTATATGATTGTAAGACATGGAAGACAACTCCTTCTAAAGAATAAAACATTAGTCTCACTGAAAGGGCAATGGAGAAACACATGGTCCACATGAACAGGAACTAACATATAACCAAGAAGGAACTGTGAAGAAGAAGAGTAATAAAAGATATCAAGGAATTGTATGACAGAAAGGATAGGTTGTTCACATGGCTAGATGATACTGCTACCACAATCCTCTGCTCATAGCCTCATTATGTTGGGAGAAAGACAGGAAGGCCTCTTGCACTTTTGAGCATACCCCATATACCAAACATAGGAGGACATAGGAAAGAGTTACAAATGATGGGTCCGTAAGGTAAGTTGTGACCTTCATCATTGGAGAACATTCTTGTATCAGTGAGATCACTCAAATTTGAGCATTTGAGAGAGTTAATAGTCTCCTATTAGGGCTCCCAGACTCAGTCCTTTTCTCAAGACAAGACTAATCAACAGGCTACTATGTAGGTTCTAAGTGCTAACTGTGTGCCAGGTACTGTGCTAACTGTAGGGCATAAAAAGAAAGACAAATATAGCTTCTGTCCTTAAAGACCTTGCAACCCAAAGGGGGAGACAACATGCCAACAATTATGTGCAAACAAGACATAGATCAGCATTTCCCCATTGCCTATCAAATACAGGCTAAACTGCTTACTCAAGCAAGGCAAATGCTCCATATTTTGGCTTAATCCGTTTTTCTGTATTTAGCCTGTACTGCTCCTCCCTTCCCTCTAACACATGAACACACACACAGATACACACACACACACACACACACAATATTCATCTCATGAGTATATAATAAGCTTTAACAATTCTGTGCCTTTGCTCACTCTCTTTTCTATTAAGAACAGCAATAATAACCAACATTTATAAAGTACCTACCATGTGCTAGGTAGGCACTGTGCTAAGAGATTTCTCATTATCTCATTTGATGCTCACAGCAGTCTGAGAGGGCTGAAGTATTCATCCTCCCATTTCCATTTCTTCACATCTCTTCCCTAAAGTCCACCTCAAATGCCACATCCCTCATGACATCTCCCTTGATCCCTCCTGCTAGAAATATTTCTCCCTTATTCGATCACTTAAGTACTATTTGATCATTTTATTTGTTTGTATTATTTTGTTATTTTATTTGCCTTTATGTTTGCTTTTATTTTATTTTGTACTTACTTATTTTCCTTTATTTTATTTTTAGTTATAATTTTATTTCTCTCTCTAAAAGACTTTGAGCTCCTCATGGGAAGTGTCCTTGTCATATTTATTTTTGTATCTGTCAGGTACCTAATAAGATATTATACATAGTAGCTATTTAACCATTGCATGTTGAATGAATGAAGTTCATCTAAAACCATCATTTAAAAGAAAGAGAACAAACAGAGGCCCAGAGAGGTTATATGATATCCCAAGATCATAAAGTTATTTAAAGGTAGAATATGAACTCGGACCCAGGACTGTTGACACCTAATCTAGTTCCCTTTATACAGAGATGCATGTACATAAGTATGTGTATATATGTACATATATGTTAGATATGCATACCACATATGTTATACGTGTATATACACGTGTGTTATACATGGGTATGTATGTACATGTATATGTTATACATGCATGTATATGTATATGACTGACTTATTCCCAATCATTCCCAGAGGTAGCAAAAGATTTCTTAGCTATTCACTATATTCTGTCATAGAAGCATACATATAGAGCTGGAGATGCATATCTACATGTCTAATCCTCTCTTCTAATTACAAAGAGTCCAAGAGAAACTGACTAACTTGTCAAAGACCATACAGTAAGTAGCCTGAGTAGGATTCCAACACCAGTCTCCCAACTCTAAGTCCCATACATGAATATTATGCCAAGGTACACCTCACTCAAACCTCATTTTTCCTCCATTAAGGTGAAAGTAGATCTCCATTTGATGACAATTAAGAGCTGACTGACTATCAAAATGCTTTACTCTGACATTAATTTGCTCTCCAAATAGCCTTGCTTTCATTATGTAATTTTTCTTCAACCCACAGAGTGGAAACTGGGGCACTTATATTATATTACAATAGCATATAGAGACATCCTAGAGCTAATGCCTTCTGTGGTACAGCAATGAGATGAGAAAAAGAGATTATACCCTTCCTCCCATTTAGTTTAAAGTTATCTTGTCCAGTAGCTCACGCTCTGCCTTAAAAATACACTCTGCTAATCATGATTATTTCTGAAGTGGTTATTACAATGTCATTATACACCCCAGAGGTTAAGGTGGGAGTGGAGTAGGGATGTCTCAGCTTTGGCTGAGTTCTTGTTAGAATAATTTTTGGTTCACTATGCCTAAATTAAGTCTTAAACAGTCCCATGTAATTATTTCTCTCCTTGAGCCTGTCCAAAGGGCAGAGGGGAAGTTATGATTTATTGGTTTTAATGTAGTTGGAAGCATCCTTTCTTGCTCTGGAGGGGTCAAAAGGACAATTCCATAGTCATCTTTACAGTAAACAATCAGGAAATACTAGCTTCCTTGCTGACATAACAGCCTTGATTCCACGAAACTTAGGGTCTGAAAAGGAAAATGCCTCCCTCCGTGTCTCATAGTCTATGAGCTGATCTGAAAGATTATACAGGGAAATCCATGAAATTTACTAGTTAGGCAAAGATCCTGCTTAACTTATGGATTTTTGGTCATTGCAATGGTCATTGATGTTGTTATTTTGGACCTATGATTCCATGATGTCATCAACATAAGAAACCTTAGTGAAGGAATTATTCATACCAAAGTGTATAGACGTGTTCTGCAAAGTATGATCTCGAAGATGTTAAGTTACTTACCAAGAATAACAAAGCCAGCCTATGTCACAGAAAGGACTTGAAAGTAAGATAGAGGCAGGGCTCTACACAAATAAAAGACAGTGTAGAAACATAGTGTAGGATAAATACCACTAATGAAGCATATATTTTTTCCAGTCTTCCCTGTGCCATTTACTAGCAATGGGACTTCAAACAACTCATTTATGTTTAGTGGACCTCAATTTCACTATCTGTAAAAGTGTGAAAAGAGTACAATATAGTTGATGCATATTTCGAGAGGATATGATAAGAGTAAAAGAATAAAAATGCCAAGTATGATTTCTGTGCTTACTATCAATGACACCCAAAAGATAATGGAGAATGAGAAAGATACCACAGGGTAGTAGAAGGCAAACTGTCTCAGATTGTTGTGGGGTTTTTTTGCAGGGTGGGGAAGTAATAGAATGGTTCCTAAAAGACATAGACCCATTAACTTGACTTTTATTCCTAGAATATTCTATTATTGAAAGGATGGTCAGTAAAGCACATAGAAAAGGATGCAGTGATTAAAAAGAGTCAACATTACAACCTGCTTCCTTACTTGGTTAGAATTAATGAACTGGAAGAGTAGGGGAGTAGAGTAGTTTTTGATATCAAGGTTGTAGCAAAGGCTTCGATAAAGTTTCATGCCATTCTTGTAGAAAAGAAAGAAATATTTGAACTATATGATAGCATAATTAAGTAGATTTTGAACTGGCTAAATGGCCAGAACAAAAGAGCAGCTATTAATGGTGAAATGTCAGCTTGGAAGGAGGCACTCCCAGGGCCCAGGGATCTATGTTTAGGTTTGTGTTAAAAGTTTTTGTCAACGACTTAGCAAAAAGATATAGGTAGAATACTCAAACGACAGAAAACATAAAGCTATAAGGAAAGCTAGCAACTGGTAACATTCAAGATTGCAAAAGTTCTTGACAGGTTAGAACATGGAACAAATATTATATGGAATTTAACTTTAGATGAAATGTAATATAGACAAATTTAAAGTCCGAGCCTCAAGCTAAATTAAAAAAAAAAAACAATTTCATAGGTCTAAGATAGGGAAGGCTTGGAGAGATGTGAGATTTTCAGAAAAAAAAGATTTAGAGGTTTTAATGGATTTCAAATTCAGTAATAATATGATAAGGCAGCTAAGAAAGTCAATTCTAAGACTAAGAAGGTGACAGTCCTACTCTACCCTGCTTTTGTCAGACAGCATCTGTAGATTTAATTTATGAACAACACGTTTTATGAAGAATATCAAAAAGCTGAAGAGTTCCCAGAAAAGATAACCAGGATATTGAAAAGCCTGGAATTCGTGTCATATATAGATTGTTTCAAGAAACTAGAGATGCTTATCCTAAAGATATGAGAATTTAATATGTCTCAGCAAGATGACAAACAATATGTATTCTTGCCAAAGGCATTTGCCATTGTAAAAGAGGGAATTCAGAGCAAAATTCAGGTCAAATATGGGTCCTCTTAGATGTTGAGGTTCTCCAGCTGCTCATGTTTCAAGAAGATATTGTGCTGATAGTGTCAAGATCAAGAGCATTGACTGCCTTCCTGGATGATCTGTGAGTCACTCAAAGATTCTATGTTGTCTATCTACACAGGAGAGACCAAGTGGATGACAAAGGACTGTAGGAAAGATTTCAATATATGTTTGGATAAATACACCATAAAGTATGGGTTCTTTACCTGGAGTCTATGAATTTATGCACATGCAAAACTATATTTCAGTAGTTTGTTTCTTTTATAATTCTCTGAGGTGTTTTGCATTTAAAAGCAATTAACTGGGCCCAAAGTTAAACAGGAGGAGAGCATGATGAATTGCTTTTGGGAAACTGCAAAGCTCTTTTAATGACCTTAAGCTTCCCAGGAAAGCAAAGATCCATGTTTTAAATATTAATGTATTTACTAGTACAGCTATGGGATATGGAATACTATCATCCATGAAGAACTGAAAATTATTTTCACACAAAGGACAAAGGAGAAGTATACAGTAGGTATGAGCAGGCTGTGATATGTAAACAACAAAGAAACACAGAAGAAATAGAATAAAAGATGTTCTAAATGAATTATACAATCAAATGACACTATCAAGAGACAAGAAGCAGACAGCCAGAATGCTCCAAAGTAGCTTTCTGATGCCAAGAGGAAGCAAGAAAGACCTTCAGCACAAATTAACTTTCTGTGGAAAATTTATGGCAGACCACGGAAAAGAATCACGCAGGATGAGGAGGCATATCTTACTGGAGGTTGCTTTCACGTAGATAACTTCCCAGGTCCATATGAATACTTAAGATATATAAAGAACTTTCCTTATAATTAAATTATAACATAATTATAAGTAATACATATATAAGAAAGTAAATATAAGTAATATATTAAATTACAAAGTAAGTAGCATCATCATCATTACTATTAGAAATTATAAATCTGAGTCTCAGAAATTTAAATAACATGGTTATTCTCTCAGAGTTGCGTCTCAATATCTGGTCTCTTAACTCAAAATTCTATGCTTTTCCACTCTACTCCACCATCTATACCATTCTAGGAAGATAATAAGTTTGTAAGTAAACATATTGAGCTGGAGATATGCAGGAGACAGTTGTCAATGTGGGTATGGAGAGAAGATATGGGTGATGGTATCAGATTTGGGAGTCATCTACCAAGAAGTGGTATCTGATACACTGAGAATAAATGAGTTCATCAATGAAGACACTTATAGAAGAAAAAGATAAAAGGAATTATGTATAAAACCATGGGCAAAGTCCAAATATGAGGATTAAAAAGGGACTAATGAATGAGCAAATGAGAAAGGGAACTGATAGTCAGAAAGCTAGGAAGACAATGTGGAGGATCCGGTGTCACATAAGCCACCAAAATAAAATTTTTTAAAATGTGCGGTTAACCATATCAAATGATTCCTATGTGAAGGAGGATGAAGAACCTTTTTATTTGGAATGATAAGATCACTATCATGAAGAGAGTGACTTCAAAGGAGTGGGAGATAGGAGTCAAATTACAAGATGTACATAATAAAGAATTGTGGACACAGATTGTAGACTTTTTCCATAAGTCTGGAAACAAGGAAAAGAGAGAAATCAGATGATCAATTGTGTAGGAAAGGTAAAGAACTTAAGGGAAGATACTTTGCATGCTAAGAGAGGCATGAATAAATTTGCAAGTGGAAGGAAGATTTTAATAAAGTTGAAAAAGACAGAATTAAATGAGGGAGTAAAGATGACTGTGAAGTAAGATCCCCAACAAGGTAAAAAGGAAGGAAAAGGTTTCAAAACTGTAGGTGGGGCTGTTCTTCCTAAATTAGATTAAATCTACATGGTTCTTCACCCGATGTACTTTCTTCTCCAGGTTAAATATGTGCAAAGAATCCTCAGATGGAAAAATCTCAACACCTCTCACCATCTTGGTAGCTATCCTCTAGATCAGTGGTATCAAATTCAAATAGGAATGAATCCTGGATGTCCTATAATGACTAAGAAAATCTTAAATTAATATTACTTGCTTTATATTGAATATTATTTATTTTACTAAACATTTCCCAATTTCATTTTAGTCTGGTTTGGATAAACTGGTCTGGGATTCCAGAAATAACTTTGATCCCTCTGTGGATGCTCTTACACTTTATCTGTGCCTTTCCTAAAAAGTGATGTCACAATCTTAACACAACACTCCAGAAGTGGTCTTAAGATAGAAAAACAATACAGGACTATAACCTACCTTGTTCTTGATATTAAGCTTCTTGTGATACAGTGTGAGTATCAATTAGTTTTCTAACTGTCATACCACAATGCTAACTCATATAAATCTTCACATTTGTTAAAACTGTAGATTTTTCTCAAGCAAACTTCTGTCTATCCATGTCTCAGATCCTATGTTTGTGAAGTTGTCTTTTTTTTTTAAATAGCAAACTTTTCATTTATCTCAATTAGATTCCCTCTTATTAAATGTGGCTAGGCATTTTAATCTCTTCAAACCTTTTTGGACAAATATGGATTCAGTATTAGTCATCCTGTACAACTAAGGAAAATATGAAAATATAAAAATATACAGTCCAAATTAAATTTAATAGGTGGGAGAGTATATATATATATATATATATATATATATATATATACACTTAACATATCCATAGGGGGAGTATGTCAGACCTCATTTAACTCAGATAACCAGAGATATCAAGAACCTTACTTTTACAAATGTATATATTATAAAAATGTACAAACATATTTTATATAAATCACTAACACAATTTTAATTGTTTATATTTTAAAATGCAGCATGAGACAGATGGCACAGTAGATAGAACACTAGCCCTGGAGTTGAGAGGACTTGAGTTCAAATTTGGCCTTAGACACTTGACATTTATTGAACTGTGTGACCCTAGGCAAATCACTTAACCCTGCTTGCCTTGCCTCCCCCTCAAAAAAATTGCATAGCAATATACAGAAAGTTTTAAATTATAACTAGGAGTGTTGCTTCTCAGCAATGTTAAATAAATCAAGGTAAGCCTGAAATGTTACTCTGCTAGTATCCAAGAGAACAAACTTTTATTGGAGTTTTCTTATCTTTTATTTTTCCTAGACGTTAAATAAAAATATTTGGTCCCACTGAAAGGCATAAAAGACCTTGTTAAGGTCAGTCCCTATTTTACCAACCATGAGAACAGTGACAGATTTGTAAGAAATAGTAAATGGAAAATGTATCATATATCATTGACATCCACTCTATGTTCTGCTTGTGACACACATCATTATCTTTTACATTAAAGTGTAAGGTTAACCCAAATATTGCACATGACTTATGCACCAACTTGACACACTCAACAATTCTCAGGCAAAAGCCACAGCCCAGTAGTTCTTGATATCTCTGGTTATTTGAGTTAAATGAGGTCTGACATATGCCCTCCATGGAAATGTTAAGTGTAAAATATAAATCTCTATATACTCTCCCATCTATTAAATTTCATTTGGACTGTGTATTTTTTCTTATCAGCAATTCATATTAATTTTTTCCCATTTTCAAAGTACTGACATTAAACATCTTAAAATCCTGGCACACAATATTTATTCTGATTTCCAAGATCCATCAGTAGAGGGAATAATATGCTCATTCCATTAGGTGTTAGTAAGGTTTAACAATTACACAAAATAATTTAGACAATCAGGTGCAACTGTAGCTAGCACCACCTGTCAATTTTCATTTCAGCAGCAGAAGTCTTTACATTCTCCGGAGACAGGTGATTGGTTTTCAGTTACACAATGCTACAGGTGGAAGTCATCTGAAAACCATAAAACTAGCATATGGATAAGTGGTGGAGTAGCATAAGGACATTTGTACCTACCCCACAACTGTGCTAAACATGTGTGACTATGACAGTTTAATCAATGAGTTGTACAGGGGGATAGAAACTCCATGGACATCTGTGTTCGCTGATTTCACTCCAAGCAAGGAACATCATCTTAAAGGAAGAGCTGATCTCAATGGCAGAATAAGTGTCCAACCAAAAGGGCAGTCTCATTCCAGGTTTTAGAAAGGAAAGAATGATACATGGAATTTCTATATGCAACCTTTCCAAACTGTCTCCCCAGTAATATTCTGGAAAGATGGAAGCTATGGTGGGGCCAACGGATAAAAGAGGGATAGCTGTGTGGGTACAAAGATTCCAGTTTTCCTTGAAACCCATTTGAGGACCTCACAGTTAGCTTCAAAATGAGTTTTCATTGTACAGTGGCTGGAAACTGACCTTGTTTTGATAAAAGCAGTAAGGCCTGAGAGATAGAATTGGAGTACAGTAAGCTTCAAGAGTTTAGGTCACTGAGAGAGTATTTCTGTGAGTTGTTTGGAAGTTCATGAGGTGGTCTTGAATGAGACAAAGACAAAGACAGAGACAGAAAGAGGAGAGCTAAAGAGAGACAGAGAATTAGTAACCTGAATGAGAGTTGTATCAATGGGAAAGAATCCATTAAGAGACATAAGATAGGGTGACTGATAAGGCAAACATAAAGGATATCTATGCCAAAGCTCTTCATTAAGTCCTAATTCAAAGGACTGTACACATTAAAGGAAAGAAATCATTGTCAAAGTGCTTCTAACTTTGGGGAATAAAATTCCTTTATGAATGTAAGTTTTTACTATTATTGTTATTATCAACTGGAAAATGGTTTCAAATCACAAATCTTGAAGCATTTTCAAACATCTATTATTCAAATGTCATAAAAGGAAAGAAGGAAATGTATAGATTTCCTCACTTCCTCACTCTATCTGCTATGCCACCTACTTGCCACTCCTAAAACGAGTATATGGCTTAACTCTTTGTTATAGGTGGATAAACAGAGACTCAAAGAAAATAAGAAACTCACCCAAGATCCCACAGTAGCAGAGCAGGTAAAGAAGACTAAGAGGCTGGCTAGGAAAGTACCAATGGATAAGGCACATATAGCCCAAGTTCAGCACTGTGGAACATTAAAGAACCTAGAAACAGATCTCTATTACATTCAGAAGATGGAGAAGGTATGGGAGAGGATTCAGAAAAATTATACCAAGTAACAAAACATGAATGGATTGCCATGAGTATAACTGAATCACTTCAATAAAGTCACATATCCATTGATGTATTTAAGTACTGACATGGGATCATAGGGACATTTTCCCAAATAAGGGCATCAAAATCTTGCTTCAAAATGTCTTAATTGAATTAAAAGACATAATTTATTAATATGTCTTTATTTGCAAGATGACTTAAATGCAATCAAAACAACACAATGATAGCTTCTGGAAGAGAAATGCAATTTAATTCAATTGAATTTAATTAAATGAGTATTTATATAAACAAATCTTAAGCTTAAAACGCTGCATATCCACCACTGTATTAAATGTTATGACAGTATGTAGATGTGAAGTTTAAGAAAATTCTCAGGCTAGGTCCTGACCTTAACAGTCATGTAATTAACCTTAACAACAGGAACATTATTATGCAGTCATTATAATACATGCAATTCAGTTGCCAAGTCACATTCTTCACAAAATTCAATTCTAGTTGATATCTAGGATACACTATGGGGAATTCTTAGACATCATTAACCAAACTAAGAAATATTATTTTTTGAAAAGGATTACAGATGGCATTGTATGTGTGTTTACACATGTGTGTACATATACAAGTGGGTGTCTAATATTTCTGTGGGTGCTTGCCTTATAGAATACGCTTCTCCTTATTAATGCTCTTTTGCAGGAGCTTTCTTATTCACATTTTTCATATGCTTTTGATGGATTTAAATTGCAGACTGCTGAACTTCTGGGAATTCTCCCAGGTAGTTACACAGGATGTAATGTGGCAGTTATAAAGAAATAAATGTGTTACACATTAAAGATATTTCCAGCGACTTTGGAGAGCTTTTAGAAAGTTTTGGAAAGGTTTCCATCATGTTAAATAGGCTGTGATTTACACCTTCACAAGAAAAGCATGCCAAATATTAGTATTCAAATTTGTGCTATTTGAGAGTTGTTGTTTGGGATATTTTGGGGGGTAGGGAGGCTAATGGAAAATTATTTCCTAAATAATGATTGATAACCAGGAGACCCATTCCTGGAGGTTTGGATTGGATTTAATTTTTTTAAAAAGATTTAAATTTATGTATTTAGTTTTAGTTTTCAACATTCATTTCCACAAGATATTGAGTTTCTCCCCATCTTTCCCCATCCCTCACCCCGAGATGGCATGCATTCCAGTTACTGCTCTCCCCAGAAGCCACTTCCCCTTTACTTTCTTGGAGGGCAAGATGCCCGTACATCTTATTTCCCAGTTGCATGTAAAAATATTTTTTAACAATTATTTTTAAAACTTTGAAGTCCAGATTCTAACCTTTCTTCCCTCCCCAATCACCCTCATTGAGAAGGTAAGCATTCAACAAAGGTTATACATGTGTAATTATGCAAAATACTTCCATAGCAGTCATATTGTGAAAGACTAACTATATTTCCCTCCATTCAATTATTCTATTTTCTCCTTTGACTCTGTCCCTTTTCAAAAGTGTTTGTTTCTGACTACCCTCTCCCACAAACTCCCCTCCCTTCTATCATTATTCCCTCTTATCTCCTTCCTACCTGCTTTCCTGTAGGATAAGATACACAATAGAGTATGTATATTATTCCCTTCTTAAGCCAAATCCCATGTAAGTAAGATTCACTCATTCCTTCTCACCTTCTCCCCTTCCCCTCCATTGTGAAACCTATTTCTTGCCTCTTTTATGTGAGATAATTTACCACTATTTGATCTCTTCTTTTCTCCTTCTTTCAATATATTCCTCTCACCCCTTAATTTTATTTTTAGATGTAACACCTTCATATTCAACTCACCTTGTGCTATCTATCTATCTATCTATCTATCTATCTATCCATCTAATATTTCTCTCTATTTCCTCCAACTACCCTAATACTGAGAACGATGTCATGAGTTGCAAATATCATCTTTCCATATAGGAATATAAACAGTTCAGCTTTAATAAGTTTCTTATGATTTCTCTTTTCTGTTTACCTTTTCATGCTTCTCTTGATTCTTATGTTTGAAAGTCAAATTTTCTATTCAGCTCTGGTATTTTCATCAAGAATGCTTGAAAGTCTTCCATTTCATTGAATGTCCTTTTGTTGCTCTGAAGAATTATACTCAGTTTTGCTGGGTAGGGATTCTTGATTTTAATGCTAGCTTCTCTGACCTCCAGAACATCATATTCCAAGCCCTTTGATCCCTTAATATAGAAGTTGTTAGATCTTGCGTTATCCTGATTGTATTTCCGCAGTACTCTATTTCTTTCTGGCTTGCTTGCAGTATTTTCTCCTTGACCTGAGAACTCTGGTATTTAGCTACACTATTTCTAGGACTTTTCCTTTTAGGATCTTTTCCCAGAGGTGATCAGTAGATTCTTTCAATTTCTATTTTACCCTCTCGTTCTAGCATATCAGGGCAGTTTTCCTTGATAACTTCTGAAATATGATTTCAAGATTTGATGGCTTTCAGCTAGACTAAGTTTTAAATTACCTCTCCTGGATCTATTTTCCAGGTCAGTAGTTTTTCCAATGATCCATTTCACATTGTCTTCTGAGTTGTTTTTTTTTTCATTCTTTTGCTTCTGTTGTATAATTTCCTGATTTCTCATGAAGTCATTAGCTTCTGTTTGCTCCATTCTAATTTTAGAGTGAGATTTCAGGTCTCCGTTTCCAGTTGGCCAATTCTGCTTTTTAATGCATTCCTCTCCTCATTAGGTTTTTGGACTCCTTTTGCAATTTGGGTTAGTTTATTTTTTAAGGTGTTATTTTTTCAGTATTTTTTGGGTCTCCTTTAGCAAGCCATTAACTCGATTTTCATGATTTTCTTGCATCACTCTCATTTCTCTTCCCAATTTTTTTTCTATTTCTCTTACTTGGTTTTCAAAATCCTTTTTGAACTCTTCCATGACCTGTGGCAAATTCATACTCCTCTTGGAGGTTTTTGATGTAGAAGCATTGACTCTGCTATCATCTACTGATTGTATACCCTATAGCCTGAGTTCTTTTACTATGTTACTCTTTTTCTCAGTCAGATATTTCACTTTCTAACTATTTATTAAGGTTGGACTCTGCTTCCTATGGGGGTGGGGGAGGGAGTGGGTGTGCTGTCCCAGGCTTCAGGGATTTTGTATCAGCTGATCCCTATTGTCTGTGGGCCTAGAGCTCTGGAAGCAGCCTCTGCTACTGCTGCCGCTGCCCCAGAGCTAGTGTTGAAACCAACCAGACTGCTTTTCCCCTCTTTCACCCAGGTCCCACAGAGTTTTCTCACTGTCCTCTTTGGTGTTTGTGAGTTGAGAAGTCTAGAAACTGCCACAGCTGCAGTTTCATCCTTGAATACTTTCCACATTTTTACTAAAATATTTTCCTATTTTCATCCCTGAAGACTTTCCACTTATTTTGCCAGAAATTAATGTCTTTGGAAACTGATTTCTGACTTTAAAATATTTCTGATAATAGAAAGAAAGGGAGAGAGGGAAGAAGGGAGGAAGGAAGGGAGGAAAAAAGAAAGGAAGGAGGGAGGCCAGTATGAGGTACTAGGAGCCTGTGGGATTTTGCCTAATTTGATTTCCTTCAGTATATACCAACCCTAAACTAAATGGAATAGATATTCTATGCACTAGGATTTAAGGTGCCAGTGACCAGATATTCATCAGGATGACTGGAGATGACCCAGGATGAGGCAGTTGGGGTTAAGTGACCTGCCCAAGGTCACACAGCTAGTGAGTGTCAAGTGTCTGAGGTGAAATTTGAACTCAGGTCCTCCTGACTTCTGCACTGGTGCTCTGTACACTGCACCACCTAGCTGCCCCAGGTATTTTAGGTTTCCTAGAATAAGATGACTCCGTATCTTATGTTTTTAGAGCACTTTACAAATATTATTTCATTTCATTCTCACAGTAGCTAAGGTAGACAGAGCAGTTATTCTTCTGTTCCGTGAATGGAGAAATAATTATCAAAGAGATGAAATAATTATCAATAGTCATGCACTGAGCAAGTGGGAAATAAAGACTAAATTGATGATAATTAATGAGGAGAAAGAATAGGAGGAGGATGACAATGATAAGTTTGTAGAGCAATTTAAAGTTTACAAGTTTCTGTCACATCAATCCTTTGAGCACAGGATCATAGAATTATAGCTAAAATTAGAAAAGTATCTCAATGACTTCATTTTACAGAGAGGGAAGTTAAGACTCAGAGAGATTGCATGAATTTGTTAGAGTCACACAGATATTAAGTGTCAGAGACAGGATTTGAGCCCAGGTCTTTCTGACTACAAATCCTACATTCTATCCGCTATTCAGTCTTCCTTTACTACGGACTTGGCAATGCAAATGTTATTGTCCTCATTTCATAGATGAAAAAGACTAAAGATCACAGATGTGTTGTGACTTGCCTGAGGTCACCATTTTTGGTTAGAGACTAAAGACTTACTTAAATCCTAATTTCTAGTTCAGAATTCTTATGATTATACCAACCTTCCTTCCTCTAGATATTTTTAATGAAAAAAATAAATATCTTCTCATTGGACTTCAGAAAAGCATTAAGTTTTTCTGACATTTTTCCCACTTTTAAGGCTAAACTAAAAGAATAAGAAACAATAGAATGAGAATATAAGGGGCAACATGAACTAAGTGAAATTTTTGACATTCCTCCAATATGCTAATTTGCAAAGCTTTTTAAATAATATATGTTAGAGCTACAAACCATGAATTAGTATATTTCCTCAACAATCTGGACTAGATAGATGTGCACCTATATTGAGAATGGTTTGCTATTATTGTCAAATATTTTGGGGCTATTACAATATTGTTTGGAGATAATAGGGGTTGGCAACCAAAGTAATACATTCTTCTTAAATTTTATTTTTTTTTGTTCATGAGGCTAATTATATGTTGTACTTTTTTTAAAAGATATTTATTTCAACATGCTAAGGATTTTAATGAGTATAATAACTTAAATATAGCAATAAATTAAAAGCAGAATTGTCAGCATTGGCATAATCTATTAACCTATTGACCCTTGATGGTTATTAACTGGTCATATGTGTGTCTGTGTTCATTGATTGACCTTGGATGGTCATTCACTGGTTGTGTAGGCATATTCAGAGCCATCTAGTTTCTCCCTGTGCTCCTGACCTTCCTCTACCTTATCTACCCAATCCCCCTCCCTGCACACATTATATCCAGCAAGTCTTCAACCTAATGAAAGGAAGACCAAAATTCATAAATATACGAATGTCCCAGAGCTGAGCAACATGGTTACTGTTGTGAGTTCTTTCAATCAGTCAGTAAGCATTTATTAAATACTTACTATGTTCTCAGGAACTAGACTAAGTGCTAAGGATACAAGAAAAAGCAAAAAAGAGGTCTTTTCCTCAAGGAGCATATATTCTAATGTTCATAACAACACACCTATCCAATAATCCTTGACCATTTATTTCCTTTAAATATAAAAGTATCATATTAATTCATGTTGTGTAAAACTCATTATACTCCTATATGAGACATGAATTCACCTTTGACTCTGAGTGACATGGTTTAGTATTCTTAGTATCACAACATTCAACTTCCCAAAGCCTCTGTCCTAATCACAAATCAGAGCAGGGAAAGGAAATGAGGTTTCAGAAATAACAAAAATGCAATCATCTCATGACCCCATAGATGCTGAGCTTTATGAAACCACATCCATTACGCTGCTCTGTTCCCTTTTTCCTTCACCTCTCCCTTGTTGAAATGAGACTGGGATTTTCATTAAGCTACTATATAACCCAAAAAGGCGCTGTGATGGCATCATGCTGTCAGTAATTTTAACTGACCTTTTGCCACTGCTTACTTGAGATTAAAGAATTCAACAGAGGAAACAGTCATCAAAACAACTTCTTCCTGTCATTCTCCTGTGATTTCCCTTATCTCCCTCTACCTAAGAGCTTGAAAAATAAACTCTAGATATTTTCTCTGAGGGAAATTAAATCTTTTTCCTAATGGAAAAAATATATATAAACATAACTAATTGTGACTTTTTCATCCCTTGGATGGAGATGGTTGTGGTTTGACCTTTGTTCTTGAAGAGGAGTAAAGACATCAGGAGGGTGATGACTTACAAGTGAGCTGATTTAAATGAGGCAAAGAGCAGAAAAGGGGTAGTTTTTTTGAAAGAAGACTAATATTAATAAACAAATTGATTATGGAAGCAACAGGATTTTCTCATACTAACTCTGTGTACTCCTCTGTAACCACCTAGAAACTTTTTTCTTGTTTCACATTCTGTTCCCAATGGCATAATGAAGCAAGGGGTAGAATATGGGGGCAAAACAGACCCATTAAACTGCTTCAGGATGTAGCTGGGAAGGGTTACTTACATAAAGAACAAATGAGGGTGCCATGCCAAGCTAGCATTCAAGCTGAAGAGGTCTGGTACCAAAAGGTATGGGAAATGGGGGAGAAAAAAGAGAGAATGAAGGTGGGTGACAGAAGTTTTCACAATAAAAGTTATAAGGTGCTCTCTTGCTCTCTCTCTTTCTCTCTCTCTCTCACCCTCTCTCTGTCTCTCTTTCTCTCTCTCTGTCTTTCTCCCTCTCTCTCCCTCTCTCTCCATCTCTCTCTCTGTCTCTCTCTCTCTCTCTCCTCTCTCTCTCTGTCTCTCTCTCTGTCTCTCTCTCTGTCTCTCTCTGTCTCTCTCTGTCTCTCTCTCTCTCTCTCTCTGTCTCTCTCTCTCTGTCTCTCTCTCTCTCTGTCTCTCTCCTTTCACTCCCCTCTCTCTTTAATTGCAAGCTTCATATGGGTAGGGCTTATACCTCATTTCATTTTATTTTTCCCACCACCTTGCACAGTGGTATGTTTAGTAAATATTTGTTGAGGTTGGTGGAACAGATACCATGTGCCCCAAACTATCCTAAATGCAATATAGACCCCAAACTAGCAGTAGGAGATGGTTAAGGCCCTTTATCTGCTACTTACAACCTGATTGACCACAGGCAACTGACTTTATATAACTTCCCTGGCCACAGTTACCTTATATGTGAAAGAAAAGAGATGGATGAAATGACTTCCAAGGTCTTCTCTACCTCTAAATCTATGAAACTATGAAACCACCATTAGACACAGGAAATATTTTACAAATTTTAAAAATATTAAGCTACTATCATCTATCATAAAAATCTCCTTCCTTGTGGAATGTCAAGGATTCTTCCTCCTTTATCATCAACCCTCTTTCAGCTGAAATATGACACTTTGTCCTTGATCTCTTTAAACTATGCCTCACTAGCTCTGGGACATTATCCATAGCATATGCATAAAAGACATGCCAGATGGATTTCATATGACTTAGAAATAATGTACAGTGGTGAGTATTTTTTTTTCTTCAAAAATTTACGTAGTTACTGAAAGACAGTTTGGGAAATCCTTCATCTGAAATGAGTGACCTTATACCCTGGAGTTTCATTTTTAGCACTACCTGTTTCTTAGACCATGTCCCAAATGGATTTTTTTTCTTAAGACACATGAGAACCTCATTTATAAAATTGCTTTATCTATAAAATGGTAGCCTATGAAGGCATTACAGCTAACTTCAAGTATAACTCAAAAGCTGAACCACATCTATATGTCTATATGTCCAAAAGAAATGAACCAAAGCATAAGAGTAGCCACTAACACAAGTAAACATGGTCTGTCCACTCAAGCTTTCCAGGCACGCTGCAATCAAACTAATCATATGATAGCCTGTGGAAAACCATAGGAATTGTTTAGAATCCCACAGATGGCTATGGTGACAGAGATGCCTCCTTTTAAGTCACTAATAGAACTACCTCCTGTTCCGTAAAGACAGTAAAAAGAATCATATTTAATGGCTCAGCACTCTGCGTGACATATGTACTCTAGAGAGAAGTTTTTCATAGAGTGATGTTACTATATAAGCTTCATGAGGTCTCTGTGAAATATAACTCTTCTGTGGCACTGCAGGCAAAAAAAGACAATGCCTTGCTTTGCTGATGTTTTAACTGGGTTAAAATGAGTTTGTGGCTATGTCAGATATACAAATGTATTAATTACTTATGTATTTGATACACATTCATTATTTGTGTACACAATGGCTTGAGAAGTATATACATATACATCTTTAAATTTAATGCTGATTTTGGTTTAATCATCCAATTGTTTCTAATAAGGCTAAAATATACAAAATCTAAAATATACAAATATCTAGTCGAATCAAATATTTCAAACAATACCATGTGTTCATTTCAGTTATTTATTGTTCCATTAATTTTCTGAGGTAGATAGACATAGAGATAGATGAATATCTGTATTTACATATTTATCTATATATATATATACCTCATAACATATGTACACACACATATGCACATACACACATACATATATATATATGCTTCTTGAGGTCAGGTCATGTAATTTTTAAAATAAATACTTATATCTATCCTCTACTACTTAGTAGAACATACTGCATATAATATATGCTTAGATTCAGACAGAGTTAGAATTAAATGATGCCCACTCCCTGACCAAGTCACCATGGGTCTCAGTCTCCATGAGGTTTAGTTTCCTAATTCTGCAAAAGCATAAATGGAGATAATAATGCTTATAATACCCACATTATGTGGTTATTTGGAAGATCAAATTAATATATCTATGAAGTTTTGCAAAACGTCAATGCTCTATACATATGACAATCATTGTTGGTTATTGACAATTTAAAGTGTGAAATTTTCCACTTTGGACTTTCTTGATGAACAAAAGCTTTGTCTACTTATTTTATTTCTCTAATAATAATAACAATTATAGTCAAGTGTTGAGAACTCTGATTATGGAATAAATTGCTCCATGAAGTTTACACATTATGTAGACACTGGGAGCTAAGTCACCATGAGTTCCTAGAAGCTCAGAGAGATTAGGTGAAATGCTTACAAGTAGCATTTTCGTTCAATTCTGCCTCCAACCCTCTATCCACTAGACCACATTTATAGTGTCAAATATGGCCTGCCATACTGCCTCCCCATTATTTGCTAATTTTTGTAAATTTTTCTCAGAAAAATACATAAAATACATATAATACATAAATACATGAAAAAATTGTGGATGGGCAATATGGAATATAAGTATATGTAATATCTGGATATAAGAATGCCAACTAAATGAAGGACCAGACCTTTTTGAGTACATCTACCCCACCCTGCCCTCCACTCCAAGAAAACTAAAAGTTCAGAATCCACACATAAAATAAGCTAAGGAGAGATTATTTCTATTCTCAAAAGATCTTGTTTCAGAAAAGAATTCAAGCAGGTTTCCTGATCTTTTTTTCATATTTAAATATAGATCAACAATATTTTGATGAATACATAGAGAAACATTGGTTTTTCCAAAATTTACAGAACTATGGACACTGGAATATCAATCAGAAATGAAAATAAAACATTCCTGAAATTACAATTTAAGCCAGCATGGAAAATGGTTGGATTTGCAGTGAACTTTTCACAAAGTCATCCAGTGTGTAATGTAAGACAAAACTATATTCCTGAAAACCTTGCACATAAAAACAAGACCTATGATCTAAATAATAGTGTACTCTAGCAATCATGTAAAGACTTTATAATGGTGCCATTGATTGGGGTATCAATTTTCATGTTAAAACCAGTATCTTCTTCTTAGTGCATAAAGTGAACTTCTAGAAAATCTCTAAAGTGATTTACAGCACCAAGCTCAGAGACCCACATAACCAGAGCAATGACGAAAATGAGAGTCAGCAAAGATCTTCCTTCTTACCTGTCATACGTGCAAAGTCATTTTTCAGAGGAGGCACACACACACAGCCAGTGACAGGAGGCAGCACAATAAAGGAGACAAAAAGGAACAAAATCATTTTTTTCAATGAAAGCTAAAGAATAGGCAAGGCATTAAATGAATCATTCCCCAAAGAAAGTCATTCCTTAAATGCATTTTCCCTCTTTACAAAAAGCTTCCTATTTTTCGCAACTATATTCATTCAATTAAATTCTGACTTCTGCCCATAGGTTTGAGTTCATTCTCTCGTACTGTGGTTCATCACTCATAGCAGATACTTCAAGGTGGCAAAGAGTTATTGCTACATGTTTCCCTTGGTGGTAGATGATATATATCCAGCATGATGCCTTGAATAAAATTCAACATGATGGGAAGAACTAGCAGAGAATGCACAGTATGTTATCAGAATGAATAAGTTCAAGAATCTTTCTAGAACAGGAAATGGGCCACCACAGTGAGAATTACTTTGAAAGAAGGGCGTGAACCTGATCCTAACTAGACCAAATACAAACATTAAACCAATTTTATTTGAGCTGGATCTGCAAAAATGTTCATCACATGTAACACTGAAATCTGGTAGTTGATACACAGCATATAAATACAATGACATCTTTGCCCCCTCAAAGTCCTTATGTTCTAAAAACTGTGATACTAATACTCATGGGTAGAGAGGAAGATCTACATGTTAAGTAGAGTAGGAAGTTACCCATCAGGCCTAATTTTGTAGGCCTTAAAATATCTCCCAACCTACTCACCCCTCAAAAAAACCTTTCCATAGAAATTGAAATTCCATTGAAAGCATCTGCAGCAAATCACTGGTAAAACTTAAATGTGTTACTTGTAAGTGGTAATACATTGAATAATCAGTATCCACACAGATTTTAGAGTAAATACATTTATAAGATTAGTTATAAATCACCTAGAAAGAACATAAAGGAATAGAACAGAAGAGGAAAAAAATTGTATCAATTGAGGTATAAGAGGGAAAAGGAAATGCATTTGTCCTTCATTGTCAAAGAAGACCATGCCATCAGAGAAATGATGACATGACTTGCACTTGACTTTTGATTTTGTTTTGAGTTTTTTTTGAGCAAAGGAAGGCTGTGCAGGTCACCAGCCTCACTTTTCCTCCACAACCATCTGAATCCAGTGACCAGATTTTCATCAGGATGACTGGAGATCATCCAGGATTTGGCAATTATGGTTAAGTGACTTGCCCAAGGTCACATGGCTAGTGAGTGTCAAGTGTCTGAGGTGAGATTTGAACTCAGGTCCTCCTGACTCCTGCACTGGTGCTCTATCCACTGCACCACCTAGCTGCCCCTGGAAAAAAAGAAGTAATGAAAAGGCTGAAGACATTCTCAAACATGGAAGACTGAGCAAAGATAGTTCCAAAAGTCATTATTATCTAGTGTTGAGACTCCTCTTAACTAGAAGATAGAGGCTGCTGCCCCAAAATACTGTAAATGGGACTTTGCTTTAATCCAATTAACTGGAAAATAGTTTTGAATTGAAATTATATGAAAAGTCTCAATTTGCTAATGACCTTCATACCCTTTGACCAAGAGATGCTTCTACCTGACAACACCAAGGTAGTCAATGACTAAAAGAAAAGTCTCATATATAATGAAATATTGATTGAAGAATTCTTTGCAGTATCAAACCATTAAAAACAAAGTAGCAGTCTATTCATGGAGCAAAAGCTAAACATATGAATATATTGGAAGATCACACACCATAATCAATGATAAAAATGAGGAATTCAGAAAAATGTGGATCTTGCAAGAGTGATACAGAGCAAATAAAGTGAATGATTACAATAGTTTAAAATAAAACCATGTTGAAAGGCAATCGAACTCAGATTAATTGCAATGAATAATCTTGATTAATAGAATGAACAAGCATTTGTTAAGGTCTTAACAATTTGCAAAGCATTGTACTAAGCACTAGGATTACTAACAGAGAAACAAGACAATCTCTGTTCCCAGAGTCCACATTCTTATAGTGGGAGATAACACATATGGCAGGTTTCAACTTTGGCTGATGGAAAAACTGAGAGGTCATCAAGGTACTGAGACAAAACATATGGTAATAGGTCTTCTTAAAACTCATTTTCATTAATAAAACTATATTTGTTCCTGATCTTTAACATTATTAAGGATTTTCATAGTGAATATTTTTTTTCTCTTCTAGGACTTCAGTAGCTGTGATTGATGAGGAAGCCGGGACCTGTACAGGTGTGCTGCCATATCTAATCTCTCCATAAGACTTGATTCCTTGAATCATGCCTGTGGTGTCAGGCTGGTAGCAGAGCCACTGTTCTCAGAGGTGTGAAACTTCCAGTTTACCAACTTGGGCTTACCTACACTTTGGTAGGATTTTGTGTTGATGATGGTAAGAATAGCAGGCCCTTAATCCAAAAGGATTAATTCCCTGGATGATGGTAGTGATGTATATGATGGAAATAGCCTGTAGTCTGGGAGGTGCTACTGAGAAAAGAAGATGAAACATGTATCCTTTCTCTTAAGTAGAATATTTGAGGGATATAGACGTGAAATTTTGCATACATTGTCACAAGGGTTTCTTTTTTTAGCCTCTTTTATTCTGTTCTTTGTCATAGCAAAAGATTCAGTTGGCTAAGGAGAAAGAAGATATGTCAGGAAGCATCAACGATATAAAAATGTGGAATTTCATGAAGAAGTTGTTCAGTTGTTTCAGTAGTGTCTAATTCTTCATGACCCCACTTAGGGTTTTCTTGGCAAAACCTAGTTGCTCTTTAAAACAGATAGATGCTGCTATATCATGATTTTACTACTCTCCATACAACAGAGTGACAAACTCACTGCATTAATGAGCAGATTACAGTTAGAATCCAGAGTCCCCTTCTGGGCCCCATGAGAACACAAAATGGGAAATGTACAATTGAACTAACTGACTATATTATGCTCCAAATTTCAATAAAACAGTGTAAAAAGGACTTTCCAAGGTCTTTTAGACATCATTTTTCTTTAAAAATAATATTCCTGGGGGCGGAGTCAAGATGGCGGAGTAGAAAGACTCACATATGCTAGCTCTGAACCCACAGCCCATGGAATTAATGTAAGAAGAGCTCCCCACAAGTTCTGGATCACTGCAGGGTGTGCAGAAACACAGTGGAAGAGATTTCTGTTCCAGAGAGGCCTGGAGAGCAGTCCCCAGGGGTCCGTCATGCCCCAGAAAGTGGAGCCCACCCCAGTGCTGCCCTGGCCACACGGCCGAGAGGGGCAGATCCGAGCAGGCTTCAGGGACAGAACCTCCGGCAGCCGGGAAGGTCCCTCCGCCCACAGACGCTACAGGTCAGTGAGAGACACGTCTGGGCTGGCCGAGAGGGAAGCAGGGTGTCTCCGTGGCTCGGGCCCCCTCAGGAGGAAGCGGAAGAGGCAGAGGCAGCAGCGGCAGCGGAGGCAGCAGCGGCGGCCCCCGGGACTCCCCAAGCAGGCAGGATCTTCATTACTGAAAGTCTCTGCATAAACCACCTGAAGGAGCTGAGCCTGGGAGACGGCCCTGCCCCACCTGCTCCATTACTGAAGGTCTCTGCATAAAGCCCCTGAGGAAACTGAGCCTGGGAGGCAGCCCTGCCCCCACCCCAGCACCAGAACTTAAGCTCACATTGAATAGCAGCCGCTTGCCGAGGAAAGCCCATTTGAATCTCAGACCCCAAGCACTAGCTGGGCAGATCAAGGCGGGGGTGGACAGGAATCTCAGAAGCCAAGTAACTGGCTGGGAAAATGCCCAGAAAAAGGAAGAAAAATAAGACTATAGAGAGCTACTTTGAGCAGGTACAAATGTTCCCACCTTTCGGTTCTGATGAGGAGGAAATATTCTTGCCATCAGGGAAGGACGTGGAGGGCGGGGCCTCTGTATCCCAGACATCCCAGGGGGATGTTGGGTGGGCTCAGGCCTTGGAAGAGCTCAAAAAGGATTTTGAGAAGCAAGTTAGAAAGGTGGAGGAAAAACTGGGAAGAGAAATGAGAGAGATGCAAGAAAAGTATGAAAAACGGGTCAATACCTTGCTAAAGGAGACCCAAAAAAATGCTGAAGAAAATAACACCTTGAAAAATAGGCTCACTCAATTGACAAAAGAGGTTCAAAAAGCCAATGAGGAGAAGAATGCTTTCAAAAGCAGAATGAGCCAAATGGAAAAAGAGGTTCAAAAGCTCACTGAAGAAAATAGTTCTCTCAAAATTAGAATGGAACAGATGGAGGCTAATGACTTTATGAGAAACCAAGAAATCACCAAACAAAACCAAAAGAATGAAAAAATGGAATGTGAAATATCTCATGGGAAAAACAACTGATCTGGAAAATAGATCCAGGAGAGACAATTTAAAAATTATGGGACTACCTGAAAGTCATGATCAAAAAAAGAGCCTAGACATTATCTTTCATGAAATTATCAAGGAAAACTGCCCTGACATTCTACAACCAGAGGGCAAAATAAGTATTGAAAGAATCCATCGATCACCACCTGAAAGAGATCCAAAAAGAGAAACTCCTAGGAACATTGTGGCCAAATTCCAGAACTCCCAGGTCAAGGAGAAAATCTTGCAAGCAGCTAGAAAGAAACAATTCCAGTATTGTGGAAATAGAATCAGGATAACTCAAGATCTAGCAGTTTCTACATTAAGGGATCAAAGGGCGTGGAATAGGATATTCCAGAAGTCAAAGGAACTAGGACTCAAACCAAGAATCACCTACCCAGCAAAACTGAGTATAATACTTCAGGGGAAAATATGGTCTTTCAATGAAACAGAGGACTTTCAAGCATTCTTGATGAAAAGACCAGAGCTGAAAAGAAAATTTGACTTTCAAACACAAGAATGAGAAGAAGCATGAAAAAGTAAACAGCAAAGAGAAGTCATAAGGGACTTACCAAAGGTGAACTGTTTACATTCCTACATGGAAAGACAATATTTGTAACTCTTAAAACTTTTCAGTATCTGGGTAGTTGGTGGGATCACACACACACGTACACGCATGCACGCACACACAGATACACACATGCACGCACATACAGAGACAGAGAGCACAGAGTGAATTGAATAGGATGGGACCATATCTTAAAGAAATTAAGGTAAATGGTGAGAGAGAAAGGTAGGGGGAGGAAAGAGGGTGAAATGGAATGGGGTAAATTATATGTCATTCAAGAGGAAAGCAGGGGACTTTTTAGTGGAGGAAAAAAGAGGAGAGCTGAGAAAAAAAACAAGAAGTTTACCCTCATCATATTCGACTAAAGGAAGGAATAAAATGCACATTCATTTTGGTATGAAAACCTATCTTACAATACAGGAAAGTGGGGGAGAAGGAGATAAGCAAGGGGGGGATGATGGAAGGGAGAGCAATAGGAGGAGGGAGCAATTTGAAGTCAACACTCGGGGAGGGATAGGATCAAAAGACAGAATAGAAACAATGGGGGGCAGGATAGGATGGAGGGAAATATAGTTAGTCTTACACAACACGACTATTATGGAAGTCACTTACAAAACTACACAGATAGGGCCTATATTGAATTGCCTGCCTTCCCAAAGGGAATGGGTGTGGAGGGAGGGATGGGGAGAATTTGGAACTCAAGTTTTAGGAATAACTGTTTAGTATTGTTGTTGCTACTAGGAAAGAAGACATACAGTTAATGAGGAATAGAAAGTCATCTGGCCCTACAGGACAAAAGAGAAGATGGGGACAAGAGAAGGGAGGGATGACAGAAGAGAGGGCAGATTGGAGATAGGGAAAATTAGATTGCTAGGTGTATTGGCGTGGGGGGAGGGGATAAAAGGGGAGAAAATTTGGAACCCAAAATTTTGTGAAAATGAATGTAAAAAGTTAAATAAATAAATAAATAAACAAACAAACAAACAAACAAACAAATAAATAAATAAATGAATGAATGAATGAATGAATAAATAAATAAATGGATGAATGAATGAATGAATAATGATGTTCCTGGGCACAGTGGTACATGCTTGAAAAACCTACCACTAGGAGACTGAGCTTGACCATAGGATTTCTGAACTTCAATGGCGCTAAAGAGTATTGGGTATCTCAACTGAGTTCACTATGGTGAGTCTCCAACAATGAGACTCTACCAGGTTTCCTAGGGAGTAGCAAATTAGCTCAGGTTTTAAACAAGGCAGGTCAAAGCTTCCATGTTAATTAATTTAGGGGTTGGGCTATGAGTGGCCACTGAAGAAGATTTTAAAAATTTTTAAAAATTACTATCACTTTCCAATGACTCATCTCCCTCCAGGTAGAATCTTTCCATGTAATAAACATCACATAACATCACATCTATCAGAGTGGCTAATAAGACAAAGCAGGAAAATAACAAATTTTGGGGAAGTGGGAAAATTGGAACTGGAAGTTGAGTGGGTGCCCATCAACTGGCGAATGGCTGAACAAATTGTGGTATATGAATGTGATAGAATACTATTGTTCCATAAGATATGATGAGCTTTAGAAATACAGAAAAACTTGATGCTGAGTGAAGTGAGCAGAACCAGGAGAGTACTGTACACAGTAACAGCAACACTGTGCAATGATGAACTTTGATAGACTTAGCTCTCCTCAACAATGCAAAGATCTGAGACAACTCCAGAAGACTCATGATGGATAATGCCATCCACATACAGAAAAAGAACTATGGGGTCTGAAGGCAAATCGAAGCATATTATTTGTTCTCTCTTTTTTGCTGTTGTTTCTTCTTTCTCATGGTTTCTCTCATTGGTTCTAATTCTTCTAATTACATGAGTAATGTGAAAATATGTTTAACATATATATATATGTATATATATATATAGCCTATATTAGATTGTATACTATCTTGGGGAGTGAGGTGGAGAGGGAGGGGGAGAAAATTTAGAACTCAAGGTCTTATGGAAGAGAATGTTGAAAACTAAAACTTAATTTTAAAAAAAGGAGAAGAAAAAGAAATGCCTTTAAAATTGCTATTCTTGATAATAGATTCCTCCGACTTCATGCCAATAATTTACTACCTTTATTGATAGGAAAGTAGTATGGTTTTCATAACAAATCATTGAAGTAATGATTGGTCACTGCACTGAGCAGTTTTGAAATCATCATCTTCATAGTTAGCATTTATATAATGCTTTAGGTCTTTCAAAGAACTTTCGCATATATCATCTTCCGTTTGACTCTCACAAAAAAACTTTTTAAGGTAAATGCTTTTATTATCTCCATTTTACTGCTAAGAAAATCAAGGCTGAAAGAGGTTAAGTGACTTGCCCAGGGTCACATAGATAAGTGTCTCAAGGAGGATCTCAATTCAGTTCTTTATGATTTCAAGTTCAATATTCAATTCACTGGGCCACTTAGCTACCAATATTGGTTCCTTTTACATTATTGTGGTTATTACATAAATTGTGTCAGGTTCTATTTGCTTCACGTGCATTAGTTCATATAAGTCTTCATAAGTTTCTCTGAATTTTTTGCATTCTTCATGTATTCTGCTTATTCCATTTCATACCTATATCAAAATTTATTCAGCCATTCACCAGCCAAATAACTACTTTTCTTCCAATTATTTACTTTTTCAAAGAGTATGTAGGTAAATAGATAGATGGATGGATGAATGGATGGTTAGATGGATGGATGGATAGATAGTTAGACAGATAGATAGATGATAGATAGATAGATAGATAGATAGATAGATAGATAGATAGATAGATAGATAGATAGATTAATGTTAAATTACATTCATTCCAGGGAAGGTTCAGAAGTTCCAACCATATGCTGGAAATACAATTTTTGTCATGGGTAGAAATACAGTTTTCAATGCTGGTTAGAGTCCCCAGGTGCCTTTTCTCTGCCTTGCCTATTGTTCTTCCTGTACTTACACAAGAAGAAAACTGACCAGCATAAACTTGTTTTTAATTGGCAAAGTTTGGACTTTTTTTTAAATGCCACCATACTTTATATATTTTCCCTTTATTGATTTTGGAATAATTTAGTTCAACTTTTCTTTGAGTACAGATATTATATTATATGATTTTTTAATTTAATTACTACTTTTACTTTAGGGATAGGGTCCAAATTGGTGATATTTGCAAAAATTGACCTTGCACCAGAGCATAAAATCCTCAGAAACAAATGCGGAAAAGCAAAAATATCCAATGCATCATTTTGAGACCATAATGTAATAACAATACATTCAATAAAAGGCTATAGAAGCATAGTTTAAAAATTAATTGGAAAGTACATAATCTAACAATAAAGAATGAATTAATTAAAGAACAAATCATTGAAAAAAATCAATAATTTCATTAAAGAGAATAACAATGAGAAAATATACCAACATTTGTGGGGTATAGCCAAAACAATCCATAGGGCAAAATTTACATCTCTGTATAAATACATAAATAAAAGAGAAGGAAAATTGATCAAAGAATTGGGCATATAACTAAAAAACCTAGAAAAAGAAGGAATTAAAATTCATAATTAAACATCAAAATAGAAATCCTGAAAATCAAATGAGAAATTACTAAAGGTGAAAGTTTAAAAAACTGAATTAATAAAATTTGGAGCTAATTTTATTAATAAAAAACTAAAATAAATCACTGATTAATTTGACTTAAAAAAGAAAGAAGAATAAATTACCAGTCTCAAAAAATGAAAAGGGTAAAAGCAATACCAATATAAAGATGAAATTAAAGCAATTATTAAGTTACTTTGTCCAATTTTATACCATTAAAACTGACAATCTAAGTGAAATGGATGACTATTACAAAAGTATAAATTGCCCAGATTAACAGAAGAAGAAACATAATGCTTTAATAACCCTACCTTAGAAAAAGAAATTGAACAAGCCATAAATGAGCTCCCTAAAAAAAAGATCCTCAATACTAGATGGATATCCAAGTGAATTCTTTCAACCATTTAAAGTACAGTTAACTCTAATAATATAAAAATTTTTTAAAAATAATGCATAAAAAAGAAGTCCTTCAAAATTCCTCTTGTGACACAAATATGGTTTTGATACCCCAAAGCAGGAGAGCAAAAACAAAGAAAGAAAACTCTAGACCCATTTCCTTAATGAATACTCATGCAAAAATGTTAAATAAAAAACTAGCAAGGAGATTACAGAAGAACATCACAACATATAGGTGGAATTAATACCAGGAATTCAGAGCTGGTTCAATATTGGGAAAATTATAAGAAAAAACTGATCATATCAACAAAAGAAGAACAAAAATCATATCATTATCTTGACAAATGCAGGGAGAGCTTTCGACAAAATACAACACACCCAGTTCTATTCAAAACAGTGGAAGGCACAGGAATCAAAAGAGCCTTTTTCAACATGATGGGAAGGATTTATCTAACATCAAGAGCTGTTATTCATTCATTCACTCATGTCCATATCTTCATGACTCCTGGCATGCATGCCATGTCCTTCTAGTCTGCCCAAGTTCATGTTCATCACATCCAAGACACTATGAAACCAACTCATCCTCTGCCATCCCCTTCTCCTTTTGCCTTCAATCTTTCCCAACATGAGGGTCTTTTCCAATGAGTTCTGTCTTCTCCTTACATGTTCAAAGTCAAAGTATTTAAGATTCAGCTTCAGTAGTTGTCCTTCCAATGAGTAGTCTGGAATTAATTTCTTTAAGTATAGACTGATTTAATCTCATTCTAGCAAAGGTCCTCTGAAAAGTACCACACTCGGCACCACACTTAGAAAACAATGACTCTGCAAGTGCTCTGTTTTCCTTAGAGTTCAACTCTCACAGCCATACATTACTATTGGAGAAACTATTGCTTCAACTATGCAGGTCTTTGTGAGCAAAGTGATCGCTGCTTTCTAGTATGCTGTGCAGATTTGGCGTAGCTTTCCTTCCCAGCAACAAGTATCTCAAGTATTATCAATAATAGGGTTAGGGTAAAAGCTGTCTCAATAAGATTGGGGAGAAGCAACGATATCCATCGTCACCACTATTATTCATCATTGTCCTAGAAAGGCTAACTACAGCAATAAGACAAGAAAAGGGAAATGGAGGAATAAAAATAGGCAACCAGTAAACAAAATGATCACTCTTTGCAATGATATGAGGGCATACTTAGAAAATCCTAAAGCATCAACTAAAAAGCTAGGTGAAAAAAGTAATAGCAAAGCTGAAGGATATAAAATAAACCCATAAATCATGTTCATTTCTATATGCTACAAAAAAATCCAGAAGTAAAATGTAGAAAGAAAAATTGATTTTAAATCACTGTAGATATTATAAAATACTTGGGAGTCTACCTGTCAAGGCAAATCCAGGAACTATGTGAACACATTTTTAAGAAGCACTTTTTCACACAGATAAAAAATAATATCTAAAACAACTGGATAAAAAATTCATTACTCATGAGTAGGCCACACTTATATAATAAAAATGACAATTCTACCTAAATCAATTTACTTATTCAGTGAAACACCATTCAAGCTACCAAAAACTGATTTGATAGACCTAGAAAAAGCATTAACAAAACTCCTCTGGAAGAACAGAAGGTCAAGACTATCAAGGCAATCAATGAAAATGAAGAAAGGTAGCCTAGCAGTACCAGATTTCAAATTGTCACAAGTTAATAGCAATTAAACAATCTGGTATTATGTATAAAGTAGAATGGTGGATCAGTGGAATATATCCAGTTGTTGTCCATTCTCAAAGAGGGCCAAAATGACATCACCATGATAAAGTGAAGTTTCAATGCGTAGGACTGTGACTGATCAGACCAATATGTGGGTGGAATGCTCTACCACATATTGGGCACAGATAGTCCATGGGAACATTTGGAGTGGATACTTCAAAATTGTGCATCCTACATTTACTTTGTGCTTTCTTAATTTTGCTTTGCTCATAGAGCACAGCACCCTTTCTGATGTGGGCACTCCATGCTGAGTGTCGCACATATCACACAATCAAATTCAAAGTTCTTGAGAGACCTTGAGGATGGCCTTGTATCACTTCTTCTGACTACCATGTGATCATTTGCCCCATGGGAGTTCTCCTGAAAATAGTGTTTTTGGCAAGCATACATTGTGCATTTGAACAATGTAGCCAATCCGTTAGAGCTGTACTCTCTGAAGCATAGAGTGAATGCTTGGCAGTTCAGTTCAAGCAGGGACCTCAGTATCTGGTAACTTATCCTGCCAGGTGATCTTTAGAATCTTCCTAAGACAGTTCAAATGGAAGCAATTCAGTTTCCTGACATGGTGCTGGTAGACTGTCCATGTTTCACAGAAATACAACAATGAGGTCAGCAAAATGGTTCTGTAGACTTTCAGTCTGGTAGTCAGTCTAATACTTTTCTCCGAAACTTTTCTTCAGAACCTCCCAAACGCTGAGCTAGCACTGGGAATGTGTGCGTCAACCTCATTGTCAATGTGTTCACTACCAAGATAAGCGAACTTATCCACAGCATTCAAAACTTCTCCATTTGTTGAACCAATGGTTCCACATATGGATGGTGTGGTGGTGGCTGATGGAGCACCTGTGCGTTCTTGGTATTAATTATTAGGCCAAAATTAGCACAGGCAGGGGAGAACTGATCCATACTTTGTTGCATCTGAGCTTCAGAGGCTGCACTGAGTGCACAATCATCTGCAAACAGAAAATCATGTACCAACACTCCCTCCAATTTGGTCTTGGTTTGTAGCCTTTTCAAATTGAAGAACTTACAATCAGTACAGTAGTTGACCTTCATGCTGTCTTCATCCTCATTGAAAGCATTTGACAACATGGCTGAAAACATCATACTGAAAAGCATGGGAGCAAGCACACATCCTTGTTTCAATTCATTGGTGACTGGAAAGGCATGAGAGCATTGTCCACTATCCAGAACTTGGGCAAACATGCCATCATGAAATTGATGTACAATACTGATGAACTTCTCTGGGCAACTATGTGATTGTAGGGATAAGAGACAAACAAGATGTGAGAGTGACACAGGCAATGTGTGGGGTAGAGTGCTGGACTGATCATAGATTTTTCCTTTCCAAACTAAATATTCGCATTCATCAAAAGTGCTGCCCCCAAGGCAAGATGATTATCAGAAGAATTAATGGCAACAAATTAGAGCTCTTCTCTGAGTGTGAACAGTCTGTTGCTAACTTGGAAGGAAAGTTGAGCCAACACACAGTTGACAAAGGGGGAGAAGAAAAGGAGTGGGCAACTTTCAGAGATTTAATATACAGCACTGCATTTGCTCATCTGGGTCAGAACACTCACAAACACCAAGACTGGTTTGATGAAAATGATGGGGAAATTCAGAAGCTGCTAAATGAAAAATGAGAACTTCACATGATTTATTACCAGAATTGCTCATCCATCTCTAAGAAGGCAGCATTTAATTCCATCAAAAGCAAGACATAAGCAAAGCTTAGAGAAATGCAGGATTCCTGGCTCAGTAAGAAGGCAGATGCTGATAGTAACAATCCAAAGTGCTTTTATGATTCCTTGAAAGTTATTTATGAGCCAAAAACCTATGGTGCATCACAATTGCTCAGTGCTGAAATTAAATACATAGTATACCGTAGCAAATGATCATAATAATCTAGTATTTGCTAAAACCAAAGATTCAAGATTTGGGAACAAGGACTCACCATTTAATAAAAAATCCTGAGAAAACTGGAGTACATTTTGGAAGAAATTATGTATTGCCCAACACATCACACCATGTAACAAGATAAAATAAAAATGGGTAAATGATTTAGATATAAAGAGTGATATCACAAGCAAATTAGGGGACTGTGGAAAATTTTACTTCTTTGATCTATGGATGATAGAAGAGTTTATGACCAATAAAAGGAGGTAAAGTAGATTATGAAAAGTAAAACAGATAATTTTGATTATCAGAAATTAAATTTTTGCACAAACAAAATTAGAAGGAAAGCAAGAGACTAGGGTAAAAATTTATAGGAAATTTCTCTGATTAAGGTCTCATTTCTTAAATATATAGGGAAGAGAGTCGAATCTATTAAACCAAGAGCATCTCGCAAATAAGTAATAGTCAAAGACATGACCAGGCAATTTTCAGAAGAAAAAAATCAAAGTTATCAATAATCACATGAAAAAAAAATTCTAAATTCCTATTGATTAGAGAAATGCAAATTACTTTGTGTGGTACCACCTCACACACCTAAGACTGGCTAACATGAAGGAAAAATAAAATAATGAATGATGGAGGGGATGTGGGATAAAGGGGGACACTAAAGCATTGTTGGTGGGGTTATGAGCTGGTCCGAATATTCTGGAGAACAATCTGGAGGTATGCCCAAAGGGCTATAAAAAATTTTTGATCTGTAGTATTACTACTAAGTCTGCATTCCAAAGGGATAGAAGTATTTCATAACTAAATAATAGCAAAAAATAAACTATTAGAAGTTGAACTAATAAAATTTGGAACTAATTTCATGAATAAAAAACTAAAATAAATTACTGACTAATTTGATTTAAGAAAGAAAGAAGAGCAAATTACCAGTCTCAAAAAAATGAAAAGGGTAAAGGAAAAAAGGAAAAGGACCTATATGTACCTATATGTGTGTGTATATATATATGTATATATATATACACATATATGTATATATACATATATGTGTATATATGTATAATTTTTATAGCAGCTTTTTTGTGGTGGCAAGGATTGAGGAAATGTCCATTGATTGGGAAAGGGCTCAACAACTTGTTGTATATGATTGTATTAGAATACTATTCTTCTATAAGAAGTGATGGCCAGGATAATTTCAGAAAAACCTGGGAAAACTTACATGAACTGATATCAAATGAAGTGAACAGAACCAGAAGAACACTGTACAGAGTAAAAGCAATATTGTAATGATGATCAACTCTGAAAGACTTAGCTCTTCTGCTCAGTACAGTAACCCATGACAATTCCAAAGGGCCCAGGAAGAAAAATGCTATCCGCCTCCAGAGAGAGAGAGAGAGAGATCTAAATTACTTGGAGTGCAGATTGAAACATACTTTTTTTTTCACTTTCTTTATGTTTTATTTTGCTTTTTTTTTATTTGCTTCTTTGCTACCTGACTAATATGAAAATGTGTTTTGCATGATTTCACATGTATAACCGATATCATATGGCTTGCCTTCTCAATGGATAAGGGAAATATAGGCAGGATGGAAATAAATTTAAATTCAATTTTAAAGAAAAGTGTTAAAATAAACAGATATTCTTTTTTTTTTTTAAAGAAAGCAATTACTAAGTACTTCCTATATAGCAAACACTATGCAAAGTCCTGGGAGTGCGAACAGAATGATTAAGATAATCCATTGTGTCAAGGAACTCAAATTCTAATGAGGGAAGAGAGGGGCAAACAATAGCAAAAATTAATTTCAGCAGCAGAGCAGATAGAACACCTCAGAAGTCCTAAGAGTGCAGCAGTGATATATGCAGCAAGGTTCCAAGGTCCTAAGCTTACATAAGTCAGCCAAGTGTCAATGCTAGGGGTTTATAGGAAATGACAGCAAGTCTTCTTACCTCCTGACTATCTTGCATGGGTTCTGAAGCAACTCTGGCCCTAGAGATTGGGGGAAAAGGATTAAGACAAAAGGAATATGGCACCCTCTGTTTGTAACAGGTCTTGGTGAAAGTGGTCTTGGATCTTCCCAAACTTCCTTCAACTGTCTTATAATGGTAAAGCCACAAGCACCCTGGTAGGCACAGACTCCTTTTTAATTGACTTGGGCCCTTTTAGAGTCTCCCATTGTATCCTGGGCCATCTCCAGCTGTCCTGATGAATAGCTGATCATTGGACCCACAGGGCTCTAGAGGAGAAAGTGAGACTAGTGACCTTGCACAGCCCTCACTCACTCACTCAAATCAAAGTCAACTGCAAATCAGGTTATTATTTCCCTGATGTCATGGTCCTCTTTGAAAACAAAGGACAAGCACAATCAATTGACTTCAATAGATCTAAATAACACATTGTATATAAAGATTGTGGCATGTGGAGATTAAGAAAAGTTTAAAGAATGTTTGGTAAGTGTTGTACCTATTGGCAGTATTGGTAGCCCAACAAATTAGCAATGAAAGGAAATCTGCATACAAGAAATGGAGGAGGGAGTAAAAGGGCTTCCACCAGATGATCAAGATCCCAGAAAAGGGAAGCATGACATATTCATGAAATCTGACATGCTTTAAGCATATTCAACAGCATTTAGCAGTTGAGCAAGAACTGAATTTGGACAACTTCAAGACATCATCATTTACTAGTTGTACACTTGTCCTTTGATTTCATTAAATCTTTACTGCCTCATCTCTAAAAAGAGAAAAAAAGATAAATGAACCTTGAACTGCTTGAATGATAGGAGTGCTGTGACAAAGTGCATGTCAATTAGCTATAGAGTGCTATAGAAATGTGCTATGCCATCGTTTCTTTATGAAAACTAAGAAAATATATTTCCCCTTTCTCCTTTCGTGGAACACCTGAAACTCACAAAAGGTGAAGCCACTATTTCCATATTCCCCTTGTTCCCAATCACTTCTATGCCTAGACACGTGCTCATGAATTAAGGATATCGAGTCCAGGAAGCAGGGCACTCAAATTTTAACATTCCATCATCCCTCGTATTTTGGCCCATTTCTAACTAAACCATTTCAGGTTTAGTCACTAACAAAATTCTTCCAGTGTCTTATAAAGTTTGAAGTTTTATATGAGTGTAAAATTTTATTTTTTATTTCTTAAACTAAAAATGTGAGAATTGTATTTGAGCATTTACAAATAGTAGTATAGCAGGATGGGAAGAGGACTGGATTTAGAGTTAAAAAGACATCCTGATGACTTCTCTGCCACTCTGTGTAACAGCAAGCAAAGTAGGATCTTTTGCTGTTTTTCTGGATTGAGTTTTAGCCAACAGACATGTAGGTGGACTCCATCCAATCTGATATGTGCATATGAGCTCTAACCAATCAGATGTGTACATGTGGGCTCTAGTCAATCAGTGCTGAGTAGAACTGTATATAAAGAGAGCTGGTATTGAGAAAGCAGACACTGAAGAGAGCCTGAATTGAAGGGATGAGCCAGCGTAGACAAGAAGAGAACCAAGAGGAGATCTGAGAGCAAGGAATATACCTGACAGTGGACAGGTGACCTCTGGCGGTTGGGAAAGGAGACCTCTGAGAGCAGAGAAGAAACTTCTGATAGCAGAGACTTGCTGAAGGAAGTTCCAAATTCTGAAAACAAACAGAGCTGTAGGGCATAAACCTGCCCATGGAAAGGAGGCTTAGTTTAAGCCTCTTTTGAAAGTTGTTAAAGTGAACTGAGCTGTTATCACAGAGCCTCTGGACTTTGGAGATGAATAGATGATAGTGCTGGTGGTGTGTGTCAGTATTGTTGCCCTCTTGAGCTTTGTTTCCCCAGAGGCATAAACTGTAGGCAAGAGCCAGGAGAGCTTGGAGTGGAGTAGTCCCTATGAGCTGAGACATGGAGCAGGAGTAGAGAGCTGCCTTTGTGAGAATCAAGCAAGAATCAGGAGTGGTTAGCTCACAGAGGAGGAGCCATGGGACTTGCAAGTTAACCTCAAGCTAAGATGAAAGAGGACTTTACTTGCACACTGTGTATTCATTAAGGAGACTGTTGTTAATATGGCCTAGGGGTGGATAGTGTGGTATTCTGAAAAAGGATTTTACTTGGATATTTTGTAGTGATTAAGGATGTTGCTTTGAATGTTATGCTTACTTTATGAACAATGTTGAGTATACCGCTGAATAGAGTTCATTATCCTATGAGATTAGACCCTTGAAATCATTCACAGCAGCAGTCCTCAGGTGTGCTGCCGTGATTGGCAATGTATTCTGCCGAGCACATCACCTTGCACAAGTCACTTATCTTCTCTAGGTATCCGTTTCCTCATCTATCTAATGATGGAGTCAGTAAATTAGTAAGTATTAAGTGTTTGCTATGTGCCAAGCTCCATTGAATAAGTAGAATAAGACAGTATCTTGTTCCAGCTCGAAATCTGTGGTTCTATGAGGTTAAGTCATGACAACTTATTCTCATTTCCAAGGTCTCTAGGAGAGATTCTTTAGCCTCTCTCAGTCACCTGATCTGATATTTAACATTTCTGACTTACAACTAACTCACATCCTTCAAACGTGTGAAACACTTTGAATTATTTAGAGGAACTCAAGGACACTCTATCAATTCAAAGTGTTATTATTATGAGCTGTACTCCACTAGCATTTGATATCAGCATTTCCCTAGAGAATCTCTTTCCTCCCCATTAATACCACAAAAATATTTCCCTGTCTAGATTTTGTGACTCAATATGCTAAGCCACAGATAGATCCCATCTAAGTGAGCAACACTTAGCAAATTCACAAGCTCCACTGTTACCATAAGGAAGTCAATTGTCTGAAGGATGGATTGAAGCTTTAGATTCTATCCTCTGCACTACCTCCTCTCTTCAGTTACTCCAGGGATACATAGTAACCAACTAGGGAAATTAACCTAATTATTGTTGTGCATGGAGAGTTGAGAATCTCCTGGGGAGATTAAAATATACCTGATTTTACAGTGTCCGTCTCAGATTGGTTCCCTGCATTGAACAGATGACAGCAGCTAAAAGATATATTGTATATATACTTCACACAAGAAGACTGTTTTGTTTTGTTTTGTTTCGTATGAGGCTTGTTATTTTCTAAACAGAAATCTACCATTTGCCAAGGTTTCTAGCACTTTGATATGTGGAATCTGCATCTCAGCAGGATGTTTTGTTTCTCTTTAAGCAGACTGAACAGAAGGGATGAGAAAGAAGAGTGATGTTCTCAATTTAAGGATGCTCTTGTTTCTCCTACTGAGGCAGCATAAGGAAGTGGGAAGAACACTTGATTTGCAGTTGGAGGACATCGGTTCACATCCTGACTTTACCATTTATGGCATGACCTTAGACAAGTCACTTAATCTTTTTATTCTCAGTTTCCTGATCTATAAAATAAGGTGGCTGTGCTAGATAACCTCAAAGGTTCCTCTCAGCTTAAAAAATCTATAATTTTATGATGGCTCAGCCTTCCTAAGGCTTCTGAGAAGTGGCAAGAGGTTAAAGTGATTACAAAGAGCCTTGCTCACTACTAGAAATTCTAGAGAAGAATATTTCATTTCCTCCATCTTATTCTCTCACCACACAACTTAAAACAGACTTTTATTTATTTTTTTTTTGCCTTGCTGTGGCAATTTTCTAAGCTTACTAAGTTACATAAAGAAATCACTTATTATTGTTTTTACTGTGTGACTATGTCCAAGTCATTTAATTTATCTCATCCTCAATTCCCCTTTGGTAAAAAAAAAAAAAAAAAAGGTAATTATACTGCTTGCATTGCCGACCTCAAGGTTATTATGGAGAGAAAATGTGTAAAAATCAAACTACTCAGAAAATTAATCATGAGTCATTGTAACACAACAGGACAAAATGAAAATCCTCATTAAATTCCTTGATACAGTCAAGCAATGCTGTCAAAAAGGAACTGAGGACAATGAGGAATTTTCTTACCTACTCTTTTCTTATCTTGGGTAACAATTCCCACAATTATTTTTGTTCTACCCTTTGGATCTAAAGATATAACATGGGGTAAGTTGTTCAACTTCTCCATTTTTTCTTTTGCTATCTCATCATCCACCATAAGCAGGATTTCAATTCCCTCTTTAATCTACCTCTTGCTTCCAACTTTGTGTCTTTACTATCGTTAACATTTATGGCGAGCCTTGACTTATAGAGGAACTAACATTAGGCCTTGGAAACTCTTTTGTATCTGTCATCCGTTACTTCCCTTCTATCTTTTCTAAGTTTCCTTTTAAAATTTCAGCTTGCTGAGATGTATTTATACACCCTTCACCTTTTTTCCTGACTGAAGCCAACTGGGAAGTATCACCACAATTTGTATTTTTACCAAATTTGTTTCTCTTATTGTTATTTTGTTTTATAATAAATTTAACTATTACTATATTATTCAGAGTTCTTAAGGATTTCAAACTTTTTTTAAAGAGAATTGGACCTTTAGTCTATTACAAAGGCAGTAATTTTGGACAGTGTATAACAATACAAAGAAAGGTTCAGATAATGAGGAGTTTAACATAGGAGAGAAAAAAGATGTGACATGCATATACATACATATATATAATATATATGTATATATGTTGCATATTGCAATGTACATTGCAGTATCTACCTACATACCTACCTATCTATTTGTTGAATTTTGCTATATTTGGAGTTAAAAGATTTGGTTTTGAATCATGTTGCTGCAGTTTACTAACCATATAACCCTGAAAAAGTCACAGATAAGTACAAATATATTTATTTTTGCAGAAACGAAAACTAGTGCTTAAACCCAATGAAATGACTTGGCCATCCTCACACCCATAGTCCTCTGTTCTCAGTCTTATTTGTTCTTTTACTTCATGTTTCCTATTTTAATGGTCTGGTCCATGTGTGTGTGTGTGTGTGTGTGCACGTGTGTGTGTGTGTGCATCTGTGTGCATGTATGTTGTATTTTTTAATGAGCATATAATTAAGTAATTGTTAGCAAGGTTCTAAACAAGAAAACTCTAAAGTAATGGCAGAGTCCCTGTGCTGATCTCCCTCTAGTCTCCCACTGTGACCATCAAACCCACATCCAGAAGCATCTTTCTAAAGCATTGTTTTGATGATAAGAAATGCCCTTCCAGCTTGACACGGCATCATTGATACCTACTGTATGAAAATAGGAGGCATGCCAGCCAAGTGTGTTAGCTGCACTGAAGGCAAAACAATGCAGTGACATTAAAGATTCCCAAAGATATTTTAAAGGCATAAGACAAAATGAACAAGATTCACTGCGCAGCAAAAATCAATAAGTGAAAACGGGCCATTTCCCCCTCATTGATTTTGACTGCTCACTGTTCATTGAAGGTAGCTTCTTTTCCTTTTCAGCACTTGTTCAGTTGCTAGAGAAGTCCAAAACAACCAAACAGGAACTGCTGCAACATCTAGGCTGACCCTCACTTACCTCTAGGGTTTATATAAACAGAATGAAAAGATTTGATTTTGTAAAAAAGCAATTCACATATACAAGAATCCTCAAAGTAAATGAGGCCATTTTCTATTTATGCATTTCTCAAAGACTAATATATTTGTTTTCAGAGGAAAAAAATCCAATTTACCGATAGCTATATGAAAAATACTGCAAATCACTAATAATTACAGAAATGCAAATTAAAGTCACTCTGAGGTTCTACCTCACACTCATCATTTTCACAGTGTTGAGGGGAGAAAGGAAAATTACAGATGTCAGTTTAAAGGGGAGAAATGTGCATCAATTTGCAGTTTATGGAATTATGAACTGATTCATTTTGGAAAGCAATTTGAAACTAAACCTTAAAAATTAATAAAAGGAGACTTTGACCCAATAATACAGCTATAATACTAGATCTATTCCCAAAATGATTCATAAAAAGAAGAAAGGGATTCCTTTGTCTGAACACTTATGGTAACTTTTTTTTTGTAATAACAATGAACTAGAAACTAAACTCCTCAGTTTGAGAATGATTGAACAAATTAGGCTATATGAATGTAATGACTATTGTCACATAAGAAACAATCTAGAGGCAGCTAAGTAGTGCAGTGGATAAAGCACCATCCCTGGAGTCAGGAGGACCTGACTTCCGATCCATTCTCAAACACTAACTGTGACTTTACCCTGATTGGGGAAGGAAGGAAGGAAGGAAGGAAGGAAGGAAGGAAGGAAGGAAGGAAGGAAGGAAGGAAGGAAGGAAGGAAGGAAGGAAGGAAGGAAGGAAGGAAGGAAGGAAGGAAGGAAGGAAGGAAGGAAGAAAGAGAGAGAGAAAGAAAGAGAGAAAGAAAGAAAGAAAGAGAGAGAGAAAGAAAGAGAGAGAGAAAGAACCTAGGGAACAGTTTCAGAGAAACCTTGGAAGACTTGTATGAAATGATGCAAAATGTAGTGAGCAGAACTAGTAGATCAATTTATACAATAATAACAGTATTGTAAAGATAATGTACTTTCAAATGTTTAAGAACTCTGATATAATGACCAAACATAAGTTCAGATGAAACATGTCACATACCTCCTGAAAGAGATATGATAGATTCATGGTGCAGATTGAGAGATTTTTGGAAATGATCAATGAGGGAACTAGTTATCTTTGTTAAAAGGGGGGAGAAAAAGAAAGAGAGAGACAGAGAGAGAGAGAGAGAGAGACAGACAGACAGACAGACAGAGAGATGGGGGAGGGAGAGGGAGAGAGAGAATAGATTTTTGTTCATTGAAAAATATTAAATAAAATTAAAATGGTAAACCCTTTTTTAAAAAACAAAATACAACAGGTCAACTGTTCTCACTGATAATCATTGTATAAAAAACACTGGCTGGAGGGAGGCCATTTGCTAGTTATATGTTATGTCTCCTCTCTGAACCTTCATTTTCTCATCTGACTAGATGATTTCTTAGGTCTTTTCTAGCTTAAAATTCCATAAATATATAGTTTCTGGAGCTTTAGGCGATTATATTCACAGTTCTTTTTTCCTATAGAAATCATGGATTATACTATGGCAAAGCTATAAGGGACCTTACAAAACAATTAGTCCAACTACTTCATTTGAAGTGATTCAGGCAGGGCTACTATTCCCCTATTCCAGGCAGACTGCATTTTACAAATGCTCTTCATTGTCTGTGATACACAGAAAGTTTAAGCTCATGCCTGAAACAAAAACTGGTCTTTTTAATGTGAATATTCTTCCAGGGATGTTATATAGCTACAAATCATGGAATGTCACACAGTCTCTGAGGAACTGGAATTGCAGGTCACCTGAAGGGCAATGGAGAGATGCATGGTGAGTGTAAAAAGACTAAAGCATATTATCAATGATGAATTACATACAAAAAGCATCATAAAAGATATCATCAAAAATTTTTCTCTCCGTGTGGGGAGTGAAAATGAGGGAAGTACTCTGTGTGACTACATCATCAATTATAAATGCCAAATAATCCACTTATTTGGCTATACTTCCATAATAAAAAAGTAAGTAAACCAGTGCAATAGCAAGAGGGAGGGATAGCAGATGGAAAGTCTCTATATTACTTTGGTACTCCCACGGTGTAAAGACATCTAGAGAGAGGACTTTATACTCTTTGAGTGAAACCCCATGAAGGATTCAAAAAACATAAACAGTCTAAGAATAAATCAACAGAATAAGAAGGTATGGATGGATTGCAACCTATACCACTGGAAGAAGTTCTCATAGCTATGAAGTCATAGATTCAAAAAAGTGTTGAAATTTTAAGTTAATGCCAAAGAAAAAGAATAGAAACTTTGAATAATTAGATATCAGTTCTACAAACCCAAATCCATCTATTCTGTTGCACAGAGAAGTCAAGAGGGGAGATGACTAAAATCTTGCTGTCAAGCAAAGGTAGTATCGTCAGGCACTTCAGATTTCATCTCTAGAGGCAATCGGGTGTTTGTCAACCTCCCTGCCTATTTTTAAGCAGTATATGCATTCTAAAAATGTCAGCCTACACAATTTAAAAAGTTATTTACCATGATGTATCATGGCAGTTATTAAGCCCCAGAGAGAGCTGAGACCATGGTGACACTGGCAGGCTCACAATAAAGATAAACATGTCTTTGGATCCATGTCTAGAATATTGAGTCAGTTGGCAGCTATTGTGTTAATCACCATTTGTTTTCCCAATAAGAAAATGACCTAATAACAACTAATGCAAATTGAGTCTCCATTTTCCTTATTCGAGTTCCAGCAAGGGTACATCATGCTGAGCATTTGACTATATATCAGTCAATGACAGAGCAAGAGAGCTCCAAATGTAATTAAAACCTTCCATCTACAAGCTGTTACCAGCTTGTTTGGCAAAGTAACAGTCATGACATGTTCATACTCAACTATAAGGAAAGAACAACCCAGGTTTGGGATAGGACTCTTAGTTTTGGCATAGAATTGGAGAAAAATTTAAGGAATCTTGCACTACATTTTTGGTTGGCAAGGACCAGTAATATATATGAATGAGGTATAAATGGGGGCCAAAGTGGAACTGGCCAGCAAGTCAACATTTTCTTTCTTTTTCTTTCTTTCTTTCTTTCTTTTCTTTCTTTCTTCTCTTTCTTTCTTCTTTCTTCTTTCTTTCTTTCTTTCTTTCTTTCTTTCTTCTTTCTTTTCTTTCTTTCCTCTTTCTTTCATTTTTTCTTTCTTTCTTTTTCTTCCTCCTCTTTTCTTCTTCCTCTTCTTTTTCTTTCTTTCTTTCCTCCTTCCTTCCCTCTTTCTTTACTACCTTCCATCCTTCCTTTCTTCTTTCCCTCTGTCCACGTAGGATATCACCTCAATCAGAATGTAAAGTTTTATTCTCTGATTTTCTTTTCCTTTTCTCTTAAAGACCAGTCATAAGCCCAAATTACTTGGACTCTCCAAATTACTCTATCAGATTATCCAATACTCTTTGAGTGAAACCCCATGAAGGATTCAAAAAACATAGACAACAGTCTAAGAATAAATCAACAGAATAAGAAGGTATGGATGGATTGCAACCTATACCACTGGAAGAAGTTCTCATAGGACCCAGGCCAAGCCCTACTTGGTCATCATTTGGGCCCAGATTGGCTCAGAATGAACGTAAATAGCAATTGTTTCTGTTTTGGCCAGGAACCCTAAGGGTCTTCCCTTCCCAGATTTTTTTTTTATTAAAAGGACATTATTTGCCTCAATTTTGGTTAAGCCTTAATCACTAAATAGTCATTGTCTCAGTCAAACTGAGACTTGTTAGAGACCTTAGCTTGAAAAAGCCAAGGTTCCTCACAGCATCCTGCGAGGATGTCCATCTGTCCATCTGTCCATCTCCAGTTGTCCTGATGTATATCTGGCCACTGCACCCATAAGGCTCCCAATGTGAAAATGAGGCTGGTGATTTTACACAGAACTCCCTCACTTAAATCCAATTCACTTGCATGTCATGGCATCACTTCTCTGATGTCATGGTCCTCTTTGAAAATGAAGGACAAACAGCAAGCAAGTAATAATAAAATACATCTGTTGTTACTACGTTCAAAGGTCAGAATTTCAAAATTGGAGAAAAAAGGCTTCTGCTTTTTCCTCATGGACTCAAGCTCATTTGGATACTAAAGCTAAACTCAAATAAGAAAGTACACAAACTGTTTTTCACACTGAGGCAAGTTCCTTATTCCCTTGGCTAAAACATTCTCTGAAAAGAGAATTCTGTTCAGACCTGATTTTATAGCAAGCAGCTAGACAAGGCACTGGATTCTATTAACAGGTTCAACCCCTGGATAGAAAAACTGGGGACCAAATAAATGGCTATGAGGAAGGCGTGATTACCACATATTGTGCTGAGGACAACACTGATTTCATCTGCTTCATGGGTGAGATTCCTCTAGCATAGGAGCTAAGCTGGTGGCAAAGTATGACATGAGAGACAAGTGTCTCATCAGGATTCTAGAGCTGTTGGCTTTGGGTAAGAAGGAAATAGGCAATGAAAAGGAGAATAACACTAGGTCAAAAAGTAAAGGCTACAATTGCAAGTCTGTATGTTTAGTAAAACTAAACAGTTTTTATTATAAGCCAACTGTTTGACACAAATCTTTAAAAAAAGTGTATCATTCCCTTCGTTTGAAATGCCAGAGAATTAATGACTTTTTCTAAATTTATCAGCCTCAAAGTTTCACCAACCAATATAATAATAATTATATTATTCTTATAATAATTCCATATTGCAACATGGAGAATGGGAAAAATGTTCAATAAGTATGTTACAAAGATTATATGTATATAAATAGTAAAGGAAAAAATGAGGGAGGGGGCTGGAGAGGGGGCTTCTTTAAGTAAAACTCCTACTCATTTCTGTGACAGACCCCTTTAACAACTTCTGATCCCCAAGGGACCTAAATGGCTACAAGATGATCATCCTACAAAACTGAATCTTGATCTTGCTTTTCCATGTGTCATAATCTGAGTGCTTCTCACATTTCCTTTATTCAAAATAGGTTAACTTCTAAACACATACACATTCAATTTCATGATTGAAAAAATACTTCAGAGAAAAGGACTTAGCAACTAAAGTTAAAAAGAGCTATAGAGATCATCTTCATAGGGTTTTAACCTATGGTCCACTAACTTAGTAAAATGTTTTGATAACCATTTCAATATAGTTGAATTATTTTATAATACTATTAATTTTATTTTATGCATTTAAAAGTATTAAGAGATTCTGAGGAGTCTATAGGCTTCACCAAACTTCCAAAGACATTGTCCATGATACAAAAAAATTTAAAAATCTCTGATTTAAACAACAATGAAATCTATCTAATGTTATAAATCAAAAAATCATTGATTTAGAGCTGGAATGGGCTGTAGGTATGATTAATTCTAATTTTTTTTTTATTTTACATATGCGAAAATTAAAGATTGGAAAAGCTGAGTGACCTATGATCACATAAGTAATAAGTGTCAAGCACTGAGATTTGAACCAAAGTTTCTTTTTTTCTTGCCTCAAATCCAATTTTTTTTCACTTACACCATACTACCCTCTACCTACGGATATAAAAAGACCAGAATAAAGAAACATTGAGAAATAATAATGGAAAAAGAACATAATATTAAAACTCAAAGCAACAAGCTTGGCTTTGATGAAGAAAACATTTGATGAAGAAAACATTCTTAGGTCCCAAAAGCTGAGGTTTCATTTAACTCATTAATTATAGGCAGAGCTAATATAATGCTAGCATAGGTCTGGATTTGTTTGAATTCTGGAATCTGAAATCCCTCTTGGGCCCTACTTCTGGTTAATAAATAAGTTAATGCGACCAAGTGGCATTGTTAGAAAGTGGGGAATTAAGCCTTACAGTGAGATGTGAAGGAGCAGGCCACATAGTAGCCATACTACAGTAATAACCTCAACTTTCAATAGGTACTGGGCTGCTACAGAATGGATTTTTGATAGGAGCTTACAAAAATAGCAAGTGCAGCCAGAGTTTTATTTTTAATGTCCCAGCATTGATCAAAAAAGAAGGATTCAACTAAGCCAATGATGGAGAAAACTAATTTCATGGTAAAATAATTCTAAAATGTATTTAAGGTGTACTGTCAAGACTATTTTCAAAGAAATCTGCATTACAAAACATGCATGGGAATTGAAGACTCTATTCAGACAACTTCCAGCGGCTAAAGGAAAACTGTTTTTCTTTAGCATTCTCCTACTGTTTCATGTAAACAATTTTATGGAGGAAAGGAAGGCTTCTCTCTCTCCTGCATCCTGGCCTTGTCAAAAGAAAGACACGGCATGGTGTAAATATTTTGTTTTGTTTCTTCCATTAGCAAATATTTCTCCTGTCTAGTAAAAGACATGAATAAACAGGAAAAAACAGTGGTGCTGAAATTATTTAGTAGCTTCCTTGAAGGAGATCAATACAGAGAAGTAATTGAAAATGGTCCTTTTTTTTAAGACTGGGCAAAACTGAAGAGATTACCAAAGGTATATAACTAGGGAAACTGTAATATTTTATGTTTGATGCAAAAATATTATCAAGATAATTAATTTACATATACACAATTCTGCATATCCCAAATTATTATTTCCAAAGCAACCATAACTTGGCCTCTTTGCAGATAGCCAGTATAATACATCATCATATATGATGATAACCTCTCTGCCTCAATATGTTTGAGTGATCCAGCTAAGTTACATTTCCAAGAGAGCCTATAATTCAAATATAGCCTTAACTTCTCTTGCATTCAGTTTCCTTGGTTTAAAAAAAGAGAAGTTATCAATGGCATGAAAGTAAAAATATGCATTTATTTTTATCTTCAGTATAACATTCAGATGGTGACATTATTACTAAATTGGTCAATATTATTATTAAATTGGTATTAAAATGTCCAAACTGTTCTTAGTCACATTTGTTTAAATGTGAGAAGACCCAATTTTTTTTATTCATTATTAGACTCTTAATATTCACTATGTACTATGTTATAATTATTGTAGACACAGATGATGTCAAAGTCTAATTTCACACATTCCTAAACAGAATAGTATGTTTTCATTTTCTGAGGAATGAATTTTCCAAAAATTAGCTTCCAGAACTCATCTTTTAATCTGAAATCTGCTGCAGCCACACGCTTCTAACTGGGCTCAATTATAAGTATATGCCAGTCACCAATGGGAACAAAAAGTTGGAGAATGGAGGGTGGCTCAGGACAATCGATCTTTCACTAATTTGAAGGGAACAGCTTCAGGCGTGTGCTCTATTTTTTTATCATAGCATTAAAATACTATATAAATGTCAGTTACCAACGTCAGTATCATCATCATTGTCTTAATCTCCTCTTATTTGTTTTCAATGATGGTCAGACAAAACAATTCAAAGACATGTTTTATTCTGCTATTATTTTGGTTTGTGTTCAGTGAACTATTGAGCAGGTAAAAGAAAACATTTTTCTTCTCTTTGTTAATTAAAGAATATTATTGCAATGCAAGCATATTTAGGACAATTCCAGTAGAAGATAGCATGTTAGGGATGATATATACCCTCTTGATCCCAAGTTGCTTTGGATTTTTTTCACCAGATTTTTACATTTTGAAAAGCTTTTCAATCATTTGAGAGAAATGAGTGTTCAATATGGCATTATTAAATCATGGTGCTTTTTTAAAAAAATTTTTGATAGATCAATGCAATACCCTGGAGTATGCGGGCAATAGTTTTGTCTGTAATGATGCTCTTATTTTAGTAGCACTCAGTTGTTAAATTTTCAGATAATTTAGAATTTTGCCTATGTAGTATGAGGATTTCTCATCCATTAATTTATGAAAAATAGTGAATTTCTGGTATATGTCTGGCATATTATCATTCTCAGTCCTTTTATTATCTATTTGAAGGAGTTCAGATAGAAACTTGACTCTTGTGTCTGAGTTATTTCTTAGGTGCATCTGGAGATAAACTACTTGAAGTTTCAACTGACAAATATAATGATTCTGTACTAAGAAATGTGCTGGAACTAGTTCAAATCAGCTTCCCAGAGATGATTATTAAATTTTCAATGTAAGCATTTACATCTTAGAAATTAGCAAACACAAATCACGGTTTGTTGATTCTCTAGACTTAAGAAAGTGACATAGAAATGTTAATGATGAAAATTAAACTTAATGTAGTAAACATATTTTTCCATAGATCTGGTTGTTAAGTATTTACCAGTTCACCTCTGTATGTATAGGATTGTTGCTCTCTGACCTCCATTTTTTCTATAGATCTGGGTGTTAAACCTTTGCCAGCTCACTTTTGTATGTATAGGACTGCTTCAATCTGACTTTTTTCTGACAAAGATGTGTGTGTGTGTGTGTGTGAGTATATACAGACACATCTACCTTGAAATACCTATTGTCAATCTTTTCTATTTCTTTGTGAAGTGGAGTTTTTTTTTATTTCTGTATATTATTAGCCTGTCTTATCATGTTCTTTGAAAACATCGATCAATCTTCTTGCTTTACCGTAGAGTATATTGGAATATTGTATGGGTTTTTACTTGGACAATTTAGAAGTTTATTTTTTAAATTACAAAATTACATAAATTTTGGTTATTAAAATTTATTGTTATTTAAACATCATTATTATTATTGCAATGTAGGAATATAGGGGACTCTCAAATGAGTAAACTTCCTTTTCCATTGTCATTATTTGTTATAATCATCATTATTACTTTTATCTTTCTTCTCATCTTTCAAATGGAATTCTGAAGAAATCATCCAAGGACAAGACACTTTTTGCCATTTTTTATGATTTATAGTCTACTGACTATTGAACAGGTGAATAAATTATGACTTCAGTCACAGAATTTTTGCAATTATTGCATTGTAAACTTATATTCTATAGATTTACTAGAAGCAAATTTAGGGCAACTATAGCAACAGAAAGGATGGAAGATATCTTATTACATAATCTATACTATGATCTTATTATATAATCCACATTGATCAATAAGTTCTGACTTCTTCAGGATAAACTTTTGGTAATTCCTGCTTGCAATAACCTTATCCTGTATTTCTATCATAATCCATCTGTTTTTATAAACAAATCTCTATAATATAGCCCTTCTTTGGATGAATCCTTGTAAACATGTTATGGGGTGCATTTGTGTGTGTATTGGCAATGTAGTTTTAATTCCATTCTTACATCTTAATGATTTCATAGTCTTCATTCAGAGATAAATGATTTTTTGGTTCTATACAACAATTCTAGTGGCATATACCTGTTTGTCAGCCTTTTTTAATGCTTTATGAAGCGATTTGATGCTAAATTATCTTTGTACATTTAAAAACAAATTTATCATATTCTCAGAGAATATGTATCATTTTCCTCCTTTTTGATGAAGAAACATTAATATTCTTACAATAACCTTGGGAATAAGAACTATTTTTTTAAATTTTATTTGTATGCCTTCTGGATCTCTGGTCATCCACTTTACTCACCACAGTATAAATTAAAACCTGTATAGTGAAAATACTATTTGAATAAATCTCTTCTTCCAGTTAACTTTTGTGACTGCAGGATGCCAGTCATTCTCTTAACACATATATCCAACTTTATAATTGTCACCTTGCTAGCCTCCTCTTGATTGGAGAAAATGCCAACTTCAAAATATTGCTTTCATCTTGTGATTCAATCTATGCTCTGGATTCAAATACAAAGCCTTCAGTTTCTATTCTTCCTTAGCATTCCTAAAGAAATTTATACTTATCACTGAAGAAAGTTTGCATGAGATGAAGTAACTACTTAATGTGCTTTTTAGTGGAGCCACATAATTTGATGCCATCCATGTACATCAAGTGATTTATATGATATTGTGGTAAAACTCAATCTTGGAAATGAAAGCTGTGCCCAGTTCTATTCACAACTGAAGATGATGAATTTTAAGGATAGGGATAACCATAGTGGGCTTAAACTGTTTTCCTGGAAGATGTCACTTCTTATATCAATTATTCTAGGTTATTATTGTATTGGTGGTACATTTTAAATAGAAAAATCAAGCACTCTCAAATTTCATCTATACTTTATTTTATATGTTTTAAATGATTAAATAAGTATGGAATATTATTATTCTATTATCATCATCACTCATCTCCACTTCTATGGGGTTCAGATAGAAACATTCCCAGAATAAGTGACTATCCACCCATATTAAATGTCCTAATATACTATTTTAACCTATGTATGTACAATTCAAAATGTTTTATGGGATTAAATGTAACATAACATTTTATGGGATTTTTATAATTTTTTAGGATTATATCCACATGAATTTAGGCAACAGTTTGGTCTATGACTCTACTCAGATGTTAGTGCAGTTTATTCCTTGAATTATCAGAAATATTAGATCCATATAGGAATTATGACCAGCAGCAGCATTAGTCTCTCCCAACTACAATATACCCTCCACACTACGCCAAAGTGATTTTCCTAGAGCACAGGTCTGACCAAATCACAGACCCCATACCAATAATTTTGTTATTGTTATTTACTAGCAATTTTCAACAATGTCTGACATTTTGTGACCCCTTTGGGGGTTTTCTTGGCAAAGACACTAGAATGGTTTGCCAGCTCATTTTACAAAGGAGAAAACTGAAGCAGACAGGGTTAAGTGATTTGCCCAGCCCAGGGTCACACAGCTAGAGTCTGAGATCAAATTTGAATTCAAATCCTCCTAACTCCAGGCCCAGCCCCTGATCTACTGTGTCACCTAGCTGCCTACTCAATAACTTACTAATTAATTTTCAGAATAAACAAAAATTCCTCTTTTTAGTATTTAAAACTTCTTGTAGCACAGCTGCTTCCTATATTCTAACCTCCTTTCACATTATTCCCACCCACATGCTCTACAGCTATATCAACCCATTTACTCATCCTCAAATATGATGCTCCATTTTCCACCTTCATGTCTCCTTTGTACTACCTGTCAATCTCAGAATGCCTTCCTTCTTCACTTCATGTCTTTGAATCTCCAGATTTCTTCAAATGTCATCTAAAATACCAACTTCTACAAGAAGAGTTTCCCACCTTGCCCTGGGTATTTCTATGTATCTTGTATATAGCTCTCTCTATAGATAAAGGACAACTCAATTAGAACATAAGCTTTTTGATGGGAAAGACTTTTTAACTTTTTATTGGTATACAAAACACTTAGCAAACAACAAGGCAAAAAAAACCAAATACTTCAAGTGTTAAAATGCAATTATGGATGAATAACTTGGTAATTCATATAGGATTATGCTTTAAGTTTCAATTTCTTTTTTTCAGAGAGACAAATTTATAATGATGGGATAGAACATATATTAAGTAAGATGCATTTTCTAGTACCCGATGATAATATCATATTACTGCAGTTCTGATTATAGATGTTGTTACAAATGATGTGAAATGAATGTGTTGATGTATTTTCAAATTTGAAAGGGACATCTAAGAGATCTTCAAAATCAACTAAAAGGGATAGAATCTGGACATATACTATGGTTAACTCAGGGCAGCTACTAGAGATGCAAAGACAAAAATGACAATTTTTGTCTTCTAGGAGATAGATACCTCCAATATGGTAAAATGCATAGAAAATAATGTCAAAAATGGTCAAATAAATTTAAACTGATTAAAAAATTAAAAGGTGATGAGACTATGCTGCAGATAATGTTGCACATGGGGTCAAGAAAATCTGAGTTCAAATTCTTTCTCTGCCATGTATAAACAATAGCTAAACAATGATCAAACAGGATTCACATATAAGTCTCTTTGACCTGTAAGTCCAGAATTTCATCCACTATGTTGTGCCGGTTCTCATAATTTTTACATCATTTTTACATCAAAGATAGCTATGTATCTTTGGGCAGGTCACTTAACCTCACAGCCTCAGTTTCTTCATCTGTAAAATGAAGATAATGAATGAAATAATGTGTAAAGCACTTTTATAATATTGATAATTATTATGAAATTATTGAAATGTATTGTTATTATTAATAATTATGTAGTTTCCCAATGAATTGAATAAAGAAACACACAGAAAACGATTGATTAGCAGAGTAGAAAAATTTAGAAATGATGTAAAAATTATGAGAACTGGCACAACATAGTGGATGGAATTCTGGACTTACAGGTCAAAAAGACTTATATGTGAATCCTGTTTGATCATTGTTTAGTCACATAACCTTTTGGAGTCTCAGTTTAATCATCTATAAAATGGACAAAATGTCTATAGGAACTGCTTCACAAGGAGGTTGTATGGATCAAAATAAATAAGGCATATAATGTCCTTTGCAAACTGTAAGGTACCATTTAAGGGTAATTGTTACCATTCTTTATGACATCCTCATTGTCATATTCAGTGGAGCTTAGACAGAAATGATACTAGGACAAGTCTATATCTTGCTTTGCTATTAATCTTTTATGTTTAACATTCAGTGAACTATTTTGCAGATGAATAAAATATTTGTATGTTGTAAATGACTGAAAACATTGGAAAGTGTATTGATCTGTAGGTTCCTCAAAAATACATTCAATACAAGTCTAGCAATAGACAGGACAATGGTAGGACATGAATAATGAATACTTTTGATGTCTTTAGTTAGTTCTCAATACTCTCTATAAATTTTTGATTTCCTATAGTTTATAGGTCATAAGTTAAATATGGCAATATCTGTTAAAAATGTTCTTAAAAATTTTTGGTGGGTGCATATTGTGCTCAGACGGTTATATGCAATAGTTGTTTTCTATGATAATTCCTCATTTCCAGCCCAGTTTATTTGTCAGATTCTCTGGGTGTAGTTGGAGGTTTGTGTTTGCACATGGGAATTTTTTTATCTACTAGTTTTTTGAAGAAAAGTGAACCACTGGTGCATAATTCTGACCATTCAATCCTGTCTATCTCAGTATTTGATTGGTGCTAAATTTTGGTAACTCACAGATGTCTCATAGTTTCTACTGTTCTCTTGCTATGTCTACAATAATCAATAATGAGCTCCGCAAGAATAAATTTTTATGTAGTTCTGTTAACAATGCAGATATAAGCAACATTTAGGATTATATTGTTCCTTTCTTCTATCTTAGACATAGCATTGACTATATCAGGTGTTAAACCATTATTATTTTCATTCGGTGAATCTAGTGATATACATATATATGATCAGCTTTTCACTAATCCTCTGTGAAATAGGGTGTGTGTGTGTGTATGTGTGTGTGTGTGTGTGTGTGTGTTTAGGAAATATTTTTGAAAACTTTTAACCTATTTGCCAAGCATTTTGAGACATCCATCCCTTTACTCCTCTTTGACAAAACCATATTAGTCTTTCTACATCCACCTTGGAGAGATTGCCCTTGTATTGTGTTTTATGGTATGTGTTATTGTTTGTATACTTTCTAAATCCATTTATCCATTTTAATAATAAAAAAGTATACATTAAGACTAGTTTTGCAAAGTGCTTTCATTGCTCTGAACTTGGTCTCCATTATTTACTGACTCAGGGAAGCCCCTCAGTCTCTCAGTATTCACATCTACTACTTTTCCCCTGATTATTTCCTGAAGAAGACAAGGATATTTGTAAATATCACCTTTGTCCATTGCTTCTACTTGACCACCTGATTCAATTTCAAAAGCCTCAGTCTCTATTTTCCTTTGGTGAACATTGAGAATTTTATGCCTATTGAGGCCAAATGGCATTTTCATATAATTGAAGAAAGTGGTTTTTTTTAATGAGATCTAAAAATTGTTTATTTTGTTGTCTAGTGAAGTAATATAGCTTGATATCATCCATGTATATCAAGTAATTAACATATTTTGTGTATCTCCCTCTTGGATATATTCAGTTCTATTCATGAATAAAAACATTTAATGTAATACTAACAGATTTGTAGGTAAAACTATAGCAGATTTAAACTGTGTCCCTGGAAGATGCCCTGCTACCTTGGCATTGCGGTGATGATGGCAAGTATTAAATAAAGCACATCAAGTATTCTAGTTTTCTCATGAGTCTTAGATTTTGGTGTATTTTTATTCAAGAATAAGCCGTTAAGTTGGAAATATTAACTATTACTATTACTTTTTCATTATGATGATCTCATTCTAAACTTTTTCAATGAGGTTCATAATGAGTCAGTTTGAGGAGAAATTAATAATCTGCTATTATTACTTAATATTCAGCATTCTATAGACTAGGGAAGGGGAAGAAAATAAAAGTCTATATAAAGCCTACTGTATGCCAGACACTGTGCTTAGTGCTTTATAAATATTGTCTACTTTGATTCTCACAACAACTTTGTGAAAGTGCTCTCATTAATCCCATTTTGCAGTTGAGAAAACTGAGGCAAAGAGGTTAAGTGAATTGCCTGCGGTCCAAAGCTAATGAGCCTCTGTAGAGGAATTTAAGTTCTTGTCATTCAAATCTGAGGTGCTCAATCTATCCAGTATACCACTCAGTTGCTTCTTAATACCATTGCACAAGATGATTAAATATGGCAACTGCTTTTTGTAACTGAATAAAAAAATAGAAATGTAGTAAATTTGCTGTTGTCATTGTTGGTTATTTCTGACTCTTTGTGACCCCATTTGGGGTTTTCTTGGCAAAAATACTGGAGTGGTTTGACATTTCCTTCTCCAGCACATTTTCCATGTTGGAAACTGGGGCAAACAGAATTAAGTGACTTGCCCAGGGTCACAAAGCTAGTGACCAAATTGGAAGTCAGGAAGATGAGTCTTCTTGACTTCAATGCTGGCAGGTACTCTTATCAACTGCATCATTTAGCTACTCTGATACAATAAATAGGTGTTTAAAATAAAGAACTATTTTTCATACAAATATATGCCTTAGGATTGTTGTTATACACTAGCATCCCTGGGGAAACTGCCAAGAAGGAACAGATATCAGAGAAGCAGAAGATTATGTCAGAGAGGAAATAAAACTGAAAACCATTGATTATTGCCACGTTCATTCAAAATGGCTTGTCAAAAGAGTAGACATTGGTATATGTGTGATCCTGTGATGAACCCTGAAAAGAACCATGTACTCAGTGCAGCATTTACATGCCTTTGCATTCTGGTGATTTTTCTCTTTCATATGATATCAATGAAAATACAATGAACCTAAAATATAGGAAAAGAAATATCACTACACCCCAAAGAAGTACAATTTAACTTAGAGGCTATGCAAAGCATTGCTCTGTTCTCATATATTCTAAATAATAATTATTTATGCAGAGCATTAAACTTTTCAAAGACTCGATGCATTATCTCATTTAATGCTCATAACAGCTCTGTTAGGAAGGTATTATTATCCACAGTTCACAGACAAAGTGAAGCTTAAAAAGATTAAGTTATTTGTCCACTATCACATAGATTGTAAGTGATACAGATGGAATTTGAACCTAGGTGGCTCCTTAAGTTAACAGCCTTTCCACTGATGCGGATAGACTCAGAAACTATTTCACTGGTATAGGAGCTCTCCAATTGGAAAAAGCTATCTATAAATGCAGGTCAACTCCTTCTTCTGTTTGACTGCCTGTAGTATTTTCTCCTCGACCTGAGAGTTCTGGAATTTGAGACAGACCTTTCTTGCAGTGCTTCTAAGTCACCCCATCATTTTGAAGGTTCCGTCACTCCAGAAGCTTGATTGAACTTTGTTTTGAGGGAAATGGAGAAGAGGTTAGGCAACTTCTTGACTTTTCTCCACCATCTTGATTCTGCCTTATCACCCCCTCCTGTAACTTATCATCTTAGGGTAGCTTCCTGCAGCCCTGAGGGATGAAGTGAGTTGCTCATACAAGCAATGTGTATCAGAGTGGGTTTTCAACCTAGATCTTCCTGGTTACAAGGCCAGCTCCCTACCCACTATGTCATGCTGACTCATGTACAACTGCATTAGAGAATGAAGAATGATAATCCTCCACTACTGTGGTACTGAGTTGAATCAAAGAACACCAACTTCTCAACAAGAGAGTCTCCAATAAGACACCTGACAGTTCAGACACAGAATAGAATTTTGCTTTGCTGCAAGAGAAATTCAAATATTCACATCAGTATTGAATAGCAGCAGGAAGACTCCTATTGCTAGAGATCAACCAGGACTCTTCCCTTGAGAGGGTAAGAGCTAGTATTCCTTGTGAAGTTCTCTGCTATAGGAACAGACATAAGGGGAATCTGTAGTTAGTCCCTCAAAAACATAGTTCTGAGGCTTTTCTCAGCATGAACACAGCATCCACACATAGGGTGTTTTGTGAAAATAGCTACTGTGGCTAAGTCCTTCATCAACTGAAGAATCCATGGCACTTAGTCCATGTTGAGATTTACACACATATACACATACATACAACCATGTATGCATACATGCATACCAGTGTATATACTTGTATTTATATGTGTGTATGTGTGCTTAGGGTTTAACAAAAAGCTGTTTGATATTGTACCAAAACATTGCTTAGTACATAGGCAATGGTGATGCAAACTGCTAGATATTACATTGGAGTTAATTTAATGCTTTTAATTAGCCTATTTCCCATTTTCTTGAGGAACTTACATATACTTCAGATAAATAAAAGCCTACAGTGATTTTGGAAAACATTGATGATGCATTTTTTTAGTGCTGTCCTCTAGGTATCCCTTCTGTGGCAGGATGTCCTGTTCTGTGAGCATTGTCTGAGTATAGGACAGAGTTTTCAACAATATTCTTGGAATGCACCCTTAAAATAGAAGGTTTTCAGGAAAGATTTAATGCACAATCCAAACAAAGAAGAGTAGGCAATCTGCTAAGCCTATTTTTGACTGAATATCATATAGAAATAGGCTTTTTTATTATTATACTTTCTTATAAAAATTAATATTGTTGTTACAGTAAATAAAGATGTGGATATAGTTGACTGCTAAGGAATAAGAAAGCAAAATCAAAATAAATGCAAATATATTTCCCTACAGTAAATAAACTGCATTGCAATAAAGGACCACACCTGTGAAAAACAGGACAACACAAGCAGGCCAACGGTTATGTTGATCCAGCTGCCTGTGTAGCCTGGAGACAGCAAAAGGCAGTCAGATGACTGAGCTTGATGGAGGGATACTGGTAACACTAGAGAAAACCAGATGCATCTTTCAGAAAACATACAAGTCTTATAAAGGAACTACTGCCAGGTGAAGAATTGGGCACTGGATTCTCTTTGTAAAAGAAAAAAGAAAAAAAGTTTATCAATACTTAGCTGGCTATAAAGCAGAAGAAATCCCAAACAATATGAATTGCTTTCCACTATGTAAGCTCTTTTTATCTTTTAAATTCCTCCTGTCCTGGAAAGTGAAGCCTGACTAATCTTCTCATAGCCAGGTTTACTTTCTATTTCCCAAAGACTGGTACAGTGGATGCACTGCACAAAATGAGAAGAAATGGTTAAAAGGAAAAAATAATACCTTTACACCAAAGTGATTCCATTTGTTTGTCATATCATGTGAAAATACTTGGCTCCATCTTAGGCTACAACTAAAAGAATCCAAGATGAGCATTCTGTTTCAGTAATTGTGGCAACGTAGTAATTGGTTACTATTATTACTATTAAACTATTGAAGTATTATTCAAATTAAAATAATGATAGAATTTTTATATTACATTAAGGATTCAAAAGTAATTTACATATGTTATCTTCTTTAAAAGTCACATTAACTCTTTGAGATAGATGTTGTTATCACTCCCATTTTATAGATGAGGAGATCATGGCCTTTTTGTTAAGCAGTTTTCTTATTTGGTGTGAACAGAAGATCAGCCTTCAAATAGTGCACAGAACATTTAAAGATCATATGTTAAAAGGGAATATTGGAATATATGTTTAAGTTTACTATTAGCTAAAGTAGCTGAGCTCTTCCTTAAATACCATATACACATCTTTCCCTCCCTGTCTCTACCTCTTGGCTTTCCTGGCTTCCTTCAAGCCCCACCTTCTACAAGAATCCTTTCCCAATCCCTCTCAATGCTAGTGCCTTCCTTCCACTCATTAACTACAATATATCTTGTTTACACATAATTCTTTTCATGTTGTATACTTCATTAAATTGTGAACTCCCTACTAGAGCTGGGACTGTCTTTTGCCTTTATTTGTAACTACAGTATTTGACATAGTGCCTACATGCTTCATAAATGTTTTGACTGGCTGACGGGGCAAGCTAGCAGTGTTGTAGTATAAAGAAACTACTTTATTCTCTCAGAGCCTTTTAGTCTTTGTACCTTTTGAGGCCCTATAATAAGTGTAGAATCATACTTCGAAAATGAGAGGCAGCATGGGCAAAAGGAGTGAATGTTGGAGTCAGGAAGACCTTCGCTGAAGTCCTGCTCTGACACATACTGGTACTGGGACAAGAGCGAATGATAACACCTCTGTGCTTCCAAACAACCCTGGAAGCCTATTACTTATTTCTGACACAACACTGGTTTAACAATAATAATAACTTACATTTATAGAGAGGTTTGAGTATTACAAAACACTTTGCTCCAAACAACTATGTTAGGTAAGCAGTTCAAGAATTATTATACCCATCTGATCAATGAAGAAACTTGACTAGCATCACTTACATAGCTTGTAATTGGCAGAGCTAAGATACAATCTCAGTCTCTTGGGTCCTCAGCTAATGCTCTTACTACTATGAAGATAGGATCTGTTCTATTAGGACATTTTACCACAGGTGATAAAAACTCCACTCTTAAATACTCTAGGGGGACTTTGATACTTCAACCTGGAGCCTATGAAGACCTGAAGCTTAAAAAAATTGGCTCTAAGAAATTGTGAAGTCAGATATCAATCAGACCCTTTCCTAAGATATGTGTCTTGTTCAGTCCTAATTCGTTGTGACCCTGTATAGGGTTTTCTTGGCAAAAATACTAGAGTGGTTTCTTATCTTCCTCTCTGGGGGATTCAGGCAAATAAAAGTCAAGTGACTTGCTCAGAGTCATACACTTAGGAAATACCTGAGGCTGTATTTAAATTTGGATCTTCATGACTCCAAGCCCAGCACTCTATCCACTGAGCCACTGCCTCCCAGATTTTGTATCAAGTGACTGAGTCTAGATTACTGAAAGCAAGATGGAGAGACTTCCTGAAAGGTGATGGGGCCCCTGCCTTCTTTTTATATAACTAAGTATAAAACTAATATGATATTGTACAACGTATGAGGTATCTTTCCTTAATAATAGTTTTATTTTTTCCAATTACATGTAAAGATAGTTTTCAATACACATTGTTGTAAAACTTTGAGCTTCAATTTTTTTCTCCCTCCTTCCCTCTTCTCCCCCTCCTGCATCCCTCCCCAAGAAAGCAAACAATCAGGTATAGATTATACACATACAATCATATTAAACGTATTTTCACTTTAGTCATGTTGTGAAAGAAGAATCAAAGCAAAAGGAAAAAAAAACCACAAGGAAGAAAAAATAGACAAAAGCAGGTGAAAATTGTGTGCTTCGATCTGCATTGTGACTCCATAATTCTTTCTCTGGGTGTGGATGGATAGCATTTTCCATTATGAATTTTTTGGAACTGACTTAGATCATTGTATTGCTGAGAAGAGCTTAGTCTATCAAAGTTCATCATCACACAATGTTGCTGTTACTGTATAAAATGCTTTCCTGGTTGTGCTCACTTCACTCAGCATCACTTCATACAAGTCTTTTCAGGTTTTTCTGAAATCTGTCTGCTCATCATTTCTTAGGGAATAATAATATTATATTACATTCCTATGCTACAACTTGTTCAGCCATTCCCCTATTGATGGGCATTTCCTCATTTTCAATTCTTTGCCACCACAAAAAGAACTGCTGTAAATCTTTTTGTGCATATAGGTCCTTTTCCCATTTTTGTGATCTTTTTGGCATACAAGACCTAGTAATCCTGTTGCTGAAGCAAAGGTTTTTATAGCCCTTTGGGCATGGTACAAATTGCTCTCCAGAATGGTTGGATCACTTCACAACTCCACCAACAATGCATTAGTATCCCAATTTTCCCACATCTCCAACATTTATCGTTCTCCTTTTCTGTCATATTACCCAGTCTGATAGATGTGAGGTGGTACCTCAGACAACTTATGAAGCACAAGACATCTTTTCTTTTTCCTTTTTTTTTTTTTATCAGTTTTACCAGTTCTTATTCAGGGGCACTTATCATAATCAACATCCTGGTGAGACAATCTATATGTTGTTGAGGTACGGCATCCATTTTTACACAGAAAGTTCTGGTATTGTTTAGATTTCATATTCTGTGTAATTACTCTATACTCACAATAGAAGTTGTAGTTCACAATGAACCCCTCCTATAACTTCCTCTTAAATGAATTAAACTTGATATTCAAAATGACCCTAGACAAAAACGATGGCATTCCTAGGTATACCTTGAAGATGGCCAGAGTATTATCACATAGGTCTGAACATGGGATGCCCCAGGATGAGAAGGGAAGTAGCCAGTGAGAGGTAGAAACACCTAAAATATGTTTGTTGATTAGTTCATTCATTTATACGATGAAGAAACTGGGGAAAAGATAGGGGAAATATTTGCCTAAGGACATGAAGCTGGTTATACATCCCGAGGTTTTTAAATGAATGAATCCTGATTGGCCAGGTGGGAAAACTGCCTCATGAATTCAAGCCATTGTGAAATCATCTAAATGAGGCATCTGCCTACAAAGAGTACCTTTTAAATGGGGAAATCATGGCAAAATTCTAGAATGTGTTTGCCATGTAGTTTTCTAGGTGATCTAGGGGTCATTCTTATATTGAGGAGTGTATCAGAGAGCAAACTATGTCAGATTGCGCAATCTAAATTGCTAATGAAACATATTTTTCAGTACACACAGACTTTAATAAAAATTTAATAAGCTTTTCTTGATTTTTCCCAAATATTACTACTACTACTCACCAAAAGAAATGCTCTATGTTTTTGTATGTATTTTGCACTTACTCATTTCTGTATGTGTTTTCTACCAGGAGAAGATAAGGTCAGTGAGAAAAAAAAAAACTGTCTTATCTTTCTTTTCATCTCCAGCATCTAGCATAGGGTTCTACACATGGCAGGTAAGTAGTAAATACTTCTTGAACTGAATCAACTGAACTGAACTGAACTGACTTGAACTGAATTAAATTCTGCAAGACCATGCCAAGAAATAATTCCTTAATTGTGGCATACTGTTCAGAGGATTCTATTCCAAACTACTTAACACAACAGCTCATGGACTTATTGAAGTTATCATTATTAACAATCAGTTTGTATTTGCCTCATTTGATTTTCAGAAATTAATGAATTCACTTTATCTGAACTATCACCCTTGTGCTTTGTCACTGAGTAGCACATTGTCAGCCTGAGAGATGCTGAGAGATGGAGCCTAATGGGTTCTAGAGCAGGGGACCTTAACCTGAGGAAGGGATTCTTGCATATCCACAGATAGATTTCAAGAAAGTACATGAACTTGGATAGGAATATAGGATTGGATCGATAGATATGTATCTATGTATGTGTATATGTACATATAAAATACCCATACATATATATATGTATTATACACATATACACTTATAATATGTGTGTTTATATATCTATATATACATATATTTTTTTCACTAACCTCTAACTAAAATTTAGCACTTCCTTTCATTATGAATGGGGGCAAAAACCACAGTAGTATCAGGTTTCACTAGGCTGCCAAAAGTATTCACAACTAGTAAAAAGGTTAAGAATTTACTCTAGATCAAACTGCCAGGGGAGCTCAGTTGTCAAGTCTTGCCAGATTTTTCCATACAGTGTTCATTCAATAATTATCCATCCTTACCATGCTTCCAGTCTGTCAGTCAGTCAATAAACATTTATCAAGTGCTTACCATGTGCCCAGGTATTACCCTAAATGCTGTGTTAACTTCCATTACTTCAAGGACCTGTAATTTCCTTGGCACAGAGGCACTGAGGCAGATTGCAAACTCTGTCCACTGTAGAATATAGTCTCTAAGCACTGCTATCTAAAAAGCATCACTTTGTGGCCAACCTGATGATGATTTCCTCTAAGCACATATAGTTGTTCCTGGTACAACAAACATCATCACTATGCTATTAATTGATTAGAGCCTTGTACACTTTTGCTTTCTAATGCAAGGACCAAGGTTCATTACTATGCCATAATAAGGCAACAGAGAAAGATTTTAGTGCAGGTGCACATTATAAAATGAAAATAGATTTATTTAACTCATTGATTCTACAAGGTGTTAAGAGTATTTTTAAGACATCCAATCCCTCAATCAACAAGCACTCATTAACCACCAGCTATATGCCAGGAACTAGTAACACAAATCCAAAAGATGAAACAATTCCTCCTCACAAAGAGTTTATATTTTAACTGTATTATCAATGTAAAACAGAAGTGTCAAATACCCAACCCTCCTGAGTGAGGCACTAAGCAGATTAAAATGTAATTGGGAAATATTTAACAAAATAAATAAGAATATAACAAAAGGTACGTAACATTATATTTTAAAACTAAGTTACTATGCCACTGCAGAGATCCTTATGTATTAGTGACCCTTATTTCTATTTGAATTTGAGATGCTGATTTAAACAATTGAGAACTCATTACAAAGCAATTGTATTTATTAAAATTAGCTTTGATTATCACCTTAAGAATGCTGGATCTCTTGAGAACAGAGGTTAAAAGTGACCTTGTTTGATATTAATTGCTACCTGTATGACCTGAGGAAGACACTTAACATCTTAGTTGCCTCATTTGTAAAATAAGAGATTGTTGGAGAGCCAGCATGAAGTAAATAGAAAGCTGGCTTCAAAGTCAAAATGAGCTGGCTTCTGGTTTTGCCTCTAATACAGGCTATGTGATCATGAGCAAGTCACTTAACATCTCATGGTCACAGGTAATTCTCTAAGACATATAAATTGCAGTCATTGACAATCTGCATTGGAAGAAGGGGGAAGAGTTTGACAAGTTGGGAAGTCAGGGAGCTCCCTACACAAAGAAAAGAAATCATAAAGTCTGAAGTAAAAACAAAAGCAAAAAGTTGGGAGTGTCATAAATGACATTTAACAAAATGGTAAATCAAGGCAGACTTTTCAGCAATGTTAAAGTTTATCATTGTGGAAGCTACTCACTAACAAAAAAGGTCTTGACTATTCAAATAGTCAAAAGACCTGAAACTAAGTATGCTATACATTTTTATGAGCATAGAACAAAAAAGAGAACAAAAATCCTATCACTGGCTATAGAATTGGTAACATCATGGTGTTGGGGACAACGTAACTGGTTACAGAGCAGAGGTACTGGGAACAATCTGATTGATTGGACATTTAGTAAGGGGTTAGCACAACCCGCTCCTTCATTCCTGAGACTTCAGGTGCAAAATAACAAACCAGACATCCTTGAAGGATAGTTTGGTGGTGTACAGATACTAGACTTGACCCCCTTCTGTTCACAAGCAGCCTCCAAAGTCAGTTAAATTCTTTGAGTCAAGATGATTAGCAGGAGAGCTGGATTTTTTACACTTAACCCATTATAGAACTCTGAACTAAATTCTGAGACTAAGAACCATGACTTAAACAGTTATAGGTCAAAATCAATTACTTATAAATAGGATCAATAAGAAAAAGATACAGAACTGAAATTGATTTCAGAAGGTCGGAGTAGATTATCTCAAAAGTCAATTCCAACTGTGAGTCTATAACGTGTAAGGGCTTTTCAAGAATGATTTGAATGGCCCTTTAGGGTGGCATGCTGTATTGGGAAGAAAACTGGCCTGAGAATAAAGAGATTTGAGCTATAAACTTGGCTCTGCCACTAACTAGCTCTGTGACCCTGGACAAGTAAAGTACACTCTCTGGGATTCAGTGTTCTTGTTAGTAAGATGGAAAGCTTGGTTTCCAAGCATGCTTTTTCTCTAGAAATATTCAATTCTAACTTGAGTGGTATAGTTTCAGAGATCAGAAATCTTTCAAATATGCTGGTTTTCATTATCTTCTTCTCCTTATTTTTTCTCCTTTCTATCCCCCACAATACCAAGGGCTATCTTCAATTGGGGGATCATTCCTAAAAGAGCAGCCTGGTCAAATGTATACCTCAAACTCTAGCTTTTTCTGTTACTTCACAATTTTTAATAACTAGAGTTCAGAATTTCTAAGACACCTGAGACTTTTCCCAGTGGTGGCGTTACTCACATATGGTCACCAAGTCCTGTACATTTTAATTCCACCATATCTCTGGTATAGTTTCTCCTTTCTACTATTGTTGCCAGCAAGGTATTTCAGGTCATCCTGTCTGTACTGTTTCAACAGCCTCCTAACTGCTTTCACTAACCTCTTCAAATTTCAGTCTATCTTGTACAATACCATCAGACTAATTTTCCTAAATTAAAATTCTGACCATATTATTCCCCTGATAAGACCTTAGTGGTTCCAAGGTCTAACCACAAGAGTTCACACTGCCTTCTAGACTCATTTCATATTACTGCTTTCCATTAATTCTGTGTTTTAGCTAAATTGGCCTGCTATTTATCCTCCAGAACTCAACATACCATCTCCCTTTTAATTGTTTGTGCATAGCCTGTTGTTTTCCATGCCTGTTCAATTGTATTGCAACTTCTCAGACTGATATTCAATATATATCTATCCTTTTATCACTTCATCACAAGTCAGTCTTTGCTAGAAATTGTGGAATTGCACCAAGGTAGATTGCTATTACTAGAAGTGAAATTCTGAGGTTTCTGTTATAAAAGGTTCCAAGCATGGACTTTTGTGGTCCTATGATGCTGATCAAATTTGAAAGAATTCCTCCCAGGGTGCCTCGATAACATCAGATCCATTAGAAGCATTGCCTCTAGAGTTATCTGACATGGATCAATCTTTCTTCTATACCTCTTCAAAATTCCCTTACCAGAGCTACATTTTTTTAACTAATAAGTCTTCTCCGACCACCACAACCTCTTGAGGCAGAATGATATATAAGCAGAATGCAGAAACAACCTCACCAAAGCAAATACTCTCATTGATTAAAAGACAATGTCAGCTGAGGGGAGAAAGGTGTCATATACATGCATTAATGAGTGCTGTGTTACAACACTAGTATTTATTCCCTTTGAGTTCTTTTGAGTTTCTACCTTTTATATCCCTAAGGATATAAATGCAATGTCCTTAGTATAATAGTTTTGTTGCTGTTTCGGAAATTAAAGTTCAGTCATGCTGAAGGTTGGCTTGTGTCTTGCCTGCGACTGATGCCTAACCCAAGAAAGTAATTATTCCATTTGTCATTTCTTAAATTGCACTGTTTGGCAAAACAAAATATGTACATTGGGTCAACATATCAGAGCATATGAGAGAAGGCAACTAAGTTTTTAAAAGAACATAAGCCTTATATAATGCCTAAGGCTATAAATTCCTTTTTTTAATGTATTTTGCTTGAGAACTATGGAAATGTAGGCATAAGGGATGTTTCCTTTACAGCTGGAGTGATTCATGTTAGGATCTGAACAGATTAGAAGGAAGCACAAATTTCCTTTACATTCAAAATGGATACACACGTGTGTATATACATGAATAAACATATACATATATATGTAAGTATGTATAGGGGTGTGTGTTTGTGTGTGTGTATATATATACATATATATGTGTGTGTATATACATATATATATACATATATATATATATATATACTTATAAAAGTTCCCACCTGCAAAATTTGCCCTATTTAGGTCACTGTCTGTAGAGACAGCATATAGTCAATCTTTCTTAATATGACTCTGTCAGGATGACTTTCATTGTTGTTTCTAATGCAGTGATCAATAATAGCTTCTGTAGAAGTAACTCTGTGGTGACTCAGGCATCCCATTGCTGAGGTCATGCCTTCCGGGGCTTCAGAAAAATAAAACAATTCAAACTTTAAAATTCTCACATTAATTTTTCTCTCTAAAGAGGAACTTAGTTGTTTGCCCCTTTATTTATAATAAAATGGGCAAAAGTCAAATGAGCCAGGCATCTTAATCTCAGGAGATACTCATGTCTCCATTTATATCCTATCAAGACAAATCATGAGCTGTAAACATTCCTCTAGTCTACATTATCTGTCTCTTACAAACTTTTTCATTTTGATCAGTATCTGCTACACTTTCCAATTTCCTGTTGGTTTTAAGAACAACCCTGGCCCTATATATAGTCAAAAATGGAAATATAATCAGGGAATTTCAAATCTCCAGCTGTAACTGAAAGACCAACTCTTTTTGTCTTGAGGAAATGATGATGTTAACAGGTTAGGGAGGTGGGTTCTCTTAGTAGCTGTTCCAAATTGAAAGAAAGAAAGTAAAATTAGAGCTATACCAGCTTGGACATAAGATGCACTTGCTTTTCAAGGCTTTGTCCCTTCTTGATTAATTTATCCCCCTATGGTTTATCCTTGAGTCTACAAACTCTGCTCAGATGAAAGAAGCTGGGTAGCAAGTTACTCAGAATTATATTTCTTAGAAAGATGGTGGCATCATTTAAACTCAGATTATCAATTACCATTGGCATCAGCGTTGTGGGTTTTTTTTCTCTTCTTTCTCTCTCCATCTCTGAAAAGTGACATTTGTCATAGTCTATCCTAAAAGTGTAAGGAAATGATGGATTCATCTGGTCTGAACCAGCTACAGAAGACAGAAGATAATGGCCAAGTCTTAACTAAATAGTATGCAATATAAGTTAATATTGATGCTGACTGAGAAAGCCAAGTTTGCAAATAGAGGTGGGCTGATGGTATGAAGGGGAGTGGCTTCTAAACTAGTTCAGGGAAGACAATATAATGGAGGCATTTGATTCAAGGGGAAAGTCAATAAATACATAGTCAATTGCAATGTTTTCATCAATGGAAGAATAACCTTAACATCTAAGAGACTCTAATCTTAATGCGCCAGATAGAGAAGAGAGCTGGGAGCCAAAGGGAAATGAAATACAGTATTGGAGTAAAGCTAGATAGGAACTACAGAAGCTAGACAAGAACTCCTAAGATTGATTTTTGAGTATTTTTCATTTAATAGGGAATGATACTTGGATATAGGCATACCTTATCCTGATGTCTAAGGGAATCAACACTTCCACAAACCAGGATCTCAGCAACGGTACTTTTTCCAAAGACTCAACACATAAGCACATTACTTGCTAAAATAACTCATATTATTTTCTTCTGTCTCCTATCTTCAATATAATCAAAATCTTCCTGTCATTGACCTCAAACCCTGAAAAATTTAAGAGTACAAATAAATTGACATTACTACGCAGAAGAGATGAAATATTATGTGGCAGATAAATGAAAACCACTTCCCAAGGAAACACTTGAAATATTGGAAGGAAAAAAAAAGGTTTAACTTTGTGAAAATGTTGACATTTCACTGATATCTTTAACAAAATATTTTGCATCTTCTAACTCAATAGCACCTAATGATGAGACTTCCAGGCCTAAATTAAAACAGTCACTTCTCTTGGCTAGGGAAATGGGTTCCTATTGATCAAATTTAGCAGAGGGCAAACTAAGCACTCTTGTCTGCTCATCGGTGTGTGTTTTGTCAGTTCAGACTATCCCTAAACAGGAACAGAAGTGCTTAGAATCAATACTGTCCAATCCAATTTTTTCTTATAGCTATCAAAGACAAGGTCTGTAATTAAGAAGCAATTCCATTAAAAAGTCTAGCAACTGTGCTATAATCAAGAGAGAGTCAGTTGTCCATTTCAGAAATATTGTTTATATTTGCTGTGTGCACCATGTTCCTGTAATTCATATATTGAAAATTAGCATTTTCTCATTCAACTATAACCTATGAGAGTAATTCACTGGATAAAGTATGGTACACCCCAAAAATGACCCAGCTGGAGAATGGGAAGTTTCCAATGTTCAAAAGGAGTGGGGGACAAGCAAGCTAAAAAAAAAACAAACTTTCAGAAGTGGAAATACTGAGGGATACAAAAATAAATCTATTGTAAATCCAGGTATCTGGATGCCTTGTCTGTGTCTTAAAATCAGAATCAACATTTTTAAAATGAAACTCATTACCTTCCCCTTCCTTATCCTCTTTGAGGGGACTTCTCTTCCTTATCCTTCCTACCAATCCCCACAAAAAAAGAAAAAAAAAACTTCCTTTCTTCCAAACTTCCTTATTTCTATTGTGAGCACTAACAACCTCCTAGTTGATTACACATATAACCTCAAGGTCATCTCTAATGTTTCTCTCTCTCTCTGTCCCTCATCTCTCATATCCAATTACCAGACTTCAAACCACTGGAGATAGATAAGTGGCTCAGTGGATGGAGTGCTCTGTGTGGAGTCACAATGAACTTATTTCAAACCCATCCTCAGATACTTACTAATGCAAGTAGTCTGTCAGAACATTTAGAATGGAGATGTCTCTGGATCTGTGTAGTCCTTGTTTCCTTTCTTCTACTGAGATTCTGCTTAGCTTAACTTCTTTGACACAGGGATGCCATGCTGGGCAAGCCTGTTCCAGTCTCACATGTCTCACAATCAGTACTAAAGTTCTTCAGAGGGACCTTAAGAGCGTCCTTGCACCTGTCTTCTGACTAACATGTGAACACTTACCTTGTGAAAGTCCTCCATAAAACACTCTTTTTGGTAATCATGTTTAGCATTCATACTGTGGCGCCAGCCTATTGGAGTTTTGCTTTCTGGAGTAGAGTTTGAAAGCCTGGCAGGTTAGCTTGAGAAAGGACCTTAGTATCCGGTACATTATCTTTTCAGGTGATCTTCAGAATCTTCCTAAGATAATTCAAGTGAAAGTTGTTTGATGTTTTGCATTGTGTTGGCACCCTGTCCAGGTTTCACAAGCATACAACGGTGAAATCTGCACAGGAGCTCCGTAGACCTTCAGTCTGGTAAACAGCCTAATATCCCTTTTCTCCCATATTTAGTTTCAGAGCCTCCAAAATTCTTGCCCATCTCTGGAAAAATGTGCATCAAACCTCATTATCTATGTAGACATTCCCTAGAAAGTATACTGCCTAAATAAGTGAACTTATCCACAGCATTCAAAATTTCTCCATTTGCTGTGACCAATAGAAAGGATGGCATGGTGCAGGCCGGTAAAGGATCTGTTTTCTTGGTCTTTATTGTCAGGGAAAAGTATCGCAAGCAGCAGAGAATCATTCATACTCTGTTGCATCTGAGCCTCAGAGGTTTCACTGAGTGCATGATCATCTGTGAACAAAATGTCTCACACCAACTCTCTCTCCACTTTGGTCATGGCTTGCAGCCTTTCCAGGTTAAATAGTTTGCCATCAGTGTGGCAGCTGACCTTGATGATGTTTTTGTCCTTGTTAAAGGTGTCTGACAACACTGCAGAAAACATCATCCTAAAAAGCATGGAAGCAAGCACATCAACCTACTTCACTTAGGAGAGTACTTGGCATAGAGTAGAAGCTTAATAAATGCTTGTCCCTTTCCCCCTCATCAATTTCACCTTTACATATTTCAGAATCATCTCTTCTTACATAGTTATTAACTTGTTTTAGACCCTCATTCCCTCTTAATTATGATAGTCTTGTAAATAGTCTGTGTTCCTAGGTTCTCTCATCTATAATCTGCTTTCAATATAAATGCCAATATAATCTTTCTAAGACATATATCTGACCATGTCACTCCAATGTTCAATGCTTAAAAGCTTTCAGTGGCTCACTATTGTCTATAATATAAAGTATAAAACCTGATATTTAAAATGCTTTATGATATGGTTCCAGTTAAACTTTCAGACATATTCAATGTATCTTTCCCCTTATGTTTTCTACATTCAGTCCTAATCAGTACTAATTAGTAGTACTAGTATCAGTAGAGTTAAGGTAAATAATAGCTGACATGAATAGTAGTTCAGCTACTTAATGAAACTGATAATCCATCCTGCACAACCATGCATTTGCACAAGCCACCCCCATACATGTAATGTATTTCCTTCTCATCTCCACCCTCTTAGAATCTCCCGTCAAAGTTTCTCAGTTGCCAACTCCTGGTAAAATCATCTCTGAAAACACCACCTCTCTTTCCTTTAATGCTCTCTTTGCTTCCTGAATTTACCCTATGTCATACAGGTAATGGAAACCATCTTATTCCCTGGATGCTTCTAGTCAGTATTTGTGCTAACTCAGTACAGAAGGACTTTGCGCTCTGAGATGATGCAGAATCCCTTGGTTCCCATGAAACAAGCAGAAAGATCGGTCAATTTCAGATAAAGATGTGTAGTAAACCACAGAGAACTACAAATTCAGTAGACCTTAAAGGAACTGACCCCACCCTCAATACCCCTCTCTTCTATCCTTCAGGCATTTACTGTTTTTCAAGTCTGTTTCTGTATTTTCATCAAGGACAGGGAAAAATTATTCTATTCCACTGCAGCAAAAATAGCAAATGATTCACACATGACAACCAACAGGTATACTGGTCTAGGTAAACTTGAGAAAATACCTCCAAGCTCTAGCAACTGAATTAGATTTGTATTTCTTTCTTGAGCATGTGACTAAATGACAATACTGAGATAGATATTTCCAGTCTTTTTGGTAACCTTGTGAGTTAAAGATATAGGAAGCTCCTGGGTCCATCAAGTTGTGCTAGATGAGCATTAAGAAATTCCTTATGAAGTTATTATAACACTTTTTAGAAGACAAGATCATTAGGAATAAACTAATCCCTGGCCCAACCTTCCAGAAGACATGGACCTTCAGAATATGAGTAAAGAAGTAAAAGATGAACTTATTATCCCATAGTCCTAAAAAATATTTCATGTTTGGATATTTTAAGTATCAGCCTCCTGGGACAGTGTCACATTATTGATGTTATTGTTGGTTTTTTAAGATAATTTCTTTGTACAAAAGAAATCACCAGGTAGACATCAGTCAAACCTAAATTTCTAGTAATTTTCCAAGAGACTCAGAGTTATGAGAGAAAGCATAATGAGATAGAAAATGCAATTTTAAAAGTCTGACCTGTCTGCATAGTGAATTCAGGTTTCCCCATTACCAAACTCAGTCCATAAGTATGGTTCTAGAGCATACATAACCCTAAGCAGAACATGGAGAAGAGTGAGAGGAAGGACATGACCCCAGCACTGATGGGCCCAAGAACAGAATAGGCTTTTATATACAGATCTAACAAAACGCTGTATCACCTCAGGTGCATTTAAGCTCTTTGAGGTCAAGAACTTCCTTTTTAGACTGGGTCTCCCACTTGAACCCATTTCCAATCTGGGTTAGTTTTGTCCTTCCTTAGGTGGTCAGGTTGTAACTTGCCTCCCTGACAAAAAAAAAATGGATACTGGACTTAGTGCAGATACTAAGTTAGTTTCAGCTCTAGTCTAGCTCAAGAGTTCACCAGTCTCAGTCACCCCTCTAGCAGGGGCTACAGGGTATGCTATGATGTTTTGGCAAGAGCACTTAAGTTTTTTTTTTTTTAATTATCCAGAGCATTTAGCACAGTGTCTTGCATATTTAATAAATATTGCTTTAAATTATTTATAAACACAGAAGCTAAGAGTTGCATTGGAACAGATCTCAGGAACCATCTAATTCCACTTTAACTTAAAACTTTCACAATACCCTTTACCAATTGTTCTTTTTTCCTGCTTGAAGAACTCCAGGGATGGGAATTCCAAGGAATAGAAACTTCAGATCATTCAGGACTTCCCATTCTACTTTTGAATGAATCGTCTTATTATTAAAGTTTTTGTTACATCAAAACAACATTTTCCTCCTTTCAGTTCTAGTTCTATGTTGTAGGAAAACAAACAAGGTTTCTATGCGACAGTCCTTCAAACAATCAAAAAGAAAAAAATCACTTCTATCCTAACCTCTTTTCTAGGCTAAATATCCCACCTCCCTTTTAATGATCAGCATGTCTTGATCTGTGGTCCTCTGGATACTTCCAAACATCAATGTCCTTTGTGATGCTAAAAAACGAGGACAATACCCCAGATGTGGTCCTATCAGGGCAGAGTACTAGACGCTATTCTTTTCTTAAGGGATCATATTATTTTTTTAGGTTTTTCTTTCTAAAATCAATTCAAGAAACACCTAATTAAGTCCCTACTATGTGTCAGGCACTGTGTTAAACACAAGGGATACAAACAAAATAAAAACAGACCCTCTCCTCAAGAAGCACATACACTACTGTGAGATGACAGATGTAAACAGAATAATACAAATAATAACAAATGAGGTAAATTAATACAAAAAATACAAAGTATATATTTACTTTTTTTAAAGCAATTTCTGGTAAGAGGAAAAGATCAATAACAGATAGGGAAGAATTGGGAAAAGGTCTTCTTGTTTTCTCAGGGGAATTAAAAAAAATGCAAAAAGCCACAAGGAATGGTCTAAGAGGAAGAGAAGTTTGTTACTAATGAGAATGACAATTCTAGAATATTACGATCTCACATTATTGATTCATATTGGATTTGGAGTTCTCTAAACCCTCAAAGTTTTACATCAACTACAATCTAACCACATCTCTCCCATCTGTATTTGTGCAGCTGATTTTTTTAAGCTGAAATGAAGGATGCTGATCATTATTAAATTTCTCCTAATGGGATTAAACATCTTCTATTTCCTTGTCTTTGTGACCATGTTTGGAATATCCTCCCTGCTGACTTCACCACCTTTTGGAATGTCAAGAATTAGCTCAAGACTCACCTTGTACAGGAACTCTTTCCTGATGTCCTCAGCTGCTAGTACTCTGATTTCCATAGCTTCTTTGTATTCCTTTGCATGTACTGTATCTAATTATCTATGTACCTGTTGTCTCCAACATTGGAATATAAACTTCTCAAGGGCAGGAATTATTTTATTTTTGTCTTTGTATCTTCAACAATTGATTATCTGGAATCTAAGTGCTTAATAAATGTTTCTTGATTGATTATTTCAGACTATGGAAATATTTTTGAATCCCAATTCAATCAATCAAGAAACATAAAGATGTACCAAGAACTATGCTAAAAGTGCTGGAAGGGGCTAGTAAAAAACAGGGAAAAACGTAATCCCTGCTCTCAAGGAGATTACAATATAATTCAAATAAATTTAAACTAGTTAAGGGATAAGTAAGAATTACATTACTGAAAAGGGTTTCAGGATAAGAGCAGAATAATAATTTTTTTAAAACTCATTTAAATTAGAAGATAATTTCATCATCTTTTGCAATGTCTCCCATAACCAAGAGCACCCCAGATTTTATATGGGCATTATTTACTTACTGTTTTATATTGTCATAAAAAGTGGCAATTTCAAGTTTCCAAGAGCCTAATTATCATTTGCGACTCACTAAGGACTAATGAAAGATCATTTCTGAAGGATTTATCTTTTATTTAAATATATTATAACATGATATATATGTAAACACACATAGAGGTTATAAAAGCTTTAGAAGAATCTTCAGTTTGCAAACTGTCACATTCGTCACCATCATCATTTTAAGTCAGTTTTTAAAAAGCATTCAATTAGATGGGGCACAATTCTAAGAGCTACAAAGTGACACCTCACCATTCAAGACAAAAACAGATGACAAGTAGAAATCGTGGCGAGACAGACAACTGAATTCATAAAAGCATTAAATAAATAGATGAAATAGATGACATTTATACTCTATACAACCGAGGAAAGTGCATTTGTGAGGTCATAGCTAGAGTGGAAGGCTGGCTAATGATCATATTTGGAGATAATGGACAACTTAGGTCATTTATTTCTCTTTTCCTCACTTGAAAAATTGGAATGATATTGATCTGCTTAAAAAGAGAGAGGAAAAAAATACTGCTTCTACCACTTCTACTTTCATGTAGAAAATAATCATTTGTACCAGGAGAATAGTTTTTAAAAAATCACACACATTGCATAAAAACTTATTTTGTTATTGAGTATTTATCCACACTTGGATACAAAGAATCAAATATAACCTTTACCTTTTAACAATTTATCTATAACAAACTCTTTTTAATAACTTCACTTATATCTACAAAATCCAGCTATACATGTACCTACAAAGAAAATCAAGAAAATTGACCATTCTACAGAGGATAACACTACTTACTCATCCTTGGAGGAACATTTGCAAGATGGTGAGTACTCAACTCAAGAGACCTGGCTTCAAAGATAGGCTTTAAAAATGGACTCAGTCATTTCAATGAGGTAATTCCATTGACCTAACACTTTCTGTTCTGTAAAAGTACAGGCTTTGAAACTGTTTCCATTACAAAACACCACACTGAAGAGTTTTTAAAACTGACCTAAAAATCTGAGTCAGCCTGAAAATAGGTAAACATTTGGTACAGTTGGTGCCCGTTTACAATAAAGAAAATGTGCTAAAATGGTCTACAGCTAAAATTTGATTCAAAAAGTGAACTAGAAGTGTATAGTAATTCAAGTCAATTCTTTCAGTTCCCTTCTGTCAATTTACTTAGATACCTCATTCCTTTTTTTTTCAAGATTGCAAGCAAAAAGTCCTAGTGATGCAGTTTATGCCCCTCAGCACTTTATAGAGTAGGTCCACACTAAATTAGCATGTATATAGGAAGTCAACAGAGAAAGGACTTGAAATACTTTTGCCTCTAAATAGTCATACCTTCAAAAGTGGTCATGCGCAAGTTAAATAGAGAGTCTTCTAGAAAAACAAGGTTTATGGGCTAGTGAGGTCCATTTAAAGGGGAAAAGTTAAGAATACATACTCCTTTTGCATTTTTCACAGTGATATCTTCAATAAAGCATCTAATATGGAGACACTTTGTCTTACTGGATTAAACACTTGACTTGGTTCAAAAACCAAGTTTGTCATGCAGTCACCTATAAGTAAATAAGGGATGACCACCACTTAGTTTCCCTAAATTTCCTAAATCTCCTTATTTTTCAAATAGGAATAATAATATTTGTACTACTTATCTTACTGAGATATTATAAGGAATGGAAAGCATGTTGTAAATTACAAAGTGAGATTGTTATGTGTGTGTTTTGTGTTGTGTTGTGTTGTGTTGAAAGGCAATGCTTGTTCTCAAGGAGCTTATATCTGTAAGTCAGATGGAAAGGCACCATGTTTCTTAGGGTCCAGTAACAAAGCAAACTGGTAATGCAACCATATCCATTTCCCTTTAACAATCTAAAGATGTGAGTAGCAAGAATTTGTATCTCAAGTAGCTGTGACCACTAAGAAAGAAGGGCCTCGAGCACCTCCAGAGGAAGTTTCCAAGTCTTATCTGCACAAAGATTGATTCCCTCAGTGATTTTTGAGGTGGATGTAGGGGAAGGAAGGATGTTGAATATCTGGTCAGTGGTCTGAGGCATGCTGCTTCTCCTGGGGCTTTTGGGGTCCGGATGTTGGACTATCACTATTAGGGACTGACAGGAGTTGGTGATTGAGATGGTGATGATGCTTTAATTTGCCTAGCACATTCTACCTTTTGTTTTTCTCTTAAAGGGTCTTGCTTCTCTAGTTAGACTCTCTCGCCTATTCCAAAGGTGGCACTTGGACATTCTGTCCCCTTCTCGATAGGGCCTAGTCCCCTGGATGATGACCACAGAGGTTGAAACAAAGGTCTGTGGAATACACCAGGTCCCAGAGTTTAGGGCTTACCCCAAATAGGAATATGTTTCTTGGATAATCAAATAACTGAAAATATGACTCCCTTAATCTTCCAATGATTTTAACCTGCCAGCAGAAAAGTAGACATTACAATGCTTTATTAGACTTTCAATTATCCTATAATCAGGTAATAACAGAAGAAGGAAGACTAATATGGAAGATAGTTAATATAGGCTAGGGGTTGGGCTTGAGGTCAGCGTAATTTTGCTGTTATAGAGAACCTCTGGTGAGGAAATTCCTTCTACCTATGTAGACAAGTGACCCTTCTCCAGTTACTGACCCACAATAATAGCTAATATTTTATAGCACTTAAAGATTCATAAACTGTCTCATTTAACCCTCACAACAATCCTGAAAGTTCTGTGGTATTATTCTTATTTTACAAATGAAGAAAACAAGGCTGAGAGAAATTGTGACTTTCAGGGCCAACTCAACTCTCTATCCACTTCCATATGCTTCCATAGTAGATTGGATATTTGTGAATTATGACAGTTTTTGAGGAGAGAAAAAACTCTTATGGGGATAGATTTTTACTGCATCCCAATACCAATACTCCCACTTAAAACTACATCTATGTACACAGTGTGTACATGTGTGACTATCACCTGCTACCTATATCCAAAATGACCTGCTTTCTTAGGGAAAGGTAATATCCTGCCAATATTCCCACTCATTTTGCTAAATTATGAAGACACCATCATACTACATGAATAATAAGCCACAAAGAATGGACTGAATGAATGGTTACAGGATTTGAAATCCTACAAAACACTGTTAATGATGTACAAAGTCATGACTGTATTTTGTGGTAATAAAACATAAGCAGTCATTATAAATCTCTGCAATTAGTATTATATTTATATTGAAAATCATATTTAAATTTTTTGTGATAGCCAACAATTCAAAGTAAAATCAATTTTCATCAATTGGGGAGGGGTTAAACAAATTGTAGTATGTGAATGTAATGGAATATTTCTGTACTCTATGAAATTATGATTATGACCGCAAAGAAGTATGAAAACATTTACACTGTCTCTATGCATAATGAAGTAGACAGAGCCAAGTAAACAATATGCTCAATTACTAGAACACTAACAGAAAGAACACCCACCCCTCCCCCAAATCAAAAGAATATGTTGCAAAATTACAAAGAACAAGCATGGCTTGAAAGAAGACATGAAAAGATACTTTATCTTATCCATTTCTTTGCAGAGTTAGGAGGCTCCCAAGTATCGCATTATATTTTTTTCACATTTTTTCCCAATTAATTTATCAAGTTTGCCAATTTTTATCTTTTGAGGTATTTTTGTTTATTTTTTTATTAATTGGTATATGGGATGATTCTCACTGGAGGAGAGATACTGGGGAAATTTTGATAATATAAAGGTAAGTCATCAAGGAAAACATTTAAAAATATATATTTGGACAGTTTTCTTTTCATGTTTTGCTAATTCCCCAGGGAAACAAAACAAAAAAGATCTTTGTCAAACTATACCCCTGTCTTCAGCACATACAAGTTTGTACTTTATCATACTTGCAAGCACACACACACACACACTCATTTAAACGATAGTGTTATTATGTCTCAATAACTAGAATTGCCAATATCTCTGCTCCCTTTGGTCTAGCCATTCAGAATGAAGAAGGTATTTGAAGGAGATGTAGAGAGAGAAAGAGGGAATAGAAGAGTGGACAGTGAGAAGAACTCTTTGATAGATAAAAATGTTGGGATCATAGAAGGGAAAAGGCTAGATCAGAAAATGTTTTAGGCTTGAACTTGAGCACAAGAGATAGAATATGTCAGAGAAGTGAGAGTGACAAAGAAGAAAAGAAAGGAGTGGAATAGATAGAATAATCCATCTACTGCAAGGTGAATTTCATGTCCCTTTATGCTCTTTTGCCCCTGAAAAGTTCCTAGTCTTTAATGTAACAAGGTACATTTAATATAACTCAAATAGGGTTTAAGTGACAGAGCAGAGGTAGTGCCGATCACAAGAAAGAGAGGTTCTCATTGAACATTTCAGTTATTACAGGGGAAATAACTGAGTCAAATGAAAACTGATGGCCCAGACATTTCTGCGGGGCAGTTAGGGGTTTTCTTATAATACACAGGATTTTGGTTCATGTGGAAACTTCCCTGTGCTTGATCCTTAGAAAATGGAATTTGGTGGAGAGCAGAGAGTTCAGGGATAGTCAGAGGAAGTTAGATCAGGGCAGAGACCAGTTAAGGTTGGGAGTTGTGGTACAGTGGCAGAAGAAGCAATGTTTGGTCCTATAATGCTTTCTTTTGTGCCACCCCTGTGATGCCTTTGTCAATATAGCATCAGCAGTGCATATGGATCAGGAACCTAAAGAATGTGTACCAGGACTGGGAAAGATAAAGATGATGTAAGGTATGGCCAAATTCAGCCTAATGTTGTCTATCTGAATAGTACCAGATGAACTGATTTGTGATTTCCAAGTCCTAGAAAAGGTAGCTAGCAGCAGCCTCCAGCAGTGGTGACCCAGGGAACATGTAGTATTCCAACCCAAGCAACACAGAGGAGAGACCTAGGAACGTCACTTTTTCTTTCTTTCTTCCTAAGTACTCTACACTAACTAATAGGTTTGTTTAGAGCAAAGAATTTAGATAGGCTACTGGAGTGTGTGTGTGTGTGTGTGTGTGTGTGTGTATTTTCTTTAGCAAGGGATATTTCCTTGCATTTCACAATTAGGAAAAAGTCATTAAGCAAAATTCTATAAGATATTATGTCAAATGAGTGCAAATGATTGAACAGGAAAAAGGGAACAAAAAGAAGTTTGTACTAATTGCTCATAAAAGGGGAAGGAAGGTTATCCACAAGAAGAATTTTGGAGGAGATCCCAGATCATTTCAGTTATGCACCTTAGAAGAAAGACCAGGCCCAGGAGAGGAAGGTTTAGGACTATGCCACAGGTACAAAATGGGCAGTCCTGGACATAAAGATGAAATAAGCTGCCAAAGAGTAAAGAAGATATCAAGATCTTTGAAATGCCCAGAAAAGTTTAAGGACACATGAACGTAGGATAAGGATACATAAATATTGATTGATTGAGGTATAAGGGACATGGGAATTATTGTCTAAATTAATAACTGTCTAAAGCATGAAATCACTCTGTAGCATCACCGAAAAGTCATTCGGCCTTTGCTTGAACACTTTCAGGGACAGATATCACTACCTTCAAAGCAGACCATTCCATTGTTAGATAGCTAAAATTGTTATTGTCAATAAGTAGTATCTTCAAAAGTCAAAAGGTGAAAGTACTACTATATCTAACACAGGCTTAAGAAATCAGGAAAGGGTTCAAAAGTTGGTGCCAAAGATGCAGCTGTTTGATGGCCTAATGATGCAAATCCTTCAGTGTTCATTATGCTCAAGACTTTGTTGAGCTAATTGCATAGTCTTAAATACACAATTTTCCTAGGGAGATCTGTACAGCACAAGAGAATACAGAGGCACATAGAAAGAAAACCCAAGAACAGGAGACACCATCCACCCCTCCAACCTCCAGCCACATATGTGCACTGCTCTCCTACAGGGAAAGGGCGTATGGTTCGCTATCACTGCCTGCTTCAGAAACAGAGATCTTCAATGGTCACTTGGTCATTGGTAACAAACACCATCCCAGACGTTTCATTCACCTAGCCTTTATCTGTTGTCTTCAGGAAACCCAAGAGTGGGCTACAAGCCAAGATGGTATTCAGGACCACAATGACAGCTATTGCTGGCTGACCACATAGATCCAGTGTTCCAACCTGCTGTCTTTGGTAACAGTTTGAGTGTCCAATCTCATATTACCAGCACAAAACCTGGCATAAATAGATACTTAATAAATGCCTTTTGTTTGATAATGAACAAAAATTCACTTCCAAATGCTCTTAAGCATAAGTAAGTCTACTAGATGTACTACTCTACTGTTCTACTCTCTGTAGAAAAGAAGTATTCTCCCTTTTCCCACATAACACTTTGCATATTTGAATATAGTAATCAAATTCTCCCTAAATCTTTATTTTCCTTATTAAAAATCCCCAGAATCTAAGGTCATAGTCTTGCTGAGGCAGCAATTTCTGGAAGTGGTATCATGGACCTGAAATGTAAGTAAAGGACAGGAAATGAAAACACTCACTATGAAAGTTCTAAAGCTGCAGGGAGGTAAATTAAGTGAGACTGATAGTTCCCTGACACCCAGACCTTGCATTCTGATCCCCTACTAATTTGCCAGATTCAACCTTCATTCTCACAACTGGTTTCCCATTTTCATTCAAAGACTTGGATTTGGGTGCTCCAAAGACAGCTTTGTACAAACTGGAAAGAGGTCTCAGTCTTGCATGCTTGGATCCCAATTTCAGCTGCATTGCCTCCCCACCCCATTCCTCCCCTGTGCCAGCAATTGCTAAAGTCATCAGCAACTGCCTTTTTCACCTGGGCAAGATAAAGCCCGCAGCTTTTTCAAGGGAGCCTCATTTGACAAGGTTTTGAATCTGCTAATCATCCTGATAGGAGATCCTGAATAAAATCCAAATGGACAATGTGTGTCCTTTAAAAATTGCTTTCAGAATTAGAGTTTTGATGTTGTTTGGCCAGAAAAAGCATAGTGTAATTATCACCTACCCTTGGTTTCTCTTGAACCAAGCCCAGGGAAGAGAGGCAGAGGCCATATCTTAATAAAAGCTCAGCTAACACAGTCTTCCCCAGGCACTGCTGACTCATTCATTGCCTAGAGCAGGAATATTAACCTTTTGTGTGCCAGGGACGCCTCTGACAGCATGCAGAAGGTTATGGACACTTCTCAGAATGTTTTTTAAATGCATAAAAAGAATGCAAAGGATTACAAAGAAAACCAATATAATAAAATACAATTTTAAAATAATTTTAAATAAATCACAAAACTCAGGTTAAGAACCTCTGACCTGGGGGGGTGGGAGGATACTTTCAATCATTCTCTCTCTCTCTCTCTCTCTCTCTCTCTCTCTCTCTCTCTCTCTCTCTCTCTCTCTCTCTCTCTCTCTCTCTCTCTCTTCTTTCTCTCATCTCTCTCTCTCTCCTTCCCTCCCCCCTCTCTATGTAAAACATATATATATATATATGTACATAAGTGAAGAATGTTTCCATTGAATTTTGATGAGAACTTCTTCAACAGAGCACTCTGTCTTGAGTACAAGATCAACCACTATCTTCCAAAAAGTAACAATTACCATCACAGCTGAGTTTCCATAAATTTTGCAGGTTTACAGCGTCATCTGTGCCAACGGTTAGGGCTCTTCCTGGTTCATTAACACTCTGCAACATTTAATTTTACATCGCATAACTACTGGAAAGAAGAGAGCAAATAAATAAATAAAACCACATGCAAATTTTATGCTCATTGCTATTCTCAAATCAGGCCACAGAAAAATCCCTGGCTGAATTCAGTTTGCTTATGCCAGCCAGAGCCTCTAAAAAATGTTAAATTATTTTTCACCAATTCAACAGAGGTAAAAACAATCACATAAAAACCAGATCAAACAAAAACAAGTCAATGAGGCTGCTATACAAAAAGCTCTGTACAAATGATGGACCGTCAAAGCGTTTCAGCATGTCAGAAACTCACTTGGAATTTATAGTATCTCCAAAAAAGAGCACCCAATTCCAATTCCTGGCACCAATTTCTCTTCAATAATTTTTATCCTAACCACTCTACACACACACACACACACACACACACACACACACACACACACACACACACGTGCACGCGATGTGCCTCTCTACATGATTCTCAGCACTGTGAATATAATACAAATATATATACTCTGGGATATGTCACAAAAGGCACCATGGACCCTTTGGATTACAGAATCTGAGGAAAATAGTCAAGGAGGACAAAAGAGTTGACAAAGAATCACCGTCCTTCAAGCAGGATACTTGGTTCTCATAAAACAAAGAAATCAAAGCTTTGTTTGTGTCTGCTCACCTTACTAATGGGGCTTGAGCAAAGAATTCAAGCATCAACCTGAGATCAAATCAGGAAGGACAGTAGCTGATGTAATCTAATTCTGCTACTTGCACAGGATGCTCTATACTCAGAGTGACTGTCTCCTCATACTTAGATAGTAGAGCCACACAAAGGTGTTCTTTCAAGCAAAGCAAAACCCAGAAAAATTAAACCAGCCTTGGAGATCTCAAAAGTCAAAATAAAAATAGATGATTATTATTTTTTAATTAAATAAGGATAACAGAGACAGCTTCCTTCACACAGGTAGAAAAATATGGAGGGGATTATCAGTATCCACCAGGAATCCCATTGGGCTTAAGGCAATTTTTACTATGTTAGAGAAGCACACGCTCTAAAAATCACGAGCTGGAGCCAAGAAGAACAAAGATAGGACAGTTGCCAAAAGAAGACTGCGTCTGAGTTCATAAAATTGGCTGTCCTGACATGGCAAAAATCAGCACCGCTTTCCTATTGGGACTCTCACTAAGGGCATGAGGAGCTCACATTCTGACGACAAAAGGCTTAGCCAGCCTGTTTGTCTAATACGGGTGCATTCCATATCCACCCCAGACTGTGTTGCCAGCATCATAATTCCACCTCTTTAACAGAAATGCCAAATGTTCTGGGAGAAGCTCTAGCTGTACTCAGAGAACAGGACTAAAAAATAGGCCAAGTCAATTTCATAATGAACAAGGCTCCTCAGTCTTTTCCCTAGCAAGGAACACAGCTCTGAAAGCAAAATAACTTATTAAACATAAGCAGCGATTCAGTATGGGACTTAACCAGAAACCTCGTGGGCATTATATGTGCTCGAGATAATCATTTCAGATTCTTTTGGGGATGAGCAAAAATTTGGGTTGAAGACTAGAAGGATGGTTCTTACAATTTGAAGAAAAAATTTAATGCCACTTCAAATTCTAGTGTGACATAACAGAGACTTGCACTACCTTAGGTCCCTTTGTTCAACAAAAAAATTTCTAAGGACTTACTTCACCATTGTTAGCTATTTTAAAATGATTAGATCTTGAAAGGTTGTTCATTCTCTGTTTTCAAAGAACAATGACATCATGACGGGTTATGTCTTAAGTGAGTTGAATTTAAGTGAGGCAGAATTGTACAGCGTTGTCAGCCTCATGCTCTATTCCAGAGTCATCAAAGTTCAATGGCAAGACAAAAAAAGTAGTTATGACCAACAGTCCAGTAGCAAGACAGAAAAAAAGTCATTATACCTTGTGATGGCCCAGGATGTAGTGGATGGTCTCAGCATCTTTGATGTCTGACCAAGCTCTAAGTGCTCTACAATGCCTGCTTCAGCTGCATTTGTAGCCAATGGAACAAGATGACCTTGTCCACCCATTCTGCTTGGATAAGTCTTCACAAGCTCAGGATAGGCAGTCCTCTAACTCACCTACAAGTTTAAGATCTGTTAATTACTCTCAGCCTGGTTTAGCACATCTGCCGAGATGGTTTTTTCAGAGTCACAGGTGAAAGTTGAGTGACAGGTGGACACCAAAGATGGGTAAGTAGTTTTGAAAAGAACTCCACAAGCTCTTTTCATCAGAGGTGCCAGTCTTCTCTGAACACCCTATCTGCATACATTATTATTTTTAAATAACCTATGAAGAAGGCAAGGGAAATGAGACATTTTGAAAGCATCTCTGAGACCAATAGATTGTTTTTAAACAAAAAACAAGTATTAAAGCAAATCATAGCTATTATTGTGGCAAATATCAGTGGAAAATATGAGAGTAATAGTTCATGAACAAGACAATAAAGCTAATTTTAAAAAAATATTAGCTTTCCAAAAATGACTCTGTTCAAGATAATCCATTTATTGAAAAAAGCACCCATCTCATAGGGAGTATATATATTTTCCCTGAAAACTGCTGGGCAAGGTATCTGTTTAAGAAGACTTTAGTTACCATACAAAGTAGATATCATATATTGTAAGAATGGAGGGAAACACAGGACATAAACCCAAAACAAGGATAGAAATAAAGATTATTCATCAACCTGTAAGATTTTATTTTTAAAACACGCAGAAATATATCCGTCTCTAAATTCTGAACAGAAAAGAAACTAAAGGCCTAAAAAGCATTGATTTATAGCTTTTTCCACCTCCTGCATAAAACCTTTCTTGAACCTACGAGTTCCAACTGTTTTCCCTTATTCATACTGAAGCTAGATGGCACAGTGGATAGAGTGCAAGGACTCGGAATCAGCAAAATGGGTTAAAAGCCTTACCAACTGTATAACCCTTAGCAATCAACTTAACCTCTCTGTGACTCAGTTTCTCATCTGTAAAATGGGGATAATAGTAGAACCTACCTCATAGGGTTGTTATGAGGATCACATCAGTTGGCACATGCAAAGCACTTTACAAACCATAGAGCACTATATAGATGCTAACTCATCATGATGGCTTTTGTTATCATTTTACACATGTACATGTTTATATTTGCACGTACTTAGATGTGTACTCATTCTCTCCTTGTAGAGAATGAAAGGTCCTTGACAGTAACAATTGTTTCTTTTTTTTTGTCCGTATCCCTAATTACCCAGAGTTAGCAAAGTGCCCGATATATTGAAAGTGATTAATTACAAGAGTTTTGTTTTGATGGGACTGGGTCTCCCTATTTCAAGCCCAATCTTGCTCCTTATCAGGATAGTAGCTTTGATCTGCCCTGTTTCAGATCTTGGTGGCTCCTTACTTCAAGGGGCTTACCATATTGGTGCTCGACATCAATTTTAGCCCACTGCAACTCAGAACTCCTGAGCTCAAGTGATTCAATAAACTCATGTTCAGACTACCAGGCATCAAGGAACATAAGGGTGAGCTACCACATTTAGATTAATAAATGTTCATTGATTGGTTGATCAATTGATTCAAAAATACCTTCCACTTCTGAGATTCCATGGATCTATGAAGACATAATGCTCTTCTATATAACTTCAACTCTTTTCCCATTTAAAACAAGGTCATGAAAGTATTTAGTATAATGTTTTCTGGCTGTTATAGAGTGCTTTTAAATTTATAAAGTGATTTCAACACTATGATTGCATTTTAAACAGGAATAGAGTAGTAATTAAGTCAAAGACTCTTTTGTCTTCATAGAGTAAAGGAATCTCAAAATTGGAAAGGATGCCAAGAGTCATCTAATACAACCTGAATGCAAAGCTGGAATCCAGCTACCCTAGCCTATTTTCTGTTCCTTGGATTTTATATTCCATCTCCCATCTAGTTTTTGTATTAATTGTTCCCCATGCATTCTCACTGCTACCTCCTGTTTTAACTGGCTTTTTAGCTATTTTAGCTGCTTTAGCTCAGATCTCAGCTTTGGCCAAAGACCTTTCCTGCTCTCTACAGCTACTAATGCCTTCACCTTTCAGATTATTTTCATCTACTTTGTATATAGCTTATATGACTTAATATTTACATTATTTCTCTCATTAGAATGTATGTTCCTTAAGAGCAAAGATTGTTTTTGCCTTTCTTTGTATCCTCAGAACCTGTAATGTTAAGGTAATTTGAAGATCTTCCCTGCCCCTTAATAGACCCACATGATCTGCTTTGAACTCTGGCCCAGGCCACAACCTGAGTCACATGGAGCCAACAGTGGAAAGAGATTGCTGAATGAGTGGAGCAGGAAGGGTGCAATAGGAAGAGAAAGAGAGGTAAAGCTGAGGGAGAGGGCAGGCAGTGCAAAGGTGAGAGAGGAGAATTTTGCCTAATTGCGCTTATTTGTAGGGAGGCCTGACAGAGGGAAGGCTTGGGGATGGCGGTCCTCCCTCTATTGGTAATGTGTACAAACTTCCTTGTTACATAGTGAAATTGGCTTTCTGCTGTCTGAATAAATATGTTGGTTTCATCTTTAAGGAAGAGAGTTTATATTTTGTGAATTTACGCTGGAAATATACCTGCATATCCATGGTGGCTGCTGTGAGTATTGCATTGGTGCTACAAGTACTCAACTCAAAGCTAAGTACTTAATAAGTGCTTGCTAATTAATTTAATCATGTGGTTATCCATCTTCTGCTTGAAGATTTTGTGACTGGAAACTCATTACCTTGTAAGGTAGTCCATTTCATATTATGGTACCTCTAATTCTCAAGTTTTTCCCTATATTCAACCAAAAAATGCCATTCAGTAATTTCTACTCATTGATCCTAGTTTTATACTCTAGAATAAAGGATACATTTAATTATTTTTCCATACAAATATCTGATTGAAGTCAGATATCATGTCCCTATGCCAATATCTTCTTTTTTTAAACTTTTAAATTAATTTATTTGTTTTCAGTTTTCAACAATCATTTCTATAAATTTTAAATTTTCTCACCCTTCTTCTACCCTCCTCCCTCAAGATGGCATGCAATCTTATATGGGTTCTACACATACATTCTTAATAAACACATTTTCACATTAATCATATTGCAGAGAAGAATTAAAATGAATAGAAGAAACCATGAGCAAAAGCAAAACATAACAAAAGAGAATACAGTCTGCTTCGTTCTACATTCCAACTCTATAGTCCTTTCTCTGAATGTAGATGACATTTTGTATAAGGAGTCATTTGGGAATGTTTTAGTTCCTTGCATTGCTGTGAAGAGCTAAGTCTATCAGAAGCGGTCCTTGCATACTGTGGCTCTTACTGTGTATGATGTTCTTCTGGTTCTGCTCATTTCACTCAGCATCAGTTCATATAAATCTTTCCAGGTTTTTCTGAAGTTCACCTGTTTGTCATTTCTTATAGCACAATAGTGCCAATATGTCTTCTAAGCAGAATATAGATTCCTTTAACTTATTCTGCTTAAAGTATTATATTTTTTCTCATTTTATACACAGTTCCAATGGGTAAATGTGTCTTGCCAAGCTGCCACTGCCAAGAAGTGGCACACTCAAGATTCAAATGAAGAGTTTCAAATGCCAACTACGATACTCTCCCTAATATAATAGATTGAAAATATTTCCCTTTTGACTAAAGGATCTCCAAAACATAGGTGTTTTTGATGTCTGTCAATATGTTTATTTGTTTGTTTTGCTGCTGAACTCATGCTCTGAACAGAACCACCTGAAGAATAATTGAACCTCAGTTTACAGTTGTCAGTTCTATTAAACATCATCTTCTAAGCAGTAGGTCATGTGCTTACTTAATTTCTCTTCTATTTATTCTTATGCTTGTGAAATGAAAAGACCACTACTTGCATCGCTACATCAGACCTCTCAAAACAAAAGGAGTGCTTCTTTTATTAAACAGAAAAACTTTCAGAAGTACATCCATATTTGAAAGGGTTACTTGTGGATAAGTCAGGAAGCACAGTAAAATGGTGCTGATTACATTTGGTCCCAGAAAAATAAAGAAAGTAATAAATATGCAAATGCATGAACAAATAAATAATTAATTTCCCTTGGGATTGTTTTTAATGAATGGTTTAAATATTCAGACCAGTGGCCAACCTATATATTCCATTGAAAACCACATCCCATTGTTTTGCAGATGACTGCTTGTAATAAAGTGTTTACATTTCTATGAAAGTGATATGAGAAAGACCACTAATCAGAAATCCAATTAAGATGATTTATTTAGCAATGTATGGGTATTAATATATTGGGACTTTTTAAAGTCTACATTATATTTATAAAAATTGCAAACTAATTCATATAAGGCATGAGGAGGGATTTTTTGGTGAGGGAGTAGCGGACATCATGTTCTCTTTGTGAACCATATTCCCCTGACATCTCTGCATGAGTTTAACGGGAGAAGGTATCACTCAGAATGGATTTTGATTGGATAGGTGAGTTTTTAGTACCCCTGCTTAGAAAACCATGATGAAGGTCTTGAGACAGTCAAAACTAAGCAAGTCAGGGGTGGTAAAAATAGAGAAGAAAATGAGAGCTATATCTAGATTACACCAATGCTAAATCTCCCTGGTAAAAGTGGTGGTAAGAAGCATTCCCCTTTTCAGTTTCTGAAAGGAAGTAATGGTATTTTTCAAAATAATGTATGGTCTCCATACCAGAGCTTTGAGTCACTGATATTTCAGTGTTCTTGTGCTAAGAAGCAGTACCTTCTAGACACTGAGGCTTTAGAATTAACCCAGTTAGCAAATCTTGAACATTTCTGTTCCCTAGAACATTTCTGTGTTGAGAAATCAGTACGAAGAAAAGATGTTGGAAATGGTCTAGTTACTGTCTTTTGGGATGCTCAATTCCACAACAGCAGCAGCAGCATCGCCATCGCCATCCCCGTTATCATGATCATAGCAAATTATTATTGATGTTAGCGTTGTTATTTTAATAGCTAAAATTTATTTGTTTTAACAACTATTGCTTTAAGGTTTCCAAACCCTGAAGTTAGGCGCTAGTATTATCCCCACTTTACAGACGAAAAAAATGAAGGAAACAGAGGTTAAGTGACTTGCCCAGACTCACACAGTAAATGTTTGAAAATGAATTTGAACTTGGGTCTTCCTGACCCTAGGTCTAATGTTCTATCCATTATTCCACTTGCATGCTTCCATACAAGGTAATGGGTGAAACTGTCTCTGTCTTTCTTTTATGCTGATTATATGGGGGAAGAGAAAAAGGGATTAACTAATAGCCCTTATTCCATGTCGACAAGTGATCCAGTAGCATTACACAAAAAGTTGCAAATGAGCTTGTTTTCTGCCTGATTTAACTCCTTTATTTTTTTTTTGCATTACAATCTTTTTAAGTAACTGCTTTGCTATGATGTCACATGCTACATTTTGTCTTGGTCAAGGACATTCCATGAAGATGGGGGCTTGTGAATTATAGATTGAGACAGACAGCTATCTCCTATGTGTGATGAACCTGAGAGAATACAAGGGACAATAGAAGGGTTCCAGATCCAGGACTTGAAATAATACAAAAGTACTAAATAAGCAATTAATGTAGTTATCCTGGATGCCATAAAATATGAATTCTGCTTACACAAAATAGTTGTGAAGTGTTCACCTGACATATTTCTTCGTCCAATTGATTTTTTTTCTTTCACAGAATAATGTATTTGCTACTGCATTTTTTTCTATAAATTTTCTGTAAATAGGTGATCTCTGGTTCACTGCTTCACAGCACAAAATTATAGCAAAGGAAGGCCAATGTAATAGTTTGGACCTGTTATTTTTACCTATTTCTTTCCAATTTTCACAATGTACTGTACCATCAAACATCACTAACGCAGGGTAATTCATTTCTGACTCATTTGAAGAACTGACCCCTTCATTCACTGAGGTCATTCAGAACCTTTGGTAGTCACCCACCTGTTCTGTTACTAACTGTTCTTTACTGTTGAATTATAGTATTGTTTAGACTTTTTTTTACTGTATTTTAACTCTCTTGATCTACAAATAATGAATTTATGACTTTCAAATGCAGTTTGGAAATGAGAAAAACAGAAACACATCATAAAAGTGCTGTTTAAGAGAAAGTCATTCATTCCAGTTATTTATAAAAACCACCAGATGAAACCTTTGGTCTTTCATCACCATCCTTCGAGCCTGCCCGTTATTTAAATAGTATAGCAACAATATCAGTTATGCACACTGTACAATTTTGTATGAAATCATGCTCAAAACTTCTTCCCCATCAGAAGGAGGCAGGTGTTACTATGTATACTCCCAAATATGAATACCATCACTTTGATTTCATTTTAACTGGAAAACACAGAAGAATAATGCTAGCGAATAAGCCCCCTTTTACTTCATAATAGGAATCTAAAATACTAACAAATTTCAACATGGCAAAATAGTGCTTAAAGACCAAATTACTAGAATGCTTCATATAAATAAAATGCATATAGTTCATGAAGATAGTTTAAATATTCTTTCATTTAAGGTGCATATATGTATGTGGCTATAAATGCATTTCTTTTTTTTTAAATTTATTTAATTTTTGACATTCATTTTCACAAAATTTGTCTTTCCATGTAGGAATGTAAACAGTTCACTTTTGGTAAGTCCCTCATGACATCTCTTTGCTGTTTACTTTTTCATGCTTCTTCTCATTCTTGTGTTTGAAAGTCAAATTTTCTTTTCAGCTCTGGTCTTTTCATCAAGAATGCTTGAAAGTCCTCTGTTCCATTGAAAGACCATATTTTCCCCAGAAGTATTATACTCAGTTTTGCTAGGTAGGTGATTCTTGGTTTGAGTCGTAGTTCCTTTGACTTCTGGAATATCCTATTCCACACCCTTCGATCCCTTTATGTAGAAGCTGCTAGACCTTGTGTTATCCTGATTGTATTTCCACAATACTGGAATTGTTTCTTTCTAGCTGCTTGCAATATTTTCTCCTTGACCTGGGAATTCTGGAATTTGGCCACAATGTTCCTAGGAGTTTCTCTTTTTGGATCTCTTTCAGGCGGTGATCGATGGATTCCTTCAATACTTATTTTGCCCTCTGGTTCTAGAATATCAGGACAGTTTTCCTTCATGAAAGATGATGTCTAGGCTCTGTTTTTGATCATGGCTTTCAGGTAGTCCCATAATTTTTAAATTGTTTCTCCTGGATCTATTTTCCAGGTCAGTTGTTTTTCCAATGAGATATTTCACATTCTCTTCCATATTTTCATTCTTTTGGTTTTGTTTTATGATTTCTTGGTTTCTCATAAAGTCATTAGCTTCCATCTCTTCCATTCTAATCTTGAGAGAATTATTTTCTTCAGTGAGCTTTTGAACCTCTTTTTTCATTTGGTTAATTCTGCTTTTGAAAGCATTCTTCTCCTCATTGGCTTTTTGAACCTCTTTTGCCAATTGAGTGAGCCTATTTTTCAAGGTGTTATTTTCTTCAGCATTTTTTGTGTCTCCTTTAGCAAGGTATTGACCCGTTTTTCATGCTTTTCTTGCATCTCTCTCATTTCTCTTCCCAGTTTTTCCTCCACCTGTCTAACTTGATTTTCAAAATCCTTTTTGCGCTCTTCCATGGCCTGAGCCCACCGGATATCCACCTCAGATGTCTGGGATACTGAGACCCCGACCTCCATGTCTTTCCCTGATGGTAAGAATAGTTCCTCGTCATCAGAATTGAAAGGCAAGAACATCTCTTCCCCAATAAAGTAGCTTTCTATGGTCTTATTTTGCTTCCTTTTTCTGGGCATTTTCCCAGCCAGTTACTTGACTTCTGAGATTCCTCTCCACCCCTGCCTAGATCTGCCCAGGTAGTGCTTGGGGGTCTGAGATTCAAATGCTGCTCCCCAGCCTCAGGGTTTTCCGGGGCTGGTGCAGCTGCTATTCAATGTGAGCTTAAGTTCTGGTGTTCGGATGCTGGCAGGGCTGCCTCCCAGGCTCAGTTCCCTCAGGGGGTTTATGCAGAGACCTTTGGTAATGGCCCTGAGCTCTTGTCTGCTCCAGGAGTCCTGGGTTGCCGCTGCTTCTGCCGCTGCCTCCTGAGGGGTCTGAGTCACGGAGACACCCCACTCCCCTCTTGCCCAGCCCAGAAGTCTCTCTCACTGACCTGTAGCGCCTGTGGGTGGAGGGACCTTCGGGGCCGCGGGAGGTTCCGTCCCTGAAGCCTGCTCGGATCTGCTTGTCTGGGGCCGCATGGCACAGTGCAGGGGTGGGTTCAGCTGTCCAGAGCACGACGGACCCCTGGGGATGGCTTTCCAGGGCTCTCTGGAATGGAAACCTCTTCCGCTGTGTTTCTGCATGGTTTGCAGTGCTCCAGAATTTGTGGGGAGTTCTTTTTACAGGAATTTTCTGGGCTGTGGATTTGGAGCTAGCATATGTGAGTCTTTCTACTCTGCCATCTTGGCTCCTCCCCCTATAAATGCATTTCCTAATATGTTTTTTATTATATTGAATTTATATTATATTGAGTTGAAAAATTTTGGTTGTTTTGCTGACCAAAGTCAATGTTAACCACAAGGATGAATGTCAGTCATAGGAATTAATTATGACTAACATATATATGATATTTTACAAACATTCAATGAGTACTTTGTAATGGAAAGTATGCTGATTTGTATTCAGAAGACCTGAGTTCTAGTATTGGTTCCATTGTGTGACCTGTGACTTGAAGTCCATTTACCTTCGTAAGTATCAGTCTTTTCATTTTTTCCATTAGGATAATAATATTTTGAGCTATCAACCTCAAGGTGTCATTGCAAGGATCAAATGAAATAATTTATAATGTATGACAAGTGCTTTGCAATTGCAAGTCTGACCACATTGTATATTAGACAAAATATACTGGAATTAGAGTGACTGCACTTACATTTAAGATTTGTAGAATATTCATTTGTATATACTTTATGTTTGCATGAGTTCTAAATCCCCAAGAGAATGTAAGCTCTTAGGCTAGAGATAATTTGTATTTTTCTTTAGTACAGTGCCTCATATACAGTAGTTGCTTAGAAATGTTTATTGATTTATATTCAGTTCTAACTCCAGCATATTTGGGTAAGTTACCATCTCTCTAGATATCAATTTATTCAACTGTAAAATGAGGGAACTGGACTAAGTGATCTCTAAGATCCTTGCTGGCCCTAATAATCTACAGTTCTGTACTTTGAAACTGTGCAACTATTTATTGCATAACTAAATGTTAGTTAAGATTATTGCACCAAGAAAAAGGGTTATTTCCCTCCCATTATGCATTTCTTTCACTACATATGCAAAACCACTCTGAAAAAAATGGTGAGATCCAGAATAAATTCCCTTGCCCTGCCTCCTTCTGATTCTCATTTTCCCACAGGCAAAATCTGTTCAAAAGTAGTTGGGGAAGAAGTGTAGATGGGGAGCATAGCCAAGATGGCAGAGTAAAGGCAGGAACTTACCTGAGCTCTATTCTAAAACCCTCCAAATAAATGACTCTAAACAAATTCTAGAACAGTGGAATCCATAAAAATATGGAGAGAACAAATTTCCAGCCCAAGATAACTCACAAGGTCAGCAGAAAAGGTCTGTTGCACTAGTCTGAGAAAGGGGGGCAGTCCAGCACAGGCTACTCCAGCGCAGGCTGTGTCAATACAAACTAGGTCCCAATAAGCCTGGAAGAGATCTCCAGGAGACTGAATTTTTGGTAGCTGAGGCAGTTTCCAGACCTCTCATCCTATAGACACAAAGGACCATTTAGAAGGCCTACTGTGCCAGGGTAGAAGGAGAGCACAGTCTAGTGCAAGCCCCACAAACACAGAATTGCCCCAATAGGCAAGGAGCAGGCCTTGGACATGACTGATTTAGCAGTGGCAGTGCCTGCTACTGGGCCTCCCAGCCCATAGACGGTAAAGGAGTCGAACAACTGGTCAGAAGGAGATTATAGGGGTCACTTTGCTAGCACTGAAAAAGGACTCTGTTGCTTTGCCTACACTCAGATCCAGGTCCCAGTCCTGGGTGGCAGACCCAGGGTGAGAAGGAACACTAGTATAGTAAAGCTTGCAGCAGTAAGGGAGGGGGGACCCTCCTCAGAGTTCCAGGGAAGAAAAGAGTGCTTGTGGGCACTCACAGACCAGAACACAGATCAGGAGAGTAGGAAACACCTCTCCTTTGATCATGCCACCTTGAAAGAACTGAAAATTTATAGATCCCCAGATGTTTCTCTAAAAACAGCTATATAAAACCCCTAAAACTTGGAACAATATAACCTCTACCCTGGAAGCAGAGTCCTACATTAACAAAGAGCTAAAAGTCAATTAAGAGGCTGAGAGAATGAGCAAACAACAGAAAAAACTCTAACTATAGAAAATTATTAATGTGATAAAGAAGATCAAAACTCACACTCAGAAGAAAATAGAAAGATTGAAGATCCTACCTCCAAAGCCTCCAAGAAAAATATGAATTGCCACCAGGTCACAGAAGAGATCAAAAAGAATTTCTAAAATCAAGTAAGAGAGGTACAAGAAAACTTGAGAAAAGAAATGAGAGTGATGCAATAGTTAAAAAAAAGAGTCAACAACTTGATAAAGAAGACCCAAAAATTACGGAAGAAAACCTTAGAGGGAGGAGCCAAGATGGCAGAGCAGAAAGATTCACATATGCTACCTCCTAACGCACAGCCCATAAAATACTTGTAAAGAAGAACTCCCAACAAATTCTGGAGCAGCAGAAGCCACACAGCAATGGAGTGGAGGAGATTTCTATTCCAGAGAGACCTGAAAAATGGAGACCAAAGGTCCGTCACGCACCAGACCCAGAGCAGAGCCTAGCCCTGCCTTGGCCACACAGCACCAAGAGGAGCAGATCCAAGCAGGCTTCAGGGACAGAAACACCAGCAGCTGCACAGGTACTTCTACCCACAGTTGCCAAAGGTCAGTGAGAGAGCCTTTTTGGCTGGCCAAGAGGGGAGCAGGGTGTCTCCATAACTCAGGTCCCCTTGGGAGGCAGCAGTGGAGGCGGCAGCAGACAGTGTCTCCCAAAGCAGACAGGACCTCAGATCCATTATTGGAGATGTCCACATAAACCCCCTGAGGAAACTGAGCCCCATGTGGGGGCCCAGTCCCCACCCAAGCACCTGAACTTAATCTCACACTGCATAGCAGCACTGGCCCCACCTGAGCACCTGAATTTAATCTCACATTGAAGAGCAGCCCCACCCCCACTGAAAGCCCTGAGGCTGGGAAGCAGCATTTGAATCTCAGACCCCAAGCACTACCTGGGCAGACCTGTAGGCTAGGTGGGTGTGGAGAGGAATCTCAGAAGTCAAGTAACTGACTGGGAAAATGCCCAGAAAAAGGAAAAAATCAAGACAATAGAAGATTACTTTCTTGGTGAACAGATATCTCCTCCCATCCTTTCAGAGGAGGAAGAACAATTCTTACCATCAGGGAAAGACATAGAAGTCAAGTCTTCAGTATCCCAAACATCCAAAATAAATATTCAATGGGCTCAGGCCATGGAAGAGCTCAAAAAGGATTTTGAAAATCAAGTTAGACAGGTGGAGGAAAAACTGGGAAGAGAAATGAGAGAGATGCAAGAAAACCATGAAAAACGGATCAATACCTTGCTAAAGGAGACCCCAAAAAATGCTGAAGAAAATAACACCTTGAAAAATAGGCTCACTCAATTGGCAAAAGAGGTTCAAAAAGCCAATGAGGAGAAGAATGCTTTCAAAAGCAGAATTAGCCAAATGGAAAAAGAGGTTTAAAAGCTCACTGAAGAGAATAGTTCTCTCAAAATTAGAATGGAACAGATGGAGGCTAATGACTTTATGAGAAACCAAGAAATCCCCAAACAAAACCAAAAGAATGAAAAAATGGAAGAGAATGTGAAATATCTCATGGGAAAAACAACTTACCTGGAAAATACATCCAGGAGAGACAATTTAAAAATTATGGGACTACCTGAAAGCCATGATCAAAAAAGAGCCTAGACATTATCTTTCATGAAGGAAAACTGCCCTGATATTCGAGAACCAGGGGGCAAAATAAGTGTTCAAGTGATCCACTGATCACCACCTGAAAGAGATCCAAAAAGAGAAACTCCTAGGAACATTGTGGCCAACTTCCAGAATTCCCTGGTCAAGGAGAAAATATTGCAAGCAGCTAGAAAGAAACAATTCCAGTACTGTGGAAATACAATCAGGATAACTCAAGATCTAGCAGCTTCTACATTAAGGGGTCAAAGGACGTGGAATAGGATATTCCAGAAGTCAAAGGAACTAAGACTAAAACCAAGAATCACCTACCCTGCTAAACTGAGTATAATACTTCAGGGGAAAAAATGGTCATTCAATGAAACAGAGGACTTTCAAGCATTCTTGATGAAAAGACCAGAGCTGAAAAGAAAAATTGACTTTCAAACACAAGAATCAAGAGAATTATGAAAAGGTAAACAGCAAAGAGAAGTCATAAAGGACTTACTAAAGTTGGACTGTTTACATTCCTCCATGGAAAGACAATATTTGTAACTCTTAAAACTTTTCAGTATCTGGGTAGTTGGTGGGATTGCACACACACATACACACACACACACACAGAGTGAATTGAATAGAATGGGATCATATCTTTAAAAAATGAAGTTAAGTGGTGAGAGAGAAATGTATTGGGAGGAGAGAGGGAGAAATGGAATGGGGCAAATTATCTCTCATGGAAGAGGCAGGCAGGAGACTTTTTAGTGTGGGGAAAAAGAGGGGAGCTGAGAGAAAAACATGAAGTTTACTCTCAACACATTGGACTAAAGGAAGGAATAAAATGCACACTCATTTTGGTATGAAAACCTATCTTACAGTGCAGGAAATCTGGGAGAAGGAGATAAGCAGGGTGGGAGGGATGATGGAAGGGAGGGCAATGGGAGGAGGGAGCAATTTCAAATCAACACTCTTTGGGAGGGACAGGATCAAAAGAGAGAGTAGAAGCAATGGGGGGCAGGATAGGATGGAGGGCAATAGAGTTAGTCTTACATAACATGACTATTATGGAAGTCATTTGCAAAACCACACAGATATGGCCTATATTGAATTGCCTGCCTTCCCAAAGGGAATGGGTGGGGAGGGAGGGATGGGGAGAAGTTAGAACTCAAAGTTTTAGGAACAACTGTCGAGTATTGTTCTTGCTGCTAGGAAATAAGAAATACAGGCAATGGGAAATAGAAAGTTATCTGGCCCTACAGGACAAAAGAGAAGATGGGGACAAGGGAAGGGAGGGCTGATAGAAGAGAGAGCAGATTGGTGATAGGGGCAATTAGAATGCTTGGTGTATTGGGGTGGGGGAGGGGACAAATGGGGAGCAAATTTGGAAACCAAAATTTTGTGAAAATGAATGTAAAAAGTTAAATAAATAAATTAAAAAAAAAAACCTTAAAGAAAACAGGCAAGGCCAAATGGTGAAAGAGGTGAAAAAGGCCACAGAGGAGAAGAATGCCTTAAAAAACAGAGTTGGTCAAATGAAAAAGAAGGCCCAAAATCTTACTAAAGAAAATAATTCCTTAAAAATTAAAATGGAACAAAGGGAAGCTTATGGTTTTATAAGAAACTAAGAAATAATAAAACAAAGTCAAAAGAATAAAAAAGCAGAAGACAATGTGAAACATTTCATTGGAGAAACAACTAACCTGGAAAATAATCCAGGAGAGATAATTAAAAAATTATTAGAGTACCTGAAAGCCATGATCAAAAAAAGAGCGTAGGCATCATCATTCAAGCAATCACCAGGGAAAAGTGCCTGATATTCTAGAACTAGAGGGAAAAATGAAATTGAAAGAATCTACCAGTCATCTCCTGAATGAGATCGCAAAAGTGCCTGATATTCTAGAACTAGAGGGAAAAATAGAAATTGAAAGAATTTACCAGTCATCTCCTGAATGAGATCGCAAAGTGGAAACTACCAAAACTAAATACTAAATTCCAGATGTCCCAGGACAAGGGGAAAATATGGCAAGCAGTCAGAAAGAAATAAATCAAATATTTTGGAGCCACAGTCAAGATAACACAAAACTAACAGCTTCTACATGAAAGGATATGAGGGCTTGGAATATCATATTCCAGAGTGCAAATGAGCTAAGATTACAACAAGAATCACCTACCCAGCAAAACTGGAAGTAATCCTTCAGGGGAAAAATTGAATATTCAGTGAGACAGAGAACTGTCAAACATTCTTGATGGAAAGACCAGAGTTGAATAGAAAAGTTGACTTTCAAATACAAGATTCAATAGAAGCATAAAAAGGGAAATAGGAAAAGGAAATCATAAGGGATTTAATGAGATTGAACTCTTTGCATTACTACATGGGAAGATGATATTTGTAACTCATAGCAACTTTCTCTTTATTTGGGTAGTTAGAGTATATATATAAACATACATATGTATGTATGTATATGTATGTATGTATATATGTGTGTATAGGTCTATGTATGCATATATGTATGTGTATATAAATATATACATGCATATGTATATGTGCAAATGCATTCATACATATACATACATACAGAGGGCACAAATGTGAGTTGAATATGAAGAGATGATAAAAAAACCAAAATTAAGCTATGGGAAAGAAATGCACTAGGAGAAAGAGAAAGGGAGAGTTAGAATGGGGTAAATTATCTTACACAAAAAGGGCAAGAAAAAGCTTTTACAATGGAGGGGAAGAGGAGGAGAGTGAGGAGGAGTGAGAGAACTTTACTCTCATCAGTACTGGCTCAAAATAAGAAACACAGGTAATGGAGTATAGATATCTATCCTACCCAGCAGCAAGATAGAACAGGAATGGTATAAGAGAAGGAGGGTTATAGAAGGGGGGTCAGATTGGGGCAAGAAGTAGTCAGAAGCAAATCACTATTAAGGAGGGACAGAGTTAAAGGAGATAGAAAATAAAATGCATGGGGGTAAGTGGAATAGGATGGAGGGAAATACAGTTAGCAATAGTAACTGTGAAAAAAATTTTGAAGGCCTCATTTCTCTAACATATAAATGTGTCAAATTTATAAAAATAAGAGCCATTCCCCAGCTGATAATGATCAAAAGATATAATCAGTTTTCAGATGAAATAATTAAAGCTATCTATGGCCATATGAAAAAACATTCTAACTCACTATTGATTGGAGAACTGCAAGTTAAAACAAGTCTGATGTACTACCTCATATTTATTAGAGTGGCTAATAGGACAGAAAAGGTAAATGTTGGAGGGGATGAGGGAAAAATGAGATATTGGCTGACTTATGAACTCATTCACCCATTCTGTAGAGCAATTTGGAATATTCCAAAGGTCTATAAAACCATGCATACCCTTTGACATAGCAATACCACTACTAGGTCTATAACCAAAAGAGATAAAAACAAAAAGGCAAAGGACCTATATATAGAAAAATATTTATAGTAGCCCTTTTGCAAGGGAAAAGAATTAGAAATTGAGGGGATGCCCATCAATTGGGGAATGGCTGCACAAGTTGTGGTTTGTAATTATGATGGTATACTACTGTTCTACAAGAAATGATGGACAGGATGCTCTCAGAGAAACCTACAAAGACTTGCATGGGTTGGTAAAAAGTGTTACAAAGTAACAGCCATATTGTAAGATGATCAGCTGTGAAGGACTTAGCTATTCTCAGCAATGCAATGATTCATAGCAACTCTGAAGGACTTAGGATAAATAATGTTATCCATCCCAAGAGAAAGAACTGATGCTGTCTGTATATAGACTGAAACATACTTTTTTTCTTTACTTTTCTTGAGATTTTGTTTTTTCTGTTTTCTTTAACAACATGATTATTATGGATATGTTTAGAAAACAAAAGTGGTCCAAGAAAGGCAATGTGTAGCCTAAGAAGCATATGTTTGGATAGACGGTTAGAAGGCAGTAACTACCTTCTTTCTTCGTTTGTCTGTGTGAATATAAGCCTCAGATTTTTGTCAGCACCAGCCTTCCACCTTTCTGCTCCCCCTACGGATCTGTCCAAAGTGGAATTGGGCAGTCGTCAAAAGTAGTGAGTTCCCTTCCATTGGAGGTCCTTAAAGAAGGTTGAATGCCCACTTTTCAGATATGTTACACAAGGGATTCTTATTCAGGATTAGATGGGTTCAGAGGTTCTTTCATTCTATGACTCTCTGATTCTGTGACTGGTAAAAAGGGAACCAAGTAGTTGAATATTTCAAAGGAGGGCATGGGTATCAGCTCCAAATGCAGTGTATGTCAAGAAGGATGCAAAGTGAAAAAGACATTTGGATTAATCTAGAATGAGGTCACTGATGAACTCAAAGAAATCACTGCCAGTAGAGTGATGAGGACAGATGCAAGAATGAAACATTTAGCTGGTAAAAAACAGAGAAATGAATGATAATTGAAAGGAACACAGGGTCAGATTATGATTTTCTTAAATGTAGAATCTTGAGCATTTCACGGATTTATAAAGTTTCATTGGTATAAGGTATAACAAAAACGAGGCTCATATATTTTTAAACTCTCCAGTTATACAGTTTGTATATCTATATATGCATGCATGTATGTTTTTGTGCATGTATGCATTTATGTATGTATATGTTCCATATCCCAGTTTAATGATTTTGCACAGACCATCCCTATGTCTCCTCACATTTATCTCAACTAAATCAATTTGGATATATTTTCTGTATGTATGATGATAATGCATACATAAGTAGGCATACATATATACATATACATATATACATACCTATAGGGGAAAGAGGAGAGAAAAAGAGAGACTGAGAAAATGAAAATGAGAATTTCCCAAGGCACTCATCAAGTATACTAGGAAAATTACATGTCACAAATATCATACCTACTGTGTGTCTTTACTGGTCATATTGGAGATATGGAAAATGTGTCTGCTACATAAAAATCTATAGAAAGATGGGAAAAAAATCAGAATCTATTTTTTTAAATCTGGTAAAATGCAGATTATATAATAAATTTTAATAATTTTGACAACCAACTGGCAACAGTGGCATATGGTGGGAATGCAAGGAGTAAAATTCTCCTGTGATTCACAGCAAAATGCAAACTAAGAGACCAAAGAACAAAATAAAATTGAAAACAGGCATCAATCCTTTGCTTCAACAGAATGAATGTGTTGAAAAATATACCTTAAGAGCAATGAAACTTTCAAAAGATGAATACTACTGACAGCTGTAAAAAGTAAAAAGTCATGACATCATAACAAAAAGTCCCTAAGTGAGTAAATTGTCAAGTGTTACTCCTATCAAAGACAGGTTAGAGATGTGCAATAGCATTTGTCTGTGCCTCTATGTGCCAAAGGAATTTATTGTGTATTTACACAAACAAGAGTGAAAAATTACAAGAGAGACAGATCCTCATGCTTTTGAATAAGTGTTAGATTCCCCACTAGGGTTGCTAGGCAAATAAAAGTTCCCCTAAAATAATTTCTAAACCAATTCATTCATCAGTTACAGTTCACTGTTTCCAACCAATCAGGTAGTGACTTCACAAAGAAACTAGATATTATCTGAGAGAAAGCAATGATGGATGTGATTTATAAAATATGACCATTTTATTTTTGTATTCAAAAGGAGTAAAGCCCTCCCTTCTAAAGCCCAAATTAAAAATAAACACTATACTTATGGTTCTTAGCAACCCATTACCATTACTATTATTTTATCTCTACTGCAGATGGGAGAGAAGCATAAAATTTCCATCTGCCATTGATTCAATATTTAGTGAACAATTAACAGCTAGCACCACACCAGGTCGGAGTACAAAAGAAGAAAGAGACATTTTTCTGCCACTCAAATCAGTAAAAAATGTATGGACATAGCTATACAAATTAAATTTGATGCAAAAATGTAAAAGTACATGTAAATACATAACAATACAAGTACAGCTTAACCCAACTTTCTAATAGGGTTGAGACACCCCAAAATTGGTCAAGGGACTAATAATAATCCTTCAATTACCTATGAAGTCACATGTGTTGATGATCATACCTGAACTTTGACCCAAGAACCACACGGAAAGAGACAGGAAGCCGGGCTAGGAGAATGCAAGAAGTGGGGCAAAGAATCAGAGATTCAAGTTAGGAAAGTAGCTAACAAAGAATACAAGGATAAAGGCTCTGGCAAAAAAAAAGGCAGAAACTCAATTCCAAAGATTTTTAAAGTAATTAAAATGTATGATGTTTTAAAGTATTTAATATGTTTAAAACTGAAAGTTTAATATCTCATTTGAGACTCAAAATGCATCTAAGAAATAGATACTACCAACCTTACTTTTCTTACTTTTCAGATAAGAAAAATGGTACCTACAGAAGAACCATTCTCTAAAAACATTGCTGCTCTGAGGTTCAGAGAAGTTAAGTCATTTGTTAGGATGTACTCACTGAGGAAATGTAGGAATCAAAATTTGATACTAAGTTCAGCACTCTACCTGGATCTAAGTTCAGCACTCTACCCATTATACTACATTGTCTTTCCACTAAGGCAGCAAGAAAAAAACCACAGTATTTGAACAACAGTCTGAGTAATAGGCAAAGAATGAGTAAGGATTTTGAGTTGTTTCCCAGAATGTGAAATCTGTGACCTCGAGGCCACATGTAGCCCTCTAGGACCTCAAGTGCAGCCCTTTGACTGAATCCACATTTAATAAAATAATTTGTTCTATGAAGTTTGGATTCAGTCAAAGGGGCACACTTGCCCCAAGGCCACATATTCCCCACACCATTTAAGACAATACTTACTGCTGGCCACCATATGGAAAAGGCTGCATTCACAAGCAGCTGTAACATCCTCACCTCATAAGGAATGGAAACTGGGGCAGGGATCCAGGGCATTCCTAATACCTAAGTGGCTAATTTTTAGATTACATGCAGGCCAAGGAACACAGAACCTGGAAACACTTTTCTAGAATAATTTTACAGGGGAGGGGAATAGACTGGCATACACCTTCAAAAGACAACATGTTATCATTCTTTCAGTCAAAATTAAAACAATAATTGCTATCATTTATATAGATTCCTAAAGATTACAAAGGCCTTTAAAAATATTATTTCATGAAAATTCTAGAGCAGCAGAAGTCACAAAACACCAGAGCAAAAGAAATTTCTAGCCCAAGACAGCCTGCAAGGCCAACAGGAAAGGTGTATTGCACCAGCATAGGTCGGAAAGGACTGGAGCAGGCTTCAGGGTATGGAATCACAGGCAGCAACAGAAGTTCCCAGATTTCTCCACTCACAAATGCCAAAGACCAAAGGTCAGTGAGAAAGCTCTTTCATCTGAGTGAGAAGGGAGCAGAGTCTGACCTTAACCCCTAGCCCAAGGCAGCACTGGCCACTGGCAGCAGAGCACTCAGTCTAAAGACCCTGGGGGAATCAATCAGCTGATCTGGAGCTCAGTTCTAAGTGGGGACCCAGGGGTGGGGAGGAGCACTGGAATGGTGGAGCTGATGGAGGCTCTGGAGAGGAAATTCTACTCCCAGATCCTGGGCAGAAAAGTCTTTGGTTGCTTCCAGACCACAGCGCAGGCCAGGAGAGGAGTAAACTCCACTCCCTCAAGTGTGCCACCTTGGAGGAACTGAGAACTTACAAGTCCCTAAAGTATACCCTCCACTTGACAAAGGACTCAAAAGTTAATCAATAGGTCAGAAAAAATGCCCAAAAAAGGGGGAAAAAATATAGAAGGTTATTTTCTTGGTGAACAGGTATTTTCTTCTATCCTTTCTGATAAGGAAGAACAAAGTATACCATCACAAGAAGAAATAAAAGTCAAGGCTTCTGCATTCATAACCTCCAAAAATATGCAGTGGTCTCAGGCCATGGAAGAACTCAAAAAGGATTTTGAAAATCAAGTAAGAGAGGTGAAAGAAAAATTGGGAAGAGAAATGAGAGTGATGCAAGAAAATCATAAAAAGTAATGCAACCGCTTGCTAAAGGAGACCCAAACGAATGTTGAAGAAAAATAACACCTTTAAAAATAGACTAACCCAAATGGCAAAAGAGGTCCAAAAAGCCAATGAGGAGAAGAATGCTTTAAAAAGCAGAATTAGCCAAATGGAAAAGGAAGTTCAAACCCTCACTGAAGAAAATACTTCCTTAAAAATTAGACTAGAGCAGTTGGAAGCTAATGACTTTAATGAGAAACCAAGAAATTGAAAAACAAAACCAAAAGAATGGAAAAAATAGAAGACAATGTAAAATATCTCCTTGGAAAAATGACAGACTTGGAAAATAGTTCCAGAAGAGACAATTTTAAAATTATGGGACTACCTGACAGCCTTGGAAAAAAAAAAAAAAAGAACCTAGACATCATCATTCATGAAATTATCAAGAAAAACTGCCCTGATACTCTAGAACCAGAGGGTAAAATAAATATTGAAAGAATCCACTGATCCCCTCCTGAAAGAGATCTGAATAAAGAAACTCCTAGGAATATTTTAGCTAAATTCCAGAGTTCCCAAGTCAAGGAGAAAATATTGCAAGCAGCCAGAAGGAAACAATTTGAGTACTGTGGAAATACAATTAGGATAACATAGGATCTAGCAGCTTCTATATTAAGGGATCTAAGGGCTTGGAATGACATTCCAGAAGTCGAAGGAATTAAGATTAAAACCAAAAATCACCCATTCAGCAAAACTGAACATAATACGTCCGGGGAAAAATGGTTATTCATTGAAATAGAGGACTTGCAAGCATTCTTGATGAAAACACCAGAGCTGAATAGAAAATTTGGCTTTCAAACACAAGAATCAAGAGAATCATGAAAAAGTAAATAGGAAAGAGAAATCATAAGGGACTTACTAAAGTTGAACTCTTTACATTCTTACAAGGAAAGATAGTATTTGTAACTCATAGGAAAGGATGATATCTAGAAAAATAAAATTAAGGGGTGAGAAAGGAATATATTGGGAGGAGAAAGGGAGAAATGGAATGGGACAAATTATCTCTCATAAAAGAGGCTGTAAAAAGCTTTTTCAATGGAGAGGAAAAGGGAGGACATGGAAGGGAAAAAGTGAAGCTTACTCATCACATTTGGCTTAAGAAGGGAATAACATGCACACTCAATTTTGTATTAAAATCTGTCTTATACTACAGGAAAGTAGGGGAGAAGGGGAGAAGTGAGGTGTGTGAGGGATGATAGAAGGGAGGGCAAATGGGAAGAGGGAGTAATTAGAAATAAACCTTTTTGGGGAGGGACAAGGTCAAAAGAGAGAATAGAATAAATGAGGGACAGTATAGGATGGAGGGAAGTATAGTCTTTCACAATATGGCTATTATTGAACTCTTTTGCATAACTACACCTATATAGCCTATATTGAATTGCTTGCCTTCTCAATGGGGATGGGTGAAGAGGGAGAGAAGCTGGAAGTCAAAGTTTTAGGAATGGATGTTGAGAATTGTTTTTGTATGCAGTTGGGAAATCAAAAATACAGGCAATTGGGTATAGAAATCTATCTTACCCTACAAGAGAAGAAAGAAGGTAGGAATAAGGGAAGGGAGGCATGTGATAAAAGGGAGGTCAGATGGAGTATAGGAAATGAATGCTGAAAACCAAAAATAAATATATTAATTAGAAATATATATTATTTCATTTTATCCTCATAGTAGCCCTGTGAGGTCGGTGGTATTCTTAACTTTTTATTCCAGATGAGGAAACTGAGGTAGGAAGAAGTTAAATGACTTGCCTAGGATCATACAGTTAGTCAATAAATATCTAAAGCTATATTCTACATTGTGTATAGTGCTGCCTAGTTGGTTAAGCTCAAGATTCGAGTTCAGTCATGAGTGCATTGTAAATACCCCAAGCAGTAGGGAGTCAAAACTTAAACACCTAAGCAAAACCTACACAATCAAGAAGAAGCCATGTTTTGCCCCTCTGAGAAAACTGAACAGTGAAGACAACTTAATAGACTGCTGTCTGTAACTACTAAAACTTTGACCATTAACTATTGAAAGATTGCCTGTTCCTCTGTTAGGTGTACTTGCAGCCCTGGCAAATGTCCAATTTGAATCTTCTGGCACTTTGAAAATCTAATAGATGTGTTTGAGGTTAAAAGACAAAAATAGGAACGATATATTATCATGTTAATCATTTTATGATTTCATGTCTTATTTAAAAGAAGCATCAAGGTCTTTTATATTTCACATTTGCATAGGGTCATGCGAGATCTTTAAATTTTTTATTAGTTTTAATTCCTTATGGTCCACCTAGAATATCAGGCTATATAGGGAACATGGAGATAAAATTATTATTAGTAGCATCAAAAATGCCACGATAAGCAATGTAACTCTTCCCTTATTTTGTCCTTTTACTTTCTTCTTACATTCCTAAATGTTCTAAGACCATGACGGGTTTACTGACCTTTTCCTAAAGAATATTTGGCAACTGGTGGCTGATTTTTCTATCTTGTTTCAGGGCTCTGAAACTTTCATTTCCTAGTTCCATTAGTTTCTTCACAGACATCCTCATTATAACAACACTATTTTGTTAGAAACCTCAACTCAAAAGAGAATGTTAGAGATAGGAAAGAAGAACAAATAATTCAGCTGATAAGGAGACCCAATTAAATAGCAGAGTACAACCATAATTCAGATCAGCAGCTTTATCCACTTATTAAGAAAGTAATTTAGTCAAAGATTGTTTTTAAGAAAAAGAATAAAGAGATGAGAAGAATTTAAAATGTTCTATTGTTTAGAGTATCCTTGCTAACCCGAATGGAGAGATGTAACACAATGTGAGTTTGTCAATATTTGCTCTTTCTTTCAAACCACACTGTAAGTACAACTCTGCCTCAATTGAGACACTTTTTTCTCACTTGAGTTTCTCATTTGAGCATCAAAATGAAGCTTTTGAAATAAAGTTGAGCTATGACACTAAGAATTGAAATGATTATTAATAACCAGTGGTTGTTTGGGGAGATCCAGGGTTCCCTCTTTTTCTAAAGTCCTCATTTCCTTCTGCAAAGCCCAGCCTTTGAAGGACATTACTGACCTCTGCCAAAAATTACCCCACCTAGAGCAACTTATCTAGGTGAATTCCAGCCTATTGTGTTCTACTGGAACAAGTTTGGGTTGAGGTTCATCCTTTGTCCAAATTGCTCAAGGATGAGGGTGGTCTGGGTGTAGAGAGAGTCTATTTGCTCAAGAGTTACCCCATGTCACTCTCCAGCCCCTCACTGGAGTGAGTCACTCCCCTTTATAAAGTCCACCTCATTAATTGTTAACCAATCAAAGTCAATCACCACTCTCAGGAATACCTCTTCTAAGGGCATATAATTTGTGAGCCCACTGCCATGAATCATCTTCATTTTAAGAGCGATGACCGAATGACCATTCCTTTTTATTAATAAAATGCTACCATTACTAACAGAATGATTAATTGCCCAGAATTATGTCTCTCAAACTTTTTAAATGCCACAAGTTTTTCACATATCCATATAAATATAGTTGCCATATATCTAGAAGTGTTTTTCTCAATATCTGTTCATCCTCAGGAAATTTTTATAAAGCATCATATTTTTCCCATTAACAAATTTCTATTCATAGATGGAAAATTCCTACTCACAAATAGGAAATTCCTACTTCACAAAGAAGAAACTGAGCTCTTATATGATCTGTCTCAAGTTATTCTGGAAGTGGCAGTACTAATTACAATACTAAACTTATAACCTGCCCAAACACTAGACACTGCCATTCTCCCAGGATCTAACAAGTCATCCTAAATAAAATTTTCAAATTGAAATTATTTGTCTGTACACTTCTAATTTGGGAATGAGCCATTTCACTGTAGTGCATTATTTGTTAAAGATTTTTTAAACTAAAATAGAACAATATTTCTGTAAAATCCAAGAATACCTAAAGGTTACTCACAGTTGAATTTTCTAAATTATAATTTGTTCAACAATCTATGTTCAACAATTGGAATAGAAGTACTGGCATTATTCTCATACACATAATATTTATCTTATTCCCTGCAATTTTGCATTGGATAGAACCAATGTATGCCTTCTCACCCAAATTCTGATGAGGTGAGTAAATTAAACCCTAAAACATGTCTTGTGATGTTCTAAAAAAAATTGTTTTAAATACGGAGCAAGAAGGGACCTATATAATTCAAAGCCTCAATTTCAGGTAGCAACACATTCACAAGCTACCCCAGAATGATAAGAATATTGCATTATCTGTTAGAATTTTCTTTTGGTCCAGTGAAAGGAATACAAGTTTTGAAACTGGAGAAATGCTCTTGCAATCCCAACTCTCATGCATACTACCTGCATGGTCATAAGCAAATTACTTCACTTGTTTGATCCTCCATTTCCCCACTTGCAAAATGTGGGGGTTGAACTAGATCAAAGATGTGGCCTCTGGGAAATGCAACAAGCAAAACTTCTGAACACAGATCTAGACAATAAAATGATTAACAAAATAAATACACAATAAAACATAGATAATACTAATTTATGGTTTTCTAAGTAAATATAGAGCCCACAGATATCTATCTTATGTTTGACAACACTAAACTAGTTGACTGATCAGGTTTCTTTCACCTCTAAATCTATGATTCTATGATGTAGAAGGAAGCTCTTAAGTATCCCTCAGTAATAAATGTAATATTTAACAGTAACGAATGTTAGGGAATTCTTCACTAATCTAAATCTTATATATTATCATTTAAGCCTTGACATGGGTTCTATTTTCAGTAGAGATTGAGAACAACTCAACCTCATAATATGGTTAATAAGCTTTTGTCTAGATGACACTATGAAATTATTTCTTGATCATTTTTTCTTCCTTAGCTTGAAAAATTTCTACTTCTACCATTTGTCCTCATTTTTTACCTTGGTATATCCAATTATTGGGACAGCTACGTGGCACAGTGGATAGGGTATTGAGTCTGGACTCAGGAAGACTCATCTTCCAGAGTTCAAAAGTGGCCTCAGACACTTAACTCTGTTAAATCTTTTAACCCTGTTAGTCTCAGTTTCTCATCTATAAAATGAGCTCTAGAAGGAAATGACAAACCCCTGCAGTATCCTTGCCAAGAAAATCCCAAATGGGGTCACAAAAAGTTGGACATAACTAAAAACAAGTCAACAATAACAATCCAATCATTGTGCCGGTTTTCAACAACACTACTTACCATCTTTTATCTCCTCTGGATTTTTTAAAAGCATCTCAAAGTTGGAAATCAACTTAAAATCATATAAAAAAATTCAATTTAATCATTTCTTAATCAATCTCTTACTCATTTCTGATAATTAATTCATGATTACCTCCTACTTAGGGCCAACTTATTAAGAACTCTAAACCAGTAATAATCACTTTCTAAGTATGATTCTCTAGTTCTTATAAATATATAGAATTATGACTTTCTAGCTTGTTGATAATTATGTCACGAGGATAAATGTCAAAAATTATGTTAAACTTGATCTAATTTATAGTTAGGTTGTCTTCAATATACAAGGAATGTGATTGAATGAAAGAAAAAGATTAAATTAGATTGATGTGATTTAGTCTTTAGAAAGCTATACAAGGTGTGTACATGTCAAGTTTAAGGGAAAACAAAATAAAGAACAAGCTTCCGTCAAGGTGTGTCACTATTTCAGTTGCTGTTGATTTTAGGTTTAAGTTCTTATATCCTCCCAAAGCACACAGGGAATGAATGATCCTTTTTTTTTTTTTTTTTTTAATGTTGCAAACCAAATAACTTGCTAACTTTGATTTAGCAACTGTGCCACTTAAAAAAAAAAAAGGAAAATGAAAAGATTAGAATACTATGCGTCTAATTAAAAATAAACAAATGACTTCCTGCCTTTGAAGGGGATTAAAAGTAGGAAGAAATTGAGTTACTTCAAGGTGAGTCGTGAATAGATCAGAAAGAGATGGAAAAGCCAAGATAAAGGCAGCAGTAGGGCGAGGTGGAAATAAGATTGTATAGCAAATTGGCAGCCTCAAAGGCATTTTCAAACAATAGCATTAGGAAGGCAGCATAGAGTGTGTAAGTCAGCACTTTAATACTTCTTTCTAATTATAAGCTTTATGAAGTGTATCTTAAAATACACAAAAGAGAATGACCATAACCCTGGACCAAGATTAGGGATCTTAGTAGTTTTCCCATATCCACATAGCAGTGGCAGTGTCTGCAGTCACCACCACTTAATGGACCTAGGGAGGGAGAGACCCCTGCCTACACTGTGTCTTTGCTATTGGTTCCTGAGTTTGACGTGTTTCATTTAGGATTTGGATTTTGCTTTGTTTTGTTTTATAGTTAAAAGTCCACTATTCATCTATTTCTTACATCTTCCCATTTAGAGAGATCCTCTTTAGGAGTCATACTTGCCTTGTTTCTAACACATTGTTGTACAAAGGGTTTGCTGATAATTTATGAAGTGAATGGTATAAATCTCATTATTATCATATTTATGTAACACTTCAACAATAGTAAAGCATTTAGCAAATATTGTCTCATCTAATTCTCACAACAACCCTATGGGGTGCTATGATTTTATTTCCATTATTTTTTTTTTTTTACAAATTACCAAACTTAGTCCTTGAGAGACTGTGTGACTTGCTCAAGGTTACAGAATTAGTATGTGTTTGAAATAGAATTAAAACTGAGATATTTTGACTCCAAGTCTGATATTATATCATCTAGCTGCCATACAACAGAAACTAAGATTTCTAGCATTTTACCACAATTCCGCCTGCTGCTGCTGGGATTTCTATAGGATTATTATTTATGGTTACTTCAGTATGTGGTGGCTTTTTTGCTTATTTGTTTGGGACGATGGGCTGAGAGTTCGTTTTAGGAAAGAAGGAGTTAAAAGAGTCTAGTGGGACTTAGTAAACAATAGGAATTTACATATGTAAAACATTATCTTTTCGGTCATTAATAGGTATTTGAAAAGAGATCCTAGGAAGTAACTATGGAGAGAGTTAGAAAAATAGACCCTGAAAATACCTGTGCTGGCCCAATTCATTTTGGATTAATCCTTTTTCCTCTATATTTATTTTAATTTACAAATTTACAAAATTCATGAGCCGCAAAAGAAAGAAACTAGTGTTGGACATTTGAAAACCAACATAATGATTGTGTTTTTGAGTCATTTTCAGTCCTGTCTGACTCTTTGTGATCCCATTCGGGATTTTCTTGGCAAAGATACCAGAGTGTTTTTGCCATTTCCTTCTAGAGATCATTTTATAAACGAGGAACTGAGGAAAACAGAATGAAATCATTTGCCCAATTTCACGCAGCTAGTAAGTGTCTATGGCTAGATTTCAACTGAGGAAGATGAGATTCCTGACTGTGCCCAGTACATCATTCACTGTTCCTCCTAGCTGCCCCTCTATCTATGTATACTAGCACAAATACTAACTTGGAAAAGTAAAATGTGACCACTTCCATAAGACCTCTGCTTAGTGGGATAAAGGGAGGGATGTGTGAAGGGGAAGGAGTGTATCTCAGTCAGTTATCTGGAAGAAAGGAAATATGGCACCATGAATGAAATATGGAATCAGAAAACCTTGTGTTCAAATCATGTCTCTCATCTAGTGCGATTATTTAACTTATTGGGTCCTCAGTTTCCTCATCTTTAAAATTAGGATTTTAAAAGAGAAGCAAGCCATTTTGGCTCTAAATTAATAATCCTTTATGTCTACGTAGGGGGAAGGAGTGGGGTTATTTACCTGGGGTTCAAAAACTTTTTTAAAAAATGTGTATTTTAATAACCATGTTTTAATATAGATCTTTTTTGTAGTGTTAAGGAATTTAATTTATTTTTCTGAAAAGGGGTTCATAAGCTTTACCAGATTGTCAAAAAGGTCCAGAACTCTTTCTATTTTAACTAATAATTCTTGCTAACTGATGAAGGTCTGCAAGTGCTGTTAACACTTTTCAAATTAGCCACCCAGGAGAAAACTAGATCATTTTATCCTAGTTATAGATCTGATGTCAAGGGGAGTGTCTTAATGAAGTTCGAGGGACTTCTAGAGGCTAGAAAAGACAAGTGGTTAGCTCTTAATACTTGAGTTCAGAGATGGAATGTAAATAGAGTGAGCTGACGATTGTCATCATTCCCCATGTTACGCCTTTCTTCTGATGTCTTAAATCTCCCTACTATTCTTAAAGATCAACTATAATAGCAATAAGGAGATTGGTAGAACAGAGTTTTAAAAAGTGATGCAGCATGATGAGAGTCCGTGGCAAACAAAAATGAACCCTTTCCCCACCTTGTGTATGTGCAGCTAATGGGATCTCTCTGACTCAGAGAAATTGCACGCTGGTACTTGAAAGTTCTATAGGCCAAGGATGGAATTCGTTGGTTTGCTATCCCAGGGATATGGACAGAAGGAAGGCAAGATGGGAGGAAGATGCTGAATGGACTTTGATTAGGAGGTAGAGTACCAGAACAAGAGATGGATCAATTCATTTCTCAGTTTTTCCTTTCATTTGGGGATATGAGTCAAGAGAATGAGGAGGAGAAGTGGCTAGAGGAAGGCTCCTTGACCTCTCAAAACTCTGAAGAGGTTTGTGGTTACAGTAGACTAATGCTTATGGAAATCATCTCTCTGGAAAAGTCTGGTAAAGGACAGAGATGTGATCTGTCTCTCCTTCATTCTGCCTAGGGCTATCCAGAGGGAGGAAAAGTTGAGAAGAATTGGTCAAACGAAAAGAAAAATATGAAACTAAAACTAAAGAGCTTGTTCCTGGAAGGCTAAATTTCAGTTTTATGGTCATAATTTATGTGTGTGAAAGAATATCTTTGCAGAAAATATAGTCATGTCACCATGTAATACCTTGCTTGTATTTGTAATGGAAGATTGTTTTATAATATGTTTAAAATGCATCCTTGATGTTTCTGGATTTAATTAAATTGTTTATAGGTATAATTCCATTAAACAGAACTTGGCTAAATTTAAGTTCTCTAAAAGTAAAAATAGATACAAATCACTCTAAGAAGATGTATTCCATTATACTAGAATTAAATTGCTTGATCATGAGGACTGTACAGACAAAAACTGTTACTGGTGAATGGGTTCATTATTACTTGATTTAATTTCATCCTATTTGAAAATGAAATGACAAAACTTTGAAAGGTAATAAACTTACAATATGATAATATTTCTATAGTATTCTGGATAGATAGTACAATTATTGATTATAAAATTAAAAAATATCCACCAATAAATCCATACTGCCTTTTCACATCAGCACATTGGTACTATATATGATATATTTATATTTACTATATATTATGTAATATATAATATAATTTATATTCATATCTAAACAGAAGGTACATTGTAAGGCAAGGACAACCTGGCCTGATATTGAAGGAATAAGGTATAGAACAAAAAGTGGAGAAGAGTATAATTTAGGCATTTCCATCCAAAAATGCTTTCAATCAACATAATTGTTTTGTTAATGCGTTTAAGTCTGAAAGAATTTAGGTGATTATATCCTTGGCAGGACAGGGATAAGAACTGAACCTGCAATTGCATTGTTTTAAATAATTCCAGAATGAGAGAACTCCCTCTAACGTACAGACAGGCACTTTCTCTGCAGCTTAAGGTCTAATAGAATTACATGGATCATATCTGTCAGAGACAAAACTTAAACCCAGTGTTAGGATATAAGCACATTCTCGGTAGGTTCACCCAAAGTAGCCTTTGTAAAACATTAGTAGTAGACAAGGTTAAAGGGAAGAAATAAATGTACCTCATCAGGTCCCCACATGATTTTTAGCTCCTTAGTCTCATTTCTATATTTTGAAAGTTTTTGTTCCATATTGCCAGGAAACTATTAATACTTGGAAAGTCAACATCTATTAATAAAAAAGGTTGTTCTTGAGTTTTTATGCACCAATGTTGTGTCTAGGTAATGGTCAACTTTTAATCCTATTAGTTGAGTTCTCCAGCATATTTTGAGTGTTCTATGCTGTATAATTTTAGCCATCTATATCTTATTGGGTATACACTAGGCACTAAACTTTTATATCCTATGGTTATTTGTTGCGTAGTTTCTAATAATTTTTTGCAGAAAAAGAAAAAAGGGAGGAGGAAAGAAGGAAGGAAGGAAGGAAGGAAGGAAGGAAGGAAGGAAGGAAGGAAGGAAGGAAGGAAGGAAGGAAGGAAGGAAGGAAGGAAGGAAGGAAGGAAGGAAAGAGAGAAGGAAAAAAATATGTTTTAAGGGCCTGCTATGTGCCAGGCACTCTGGTAAGTGCTTTACAGTATTATCTCATTTGATCCTTACGATCACTCTGTGAAGTAGTTGCCATTACGATCCCCATTTTAGAATTGAGGACAATGAGTCAGTCATAATTTAAGTGACTTTCCCTGGGTCACATAGCTAGTAAGTGTCTGAAGCTGGATTTGAATTCAGGTGTTCCTGACTCCAGACCCAGCGTTCTACCCACTGTGACACACAGTTGATGTAATGTATCACTAAGTCCAGATTCCTTAAAGAAGTACCTTCTATAATTATTCATGATAAGGACCGAGTCCTGAATTGCTTCTCTGTTTCCTAACGCTTCTTTGTCAACACATTGTGCTTGCAGTTATTACTCATGGAGGGCATATTGCTTCCACTCTTAGATGTCAGCAGTAATGTAGTCTCAATCCTGAGGTATTAGTTTTAATTGATTTATTCATTCGTTCAAGAAATATTCACTAAGCACTTATTATGCATAAAGCCCTGTGAGACATGTAGGGGAGATACAATGCTTAGAAATGACATGTAAATGGAATGTGATAGTCCTCCATAAAGTTCTATTTTGCTGCTGGTACAGATGTGACTCCCAGGTTCTTGAAGATTACACTAGCAGACCAAATCTCTAGAAGATTCTACCATCCTTGAAAATATAGGCACAGTAATACATTATGTCTACTTATCAAGGGACAGGTCTACTTCAATATGAAGAAACTCACTGTACAAGCCAGAGGATGACAAGCAGTTACTCTAAAAGTGAAATCCTTTTCCAGTGACCAACAAGTGAACTTACTATGAGAAGGATATCATATCAGTCTTGTTATTCTTGCTAAAATAAAAAAATAGAAAATTATAGATAAATGGAAGGATAGGATGACTCATGGATTCTTCCTGGAGAGGTGAATGATACAGTTAGTAAAGTTGATTTCACTGCTTGTCCAAAGGTACAGGATTTCATGGGATATTTGGTCATCTTGAACTGTTAGTAATAAATATTTGCAAAAAGACCGCCATGATAAGGATTTTAACTTATATGCCAACATCTGCAGTAATGTTGCCATGACAATAACTGTAACTTATATACCAACACTTACAAAAAAGCCACCATGATAGCAATTGTAACTTGTGCTCCAGAACTGATTATAGAAGGTGAGGTGGACAGATTGCATGATGAAATGAATAAGGACTGCTATATTAAATCAGAATAACCTTTTATTTCTCTTTTGAGACAGGGTCATTCCATTTCACCCACAATGGAAGTACCACAGCCACCCTTGAGCTCAATCCCACATTCCGTCAGCACAGAGTTTGATTTGCTTCATTTACAACCTAGGATAGTTCACCTTTCGTTAGGGAGATTAGTGGTCCCTGCTTTGAGGGACTCACCATATTGATGTTGGACTTGGTACATTTTAGATCAATCTAGCACATGGCAGCTAAGGACTCCAGAGAAGAAGTGAGGCACCAGTCTCAGCCTCCTCAGTAGCAGAGTTTACAAGAGAGCACTATCCTCAACATCAACATAATTACAGAAGAAGATGGTTAAAAAAATAGTTTGATGGAAGCATACTATATGCTCTCCTTTCGTTCTGTTGTTTTGTTTTGTTTCTTCTTTCTCATAATTCCTTCCATTAGTTCTAACTTCTTTACATCATGACTAATGTGAAAATATATTTAATATAAATTCATAAATAGAGACTACATCAGATTGCATGTCATTTTAGGGAAGGTGGAGGAGAGGAAGGGGAGAAAACTTGAAATTCAAAATCATATGAAGGTAAATATTGAAAATTAAAAATTAATTTTTAAAAATCGTTTTTGTATCATATCTGAATGTATCATTCAGAAGCATGACACAAGATGGTCAACAGCTTCTAGAATATACAGAAGCAGCATGTATGCAAAATGAAAATTCTATTCAAGAGACTCATGAGACATTACATAGGCTCAGCACCATACCATAGCACACATATACACACACATACACACATAAAATGAAATTGATTATAATTTAAAGGACTAACTGGTTACTGAAGTGGACATCATTTCCTAAATCAGATATCTAAATACAGTCAGATAACTGACTTGTTACAGAAAAGAAAAAAATAAAAATCAATGAAAAATTAGAAAAAATAATCATGAAAAGAGGATATTGAGGCAATTGAGGTGCCTACAATCTGACATATTTAAACAGTGAAAAATGGGACATACATGGAAATGCATCAATACACATTATAAACATTTCCCAAGGAAGTTTAACGAATGAAAATCAATTGTCATGATGAGGGAAGTATCATGAAGTAAGGACGAAAATTTGGTAGGTAGGAGATAAATTGTAAGGGGCCTACAATAACAGATTCAAAAGTCAATATTTTACCCTACTAGCAACAGAGAGCCATTGAAGGTTTGGTTTTTTTTCTGTACTATTCTCTTGATCTGTTTTCTTCTCTTTATTTTTTTAACAATTCTGTTTTCCATTTTTCTTACAAGGAAAATAAAACAAAAGCAAAAAACAGGAAGAAAGTGAGAACTTTTGTCTATAGATACATTGGGCAGCGATGTGGAAGGGGAGGTTGACAATACCTCATATTGTATGAAAGTGCAACAAACAGGGTATGTGCTCAAATCTTTCTACGACTAATATCATTACAACAAAAATTCACTATACCAAAAGTTCTTGATAAGCCCCCCTAGTCAATATATATTAAATTATTTTCATAGTTTTAAAAGTAGTGCTGTTCCTTGAGGGAGGGCTGCTTGTTGTGTATTGGGATTCAGGGAGAGAAAGTCCTGGGATTGAAATGTCAAACAGAAGAATTTGTATTTTGTTTTTTATATAATAGGTAACCACTGGAATGAGAATGCTATATCAAGAGTCTCCCTTTAGGAAAATCACTTGGGCAATTATGTAGAGGCAGAATTAGAATAGAAAGGTACTTGAGGTAGGGAAGCCAATTAGGAACCATGTTCCACAGAAGAGGAGATGAGAACTTGAACTAGAGTGCTGGCAATGTAAGTAGAACAAAAGGGATGAATGTGAAAGATGCTACAGAAATAGAAACAAGATCTGAGAATTGATAGGACATTTGGCATAAGAAAAGATGAGGAGTCAAGGCTGACAACAAGTTTACATATATAGGTGACAAGAACCATAATGGTGCCCTCAACAGAAACAGTTATAAGAGGTCCGGCATTATGAGGGGAGAAGGATAAGTTTTGTTTTGGACATAGTAAATATGTCCAGATATAGATACATATGACAACAAAGATTTATGCAAATGTGATCTGTTGTTGGTAACAAGTGTCTGGTTCAGTACCTAGTACAGTGCCTTGTCCATAGAAGGCAATCAGCTAGAATCTGTTGATTGATTGACTGATGGCTTGGTTTGTTGGTTTATTGGCTGATGGAAGAAGTCTAAGGGCACTGACTTTTGAGAAGAAAAGCCATGGGGAGTCAGTTACTGAATAATTTTAGTTTGGAGGGGACAGGGCAGGGTCCCTTGATAAACTGATCATCTAAAGAACCTACTTACCAATGGGGAAATGAGATGGACCCTTCTCCAGTAGCCTTCTGGACCTGAAACATCAAATGAGTGGCACAGAAATTAAACTTAAAACGAATAAATTAGGTTGGGGCTGGGGATGTACAGCAGGCTACAACAAACCCAGATACCCTTTTGCTGGCTCATAGTAAAGGCAGTTTCAGGATTGGGGCTTTAGGAAATCATGGGAATTATGGAAGAAAGTAACTTGAGAGATAATGGAATTTACTCTCTCTCATTTGAGGAAATCAAGGCCCTAAAAGATGAAGTTGCTTGCCCAAAGTCCCCCTAAGGATAAACAAAATGGAAAAAAAATAATTATCAGGTAAGATAAAATATCTTACAATTTTATTGTTGTCGTATCCTGGATCCTCTTTTCGGCAGGTATATTGCTAGGGGAGAGGGGAAATGAACACTGGCTCTGGGTCTCAAAGCCTAAAAGTAGTTATGTACCAATATTAAGGGGACCCTACCAAGCTGCTTTTGTCTCCTAATTTATTACAAAGGAACACTGTACACAAATTGTATTAACCTTATTTTTTATTTCCCCTATGCAGTTGGTTCACTAAAATGTAATCAAATATTTATAGATAGAAATTGAATTATGAAATATGTCTAACAGGAGACCTATTAAAATAATGAAATTAATGGTGAAATCATGATTTTTGTCACACATGCAATCCTAGTTGAGTAAAAATTGTTGCTGATACAAAATATTTTAGTAGCTTAAAAGTAGGTGCTCCTTGGCCAACCATTTCCAGTAATTAAGAAACTTTAGGAAGATTGTTTAAAACACCCTACAGATATTTTGCACGCTGTTTTTCAAGGAATTGGCAATAGCAATCAGATGAAAAGAGACAGTTTGGCCTTGACAAGATTACAGGTGCCAGTTGCCATCTTGCCACTAACCAAAATAGCGAAGTACTGCACTGAAAATATCCTAAATAAAAAACCAATCTCATTTCTGGCAAGAAAATCAGCAATGGCCATTTCACATAAATGAATCTGTCATGATTTCATTTGCGTACAAACCTAGTCATCCAAAATATCAGAAACAGCACACTCTGGTCTCTACGGTCTTTGTTTATCACAGATTGAGCCTGTATCTCCAATCTTAAATAGGGATTTCTACCAAGGAAAATTTGTCCACATGTATACACCCCTATACTTACATTTAAATATTAATGAGCTTTCACAAAATTTTTGTGTTAGAGTTTTATCAGATATCTAGCTCAAGACTGAGTGCTAATGTAATGATCCCTGTAGGTATCATCATCCAAAGAAGATAACTGGAATATGATGAGCTATAAAGTCCAAACATTCCTCAATGGTATCTTACCAACACATGGGAGGCCCACCTGTTCCAAATTATTTTCCTGGCTGCCAGTGACAGAAGGAAGTGCAATAAATGAAACATTTTTTTAAAGTAAGATTCACATGCAAGATCACAGGGAACATAGACTAGCACTTTCCAAGACCAAACAAATAAAGGTCCTCTGTGCCAATATATGTTTCCACATTGCTCTGCAAGCTGGTCTTATTTTCTCTCAGCTTCTGCTATTCTAGTCACACGTTGCCAATACTGCTTCATTCAGCAGAGTCAACAAAGATAGGTTCTCAATTGGCAGTGAGTACTTCATTCCAGATATGAGCTCTCCCTGCCCTTCATGTTAAAAGCAATTGAAAATTACTATTATTCAGCAAGAGAATTATGGAAAGTGTAATGCCAACTTCAGAAATCTGTATGTGAGATCATGAGAGTTAGTTTGCTAGAATATTCGGGTAAGAAAACTTGGGTTTGAATCCTGTACTTTATACATACTAATTATCTAATTTGGGTAAGTCATAACCACTCCCCCACACACACACACACACAAGCACAAACACATGCAATTCTCAAAGACTATGAGTTGTCAAGCTGCATTATAGGATGGGCTATCCACACCAGGAATTCCCTGCAATAAGAAAATCATAGGAGTGAACAAATAAAAAAAGGAATAGCACAAAATCAAAGAAACGAGTTGGAAAGGGCTTCCAAGAAGTGGTCGTTTCCAATCTCCCACGTGATGCTCACTCTAATCCCTTTTAAAATGTCCCTGACAAGTGATCTTTTAATCTTTCTTTAAAACTTTCAGAATTTTGGAACTCACTATCTTTCAAGGCAGCATATTCTATTTTCAGATAGTTCTTCACACTAGAGAAGTCTTTGTTGTATCAGACTGAAACTTGCCGTACAATAATTCTCATAAATTAGCTTTACTTGTGTCCTAAGAAGCTATTTTAAAAATACGATTAACCCCCTCCACCTGACATCCCTTTCAATGTTTGAAAATAGTTATCATGCAGCCACTGTCTTCTCTTCCTCAAGCAAAAGATTCCATCTTCATTCAGGGGCACATGAAATCATTCAATATCTGGTTCAAAACCTCTAGAAATATTCAACTTGTAAATGTGCTTTTTAAAGCACAAAATCTAAAACAAAAAGCAATATGTGAGATTTGGTTGGACCAGAGTTTCAGAAAATGCAACAGTATTTTCACCTCCTTTGATGTAACCTCCAAATTTTTACTAATGCATGCTAAAATGACATTAGCATTCATAGGAATCCAACCACACTATTGCCATACAACAAGCTCTAGGAGACCTAATTGTGCAGAATTTGATATATAAATCATCAACACTAGAAAAAACTCTACCCATGATTTCTTTAGAGGAAAATAATTAAAAGAGACCAGTAATTGAGACTAACAAGATGGAAGACTAGGAACTTTCTCTTATCCTCACGATCTTTCAGAACTCTCCAAAACAAAAATTATGCACAAAAGATAAAGCAATGTCTGCTTATATCCATCATCTAAGGCACTTATAAGGCGCCCAAAAGAAGTTAAAAGGAAACTCATGAACTACTACCTAACTCATACTCACTCAGCACCCACTCCCCCACAACCCACCATGCTCTTTGCAGCAGGAGTTGACTAGCTGATTCAGAGACCCAACTCATAGACTCACAACAAAAAAACATATTCCAGTTCTACTTCCCTCCTTCTAATGCCATGGAGTTCTGAGCTTCAGACTACAGAGGTTTGCTGGGACCATTATGCCTAGGACCATGACAGTATTCTATGCTGCAAAAGATTTCCACAAGAGAATAGAGAAAAAGAGGCAGGACAAGTATCTAGGCTTGAAACAGAGCTCAAGCTCAAATACCTAGAACCGTGAAGCTTCAGACTATGAACTACAAAAATCAATCTCAACTTGATAGCATCAGTGTGGCAGTGCTATATACTGCTAGACCAAAGAACTAAAGAACAGAGAGAACAGGGCAGGAAAATAGACAAGGGAAGTGGGGTAGTATTCTTGTACCAGAGAATGAGCTTCTAAAGTAGAGAGAAATAAATAACAGATAAGAAAAAGTGTGAGAGAAATCTCTCTGCAAAGGGACACAAAATACAAATTTTTTTAAACTTATGAATGGGTGTAGTTGAAGGTGATGAAAGAAAGAGGTAATCTGATTGACTAACGGAAAAGTAAAAAAAAAAGAGAAGGGAAGATTTAAATCACCAGAGAAAAGAAGAAAACAAAAAGGAATTAATTCATAAAATTCCAAAGGGAAGGAGTAACAATAGTAGGAGATCAAAGATGAGGAGAAGAAAGCCAGTGAGAATAGGGCCAGTTTAAAAAAAAATCAGCTGAAGGAACAAAAGAGATATAGTACTATGTTTACAGCAGAAGAGGGAAAAATACTTTGAAAACATAATATTAGAGATAAATTGAGGGGATTATGAACTTAAATCTCATAACTTTAAATGTGAATGGATTAAATCATCCCCTAAAATGAAAAAGAGTGATAGGCTGACTAAGAAAGCAAAACCCTATAATGTTACTTAAAGAGTCCTTTAAAAAAAAAGGCATAGACAAAAAATAAAATTGAAAGGATGAAAAAAATTACTATGTATCAAGTGAACTAAAAAAAAGCAGGAATTGCAGTCATATCATCTGATAAAGCAAAGAATAAAAATGGATAAACAAGTAAGCTACATTATGCTGAAAGAAACCAGAGGAAAAACTAATATGCATTTTAAAAAACAAAACCTTATGCACCTCAAATGCCTTTATGTTCAAATTTATGGAGTGAAATACACAATATAGAGAGCCATGCAATAGTAACAGAAGACATAAATATTCCTTTATCAGCGTTAGGTAAGACTAATAGAAAGATAAGCCAAAGGGAAAATATGGAATGAATCCAAATGTTGGAGAAAGTAGAAGATACATGGGGTTTTCTAAAAGGAACTAAAACACAAACATACATATAAGTGTATGTTTTTTCTTAGTATCACATGGAATGCTGAGAAAGAAAAAATAATATTAGGGCATAGATATATGGCAAACAAATATAAAAAGGCAGAAATAGTTAAGATACTTTTATAGCACATGGCACAATATGAATATATATTGGTTCAGGCACCTCAAACAAAAGATACAGACTCAAATGGAGATTTAACAATGAAACATTGCATAATGAATGAGCCAAAGAACATATCACAGAAACAACTAATAATTATGTGGAAAAAATGATGATTAAATATGTCAAAATTTTTGGAATGCCTCTAAGCATTTCTCAGGGAGGAAATCATGTTCCTACAAATATGTGGTAACCAAATATAGAAAGAGAGGATTCATAAGCCAAGTGTGCACCTTTAAAAAGTAGGAAGTCCACAAATAATCAAACCTAGAACAGGCAGAAAGAGAAGATATTAAAAATTAGAGTAGATAAATTTGAAAGAATAAAAGAAGCAAGGACAACTAAAACTAAAATTTAACTCTTTGAAAAGACTAATAAAATGGATAAATCTTGAACTACTCTGATTAAAAAGATGAGGGCAGAAAATCCAATAAGTAAAATAGCAAATTAGCAATGTGAAATAACAAAAAAAGAATAAATAAAATGGATAATCAAAATAATTGTTAATAAAATGGAAAAAAGAAAAGAATTTCAATAACATCAAATACCAAAGTATCAGAAGACCAGATAGAGATCCTAAATAACTCAATCTCATGAAAGACAATAAAGCTAGCTATAAAGGAACTAACAACAAAAACAAAAAAAAAACTTCATCCTAAATGAATTCATGGAAAAAAGATTTTTTCAAACTTTTAAAGAACAAGTAGAACACATTATATTTTTCCCCAAAAATCTAAAGAAAGCACTCTCTCAAATTTTACAAGAAAAACATGGACTTAATACCTAACCCAGGGAAAAACAAGACAGGGAAGGAAAACTATAGGCTGGTATCACCAATAAATACTGACTTTAAAAACTTGAAACAAAATTCTTTCAAGCAGACTACCATGACTTGAGCAAGAAACAACTTATTGTGTCCAAATGGAATTCATAGAAGGGATGTATGAATGGTTCGACTTTGGGGAAAAATATCAACCTAATCAAATTAAAAATCAAAATATCCAAAACCATATCATCACCTCAATAAATGCAGAAAAAGTGTTTGACAAGGGAAAACATTTTTTATGCTAAAAACTCAGGGAAGGACAGATGTAGAAGGACATTTTTTAATGTCATCAAAAGTATTTAAAACTAAAGGCAATCATCATAAGCAATGGAAACACCCTAGAAATTTTTCTAATAAATACAGGAGCAAAGAATGCTTACTCTACCCAATAAAATTTGTTATAATTCTGAATATGCCAGCAACAATAATAAGAAAAGAAAATGAAATTAAAAGGTAAAGGTGAGAAATAACTATCTCCAATTGCTGATGATATATATAAAATGGTACATTGGGAAAATTCTAAAGACTAGCATAGATACCAGTTGGAATAATTGATAGATTCAGTAAAGTTGCAGACTACAAAATAAACTCTCAAAAGTGAACAGCATTTCTATGTTATAATGATAATTACATACAAAAAGCAATAATAGAAGGGAAACTTCATTGCAAATAACTACAAAATGAATAAAATATCTGGGGATCAATGTACAAAGCACCCAAAAGACTCGTATGCAGTTATCCCTCTATATCACTGGGGTGGAGTATCGTTTCCCCTCAATCTGGAAAATCTGTATCAAATTTTATGGGTGTTTATAATGCTTATTGTAAAATTTGGGTTAATGATATATTTTTAAGAATTTCTGAGTTTCTAAACTCTTTCTGTGTTGATGATGAAAAGAAGTAGTGATGAAGAGGAAATAACACTTTCAGGTTTCAGACTGTATTATAAAGCATCAGTCATCAAAACCACAGGGTACTGGTTTAAATATAGATCTATATACTAATGGATCAGATAGAAAAGGGAGAATCAGAAAGGAAGGAACTCAATAAACCAGCGATTGATAAATTGGAAAATATAAATTATCTAAGGAAAACTCCTTATCTGGTAAACCCTCTGGGAAAACTAGAAAGTAGTCAGGTAGAAATTTAGGTTAAGGTCAATACCTCACACCTTTTTCTATAATACATTCTAAATGGATAAATAACCTAAATGTTAAAGAGTTTCACTTATGGGTAGGAGATGCATTCTTAACTAAGCAAGAAGTAGAGGCAATTACAAAAGATAAATAAGATAACTGATCATATTAAATTGAAAAGCTTCTACACAAACAAAATTAATACATTTAGGATAAGAAGGGATGCCATGGAATGGGAAAAATCTGTTATAAAATTTCTTTGATAAGAGCTCAGTATTTAAGATATATAAACAATTAATAAACATACATATATAACTTTAAGGACTCCAGCATGCACAGGAGGGCCTACTGTCTTAGATCTGCTTTTCTAAAAGGAAAGAAACTTTTGAGGAATCAACAATCTTGTTTAATTACACACCAACAGAGAAATAAAGACCAACAGACAGGGCTTCCAACTGTTTGACCATAAGCAATACATACATCACAGACCAACAGACAGATGCACTTGTCTGACTATTACATACATACATACATAGTTACCAGAGAGAGACCACCAACATCTGGGCATTCAAAGCCAGGGGCTCCTTAGTGGCTACACAGAGTCTTGTCTGGCCAAACAAACACTGCCAATGTGTAAGCCCCAAAGCAAAACCTCACCTCAGAGTATGTATATACTTTTCAGAGCCAGAGTACACAACCCTCTGACTCAGTGCCTCAGTAGAAATTAACAGAAGGTATTGAGGCCTTTTAATGAGCAGGGAGGTCTTTAACTCTTCTCCTTAACCACTATTAACCTTGCACTAATATTACAGCATATAAGACTAATAGCAATCCCTCACAAAATAAGGGATATGAAACAATTCTCAAAAGAAAAACTGCAAAATATTCACAAAAGCATGCTACAAATCACTAATAAGAGATATGCAAATCAAAGCAATCCTGAAGTTTCTCCTGGCACCATGATAATTGACAAAGATGATAAAAGTGTTAATAGTCATTGTTGGCATGGTTGTGCAACGATAGGCACACTGAGGGTAAAGCTGTGAACTGGTATAATGATTTTGGAAAGTCATTTGGAGTTATGTTACCTGCTATATGTCATAGGACAGCTGTAGGAATTAGGCCTGTGATTTCATTAGCATCAGGAACACCCAGGTGAGACAAGAACCTTTCACCAGCTCAAGCTAACACCTTCCTTACAACTTAGAATCTTAGACATTTGCCTAGAGTATTGAGAGGCTGTAGTGTATCCACAGTCACAGAGCCGGTATGTGTTATAAACTAAATTTAAAGTTGGATCTTCCTAGCTTTTTGGACAAAGCCTCTCTCTCTCTCCCTCTCTCTCTCTCTCTCTCTCTCTCCCTCTCTCTCTGTCTCCCTCTCTCTCCCTCTCCCTCCCTCTCTCTGTCTCCCCAACCCCCCTTTCTCTCTCTCTCTTTCCCTCTCTCCCTCCCTCCCTCACCCCAAGATGGTACAAAGAACTTCCTTTTTTAGGTCTTCAATAGACATGGCTACCGCAGCTGCAGAAGCAGTTCAAGCATCACTCTTCTCCATGAAGCCTTTCTTAATTGCACCCTGCCCCAAATGTCAGTTGCCTTCCTCCCAAATGATGTATAAATTTATATTTGTTCACTTTATATTTACATTGTATATAATGTGCTTGTTTTTTCTCATATAGGGTTTCTTTCTTGTGTTTCATTCTTCATACTTCCATCACCAGAGACTAGCACAGTTTCTGGTGCATAATTAAGCACTTAAAAAACAATTAACACTTGATGATCAATTGATTGATTGATTGCTGACATGAAGAATTTATAAGCAAAAAATGTAATGACTCGTGACAAATACACATAAGAATGAGGTGAAAGGGGGAATTGTGAACTTTGCTTTAGAGTATAATTATATGACTTCCTCCCATCTGACCCTGTGGAAGACTAATCAGTCTAGGAAATTCTTAGGTAAGTCTCTAGGCAGGTGTACCACCCACAAGGATCCTAAGCACATATTCTAGCCTCCATGGTGTAATGTACTTGAGAGCAGCAGGTATCATATGGGAGGAAGATGGTTGGAACCAATAAAACTATGAACAAAACCCAGATGGCTATTTCTCCTTTGTACAACAAATCATTCAGCTCCTAACTAGCCTTAATGAGATAGAAATTTATATAGCCAAAACAGGATACCTTCTAGAGAGCCTAAGATGAATCTTGGCTACAGTCTGTTTTCATAAACAGATCAGTAAGCTTAATAAATGCCTATTCAGTCATCCTACCTTAACCAGAGTTAGCACCTAAGACAGAATCTATTAGGAGGGAGATTGTTAAATTCTATCTTTCTGATCACAAGAATGACAGGAGGATTAGATTTCTCTTAAATTCCCACTAAAAGATGACCACCAAAAATATGAAAAATCAGAGGAAAATGGACTTAATGAAAATTCATTTCTACAGCTTCTTAGTATTTGAAGAGCTTCTTTTTACTGGGGACACAAGAGATTTTTATGCACAGTTCTTTTTGTTACTAAATAAAGACCAGCTGTTTGAAGGATTCCTTTCACTCTATTCTGAAAGTCAAAATATCTGAGCAGGACATTAATTGCAAAGCCCAAGTTAATATAGTGAAATAGTAAATTCATGAGGTATATAAAGTCATTTATGTGTTCAGTATGAGGGAGGCAGATTAACGTAATGGAAAGAACAGAAACAGAGGATCTGGGCTTAATTGTTAACTCTACTGCTTACTAGTTATATAGACAAATTAGTTTCCCAGGACCCAGTTTTCTCATCTACCATTCTCCCAAAAGATACAATTTTCAAAAACAGAAAGGCACACTATTATGTGAAAATTTATTCAAAATTACTAATAGTCATAACAAAACAAATATTTCTAAAAATTAAATGCCATGGTCTGTTATTGAGCAATTTGACAATTGGGGAGACTTTAAGTATAATTTTCACTAAGGTCCATTACCACATTTGTGAACGTGGACAAGTTATTTAATGTTTTCAAGCTTCATTTCTTTGCTCTGTGAAGTGGAGAAAATACAACTGATACTTTGCAGACACCAAGACTGTGAGGAAATCACTTTACAAACTTCAACATTCTAGAGAAGTGGGATCTGATATTGGTATAACTTTGAAAGAGATATATGATATAATGAAAATGAAGATGAACAGTCTGGCAGAGGTATTCTTCCCTTTTGATTTTGACCCACGTTTTACCCCACTAAGTTATGGGCCCAAGAACTCTCACTGTCATCTCTTCTCCTTGCTCAGTCAAAGATAAAAGAAGGAAAGGATTGGGGAAGCTCCTAGCAGAAGGGCATTGAGGGGAGTTCAATCCCCATTTAAACCACTTAACAGCTATTTAGCCTTGACCAAATCACTGAATTTCTCTTATAGCCTAAGCATTACTGTAGAATAGGGATGGTTATACTTGTACTACTTATACTACAGGCTTATTTAATTCATAGTGCTTAGTAGAGTGTCCAGCATAGAGTAAATGTGTGATAAATGTTTGGGGGTTGAGTGATTCTTACAAAATCAAAGTGATAAAAAAGGTAAAGTAGTTTGTAGAAAACAAAGCCTTATATAAATATGTTAGGGTGATTGGCAGGAGAGATTTTTATCCTGTACTTCTATATATCTCAGTAACTTGGCTATAGGTAGGAACTTAAAATTTCATTTCCTGTGGGATAAGGACTTGGAGACATTGTCGAGTCTGTACAACACCAATAGCATCAGAACAGAAACAGTGCTCAGAATGGGGATTTTGGACCTCGCAACATTTTCTTTTTCTCTCCCCTCCAAAAAAACATCACTTACCAAAGTATCATTTGTATATACAGGAATATTCACGTCATCATTAGCGCCACAAAAAAGTACATCTTGGTATTTTTTATAACCTATTTTTTCTATTATCAATTCTTGCTTTTCCTCATTATAATAGTAAGATTCAGTTCTAGTTTTCACTAGTAATTTTGATTTTGCTGTTTTCTCCCTAAAATACATTTAAGGACTAACGGCCTCTTTGGAAGGTAGGCGGCGTAGTGGATAGGGTAGTGGTGCAGTGAGATAGATGCAAGTTCAAATCAGACACTCATTTCTTTCAGCCTCAGTTATAAAAATGCAGGTAATAGTACCTCCTTAGGTACAAACTCCTAAGACTGTTCTGAGGATCCGATAAGATAACAAATATTAAGTGTTTTGCAAATGCTAAAGTGTTATGTAAATACTACTTGTTGTTACTCTATTAAAACAGAAATATAGCCATATTTTACTATTTGGTATCATTCTACCCTACTAGAAGCTTTAATGTCTACGAGAACACACTGCAAAAGAAATTGTAGATCATCCATAAAAGAGTAGGTAATTATTTTATTCTGTCCACTTAAATATATCACATTTGATTATGAGTTTTCAGTTTACTTAGTCTATATTGCATAATCTCAAATATCTTATTACAGGGAAAGTATTTTTTCTGTCTTATATCACATCATGTAAGCCATCTCCATTCTCTTAGTGTAGCATCAGCTTGAGGTATCAGTACCCAAAACTGAATGCTCATGATTATATATAGTGTATGCTATTTCAAAACTATCATCTTAAATAATGAATACTTATAATTATAGCAGTTGGGTTTTTAAGCAAAAGTTGAGCATGAATGGTTTGACTATTGGAATGCCTGTTTTATTGAGGAAATTTGTTGTTTATTAAACAAAATGAAGCTTTAGGAAATATCTTTGCTCTATTATGAAAAATGTGATATTCATGAAAAACAAAGGGGCAATATTTTCCAAAACAAAAGAAAAATCCACATACATTCAGAGAGAATGTAAACTGTCAACTGATCAGCAAAATAATTCTCTGTAATATTACCTACTCTATTAATGTTTAAAAATCAAAATTAAAAATAAATTCAAATATTCTCTTTTTTGAAGACAGTCTTCCATAAATAGGAATATTTTAAAAGTTATACTTATTTTTTCCATAATGTGAATTAGAAAAAAAAACTATTCACATCAGCTATTTTTTAAAATGAATAAGCAAGGCTCCAGTATAGCATTCCACAACTGTTACAAAATCAATAAAAGCTACCATCTGGTTCTGAAAGAATATTTCTCATTTTTTCTTTGCTGAGCTTCTGTAAGGAATATGGCTATTGCCCAGTTTAATTGAAATAACATTTTGTTGCTCATGTTTAGTGTAGTTGCAAACATGATATTCATTGAAAATTGAAGAAAAGAAATAAACTAAAGGACCCTAATTTTTTTCTCATCAGAAAAGAACCATCAAAGAAGAAATCAAATACATTTTCAAATTTTGATCAATCAAGGACAAAAGAAAGGAGGAGCAATCAGAAACTTTCCTAGACTAGAATAAGCTACAGTGGGAACATCTGAAACCATTCTTTACATTAAGGTCCAAATGTCATTAGCTAGGTGATAAGAGTGAAGTCTGCATATATTAGGTGATCAACTGGGGTCTCTCAGAGAATGTCAAATTTTATATATGGAGTTTAAAAAATACTTCAATATCTACTAAACATTTTTTCATAATTCTTTGTTGCTCTTTCCACTCTTCCAACCAAAGTATCACTATATGTCATAGAAAACAAATAGCCTATCTAAAGACTCCTGAATCCCAACGAGATGAAATTGGGGGGATTGGGAGGAGGAGGAATGAATAATAATAGTTGTATAATTCTTTAAGGTTTACACAAAGCTTTCTTTACAGAACCCTGTGAAGTGGGTAATATAAGTATGACCCTCATTTTTGAAACAAGGAAACTGAATTTCAAAGAAAGAAAAAAAAGTGATTTCCTTAAGGTCACACAACTAGTAAATGTCGGGGTCAGGATTTGAAATAAGGTCTCTCTTAGTTCCAAGTCCATTAACTTTTCCACACCACACTGAATCTCATTAAATGCTTCTGTGTAAGATTATTATTCTATAACCAACAAGTAATCTCAATGATTCTTCCTAGGCTCAGAGAGCTAGAGCTGGAGAGTTTCCTGAGAAAACTGAGACACAGAAAGCTTAAGTGATTTGGCCAGACTCACACAAATAGTAGTTCTAAGGCAGAATTTGAACTGAACTCTTATTTATGTATTTCTCAGTGACATGTAAAAACAGTTTTAACATTCATTTAAGAAAAAAAGAGTTCCATATTCTCTTTCTTCGTACCTCCTTCCTCCCTCATTGAGACAGTAAGCAATTTGATAGATTATACATGTACAGTCATTCAAAACATATTTTCATATTAATTGTGTTATAAAAGAAAACACAAACAAAAAGAAAGAAAGAAAGATAAAGAAAGTAAAAAAAGCATACTTCAATCTGCATTCGGACTCCATGAGTTCTTTCCCTGGAGGTGGATAGTATTTTTCATCATAAGTCCTTTTGAACCCAGGTCTTTTAAGTTCTAAGTCTAATGCTCTATTGATTACACCAAGTTGACCCTGTAATAATCACAGAAAAGATTTGAGAGAGAGCATGACAAACATTGGCTGTATGAACCTTGTAAGCTACTTTCTCATTTACCCAAGCAACTCATCAAGAATATAAGCTATGGAATAGTGGCCGTTTCTTCATCAGGAATTCTCTATATTAATGAAATTGGAGATCAGGACACATTAGAAGGGAACCAGAATGGGAAGGGAAAGTGAAAAGGATATGCCATCCCAATCAAACTACCAGATAATTATTTTCTAGAGCAAGAATAAATAATATTAGAATTCATCTGGAAGAACGAAAGGTCCAGAATATCAAGGGAAGTAATAAAAAGAAATGCTAGGGAAGGTGGCCTAGCTCTACCAGATCTCAAATTGTATTATAAAGCAGCAATTATCAAAACCACTTAGTACTGGCTAAGAACCACAAGGATAAACCAGTGGAATAAGTTAGGTACTCAAGACACAGGAGTTAATGAATATAACAATCTACTGTTTGATAAACAAAAGTAGCCCAGCTTCTGGGATAAGAACACATTGTTTGACAAAAATTGCTGGAAAAACTGGATAACAGTATAGCAGAAATTGGGAGTAGACCAATGCCTGACACCATATACAAGAATAAAGTCCAAATGGATACATAATCTAGGTAAAAAGATTGCTACTATAAACAAATTAGGGGAGCAAAGAATAGTGTATTTGTGAGATTTATGGAAAATGGAGAAATTTATGACCCAACAAGAAATAGAGAACATTATAAAGTAAAAAATGGATAAATTTGATTACATTAAATTGAAAAGTTTTTGCACAAACAAACTCAATGCAACCAAGGTGAGGAGGGAAGCAGAAAACTGGGAAAGAATTTCTGCAACTAGTATCTGTGATAGAGGCCTCATTTCTAAAATATATAGAGAACTGAGTCAAATGTACAAGAATACAAGTCATACCCCAATTGATAAATGGCCAAAGGATATGAACAGGGAATTTTCAGAGGAAGAAATTAAATCTATACTTTTATAATTATATCTATAATTATAATATATTTGTATTTATTATATATTATATATCTATATTATATTACTATATTATATTATTATGTGTTATTTATATAATATATAATATGTTATTAATATGTAAAATACATATTATTATTATATATAATTATAATATAATTAAATCTATAATCATATGAAAAAATGTTCTAAATCACTATTGATTAGAGAGATGCAAATCGAAACAACTCTGAGATACCACACCACACCTATCAGATTAGCTAACATGACAAAACAGGAAGATGATAAATGTTGGAAAAGATGTGAGAGAGCTAGAATACTAATCCACTGTTGGTGGAGCTGTGAGCTGATCCAACTATTCTGGAGAGCAATTTGGAACTATGCCCAAAGGGCTACAATAATGCATATACCCTTTGGCCCAGACTGTTGGACTAATAGTATGATAAAATTTAGAACTAGAAAGAACTTGTAAATTTATTTATCTCAACTAATTATTTTATAGATAGAAAATTTAAGGCCTAGAGAAAAGTGACTTTCCCAAGGTCACACAGATAGTAAATAGCACAGAAAAAATTCTAACCCATATCTTTAGACTCCTAACCTAGTGTTATTTCCAGAGCACCAAGCTATAGTTATTTTACGAAAGCACATAAACAAGAATTACACAGAATGAGAAGGTATGTACAGGTAATAAATATCCATGAGTGGAGGAAAATCATCAGTAACATTGAACAACATTCTTAATGCCAAATGATTACACCTCACTTTTTCCATTCAAAGCTCTATTCTAAAGTGACTATCCTGGCTTTAACTAAATTTATCTGATTTATAAGTATATTACATGTTGTATTTATATCGGTATTCAGCGGGGGTTTCCCCCCAAATCTTTACAAACGAAAGCATGCTAGTAATGATACTGAAATTGGGGCTATTGGCAAACTCAATAAATACATCTTACATTATATTTCTTATATATTCATAAAAATATGGAACTATACTAGAACATGTTTTTCTTGATAAGAATAGTTGTTAGTAATGTGACAAATTGTTAGTACGAGTTTTAGTCATCAGAATCAAGACCAATGAATGAAAATTAACAGGAAGATTTCATTTCTATATAAAGAATCTTTTAAAAATTGGAACAAAGATAAGGCCTGAAGGTATAATTTCATTGACCTTGGAAGCTTCTGCTATCAATTTATATGAACATCTCTGAAATGAATAGACTTAGCAACAAATTGCCTGGAAGAATGAGAGGTTCATCATCTTGTCTAGGATTACAAAGACAGAATGAGGAAGAGGGACTTGAATCAAGGTCTTTCTGGTTCTAATGCCTGTTCTTAACCCACTATGTCACATTTCTTGTCTTTTAAGGTACATAATGGAGGTTAGTGTAAAATAAGTCTAGAAATATAGGCTGGAAATTGATTGGATACCTTGATTCATCTGTCATTTCATTAATATGGGTGTTCTCCCCAATGTATTGATATCCTCATTCTGGCAATTGGTTTATATTGAATTAATTTCCTTAGGAAATGCTAAGTCTATTCCTTTATCCATTTCCTATTTTTGGCATCAACAGTTTGTTTAAGTAGATCTATATTGCCTGACTTGTACAATATATCTTCTCATTTTGACTATTTTTTTTCTAATTTGGGGAAGCTAGGGGATGCTGTAGATAGAGTACCAGTGCAGGAGTCAGGAGGACCTGAGTTCAAATCTCACATCAGACACTTGACACTCATAGCTGTGTGACCTTGGCCAAGTCACTTAACCCCAACTGCCTCATCCTGGGTCATCTCCAGTCATTCTGATGAATATCTGGTCACTGGATTCAGATGGCTCTGGAGGAGAAGTGAGACTGGTGACCTGCACAACCCTCCCTCACTCAAAACAAAGTCAAGGTCAAGTCATGCCATTTCTGATGGCAGGTCTTCTTTCGGCAATGAAGGACAAACACATTTTTTTTTCTAATTTAATATAGATTTTTATCATTATTCTAACAAGTCAATATCCTGACTCCATTCAGCTGATTCACAAATGACTCACTCCCATGGAAGTAACCAATCTTTAACTGTTATAATTAGTTTATTTTTATAATTATATTCATTGTTCATCATATTCAGAATTTCCCAGCACTTTTATTAAGAAAATCATATGGGTGGAAAGGATGGACACCTATAATCCTTGCTACTAGAGGAGATTGAGGCAAATGGATTACTTGAGTTTGGGAGTTCTGAATTGCAGTAGAGTTAAAGTCATTTAAATGCCTGCACTAAGTCTGGCACAAATATGGTGAGTAACCAGGAATCCAAGGTTACAAGGCAAGAGGGGTGAACCAATCCAGGTCAGAAAAGCAGAGCTGGTTAAAAAGCTCTGAAAAGTTAAAAATCAGGCCTGTGATTTGTTGCTAAACCTCAAACTGGGGTGGGTGGTGGGGGAGAGCGGAGGAGAGAGATAGAAATGGAGAGAAATAGACAGAGAAACGGAGGGAACTAACAACTGGGAGGGTTAGGAATAGTTTTCCATAAGAGGATGGAAGGGGCAGTTAGGTGGCATATTGAAATAAAGTGCTGAACCTAGAGTCAGGTCACTTGTCTCACTGAGTTCAAATCTGACTCCAGACACTCACTAGCTCTAGGAGGTTTTATTTTATCCTACACACATTAGAGAGTTATTGGGGGTCTTTAATCAGAGTAGTCACATATTTTGCTCAAATACAACCTTTCTCATATGATCTTCCCTGATTCCTCAACCTTTGGTCCTTCATTGAATTTTTCTGTCTCTCCTATAACATTTGTATCAACTTTGAGTTACATTTAACTTGCATACTTAACATTATCCTAATTCTTAGACTGTAAATTCCTTAGGGTTAAGAGCCATCATTCATCTTTGGCAGCATTTAACACAGGGCCAAACATTTTTTGATAGAAAGACAGAGAGAGAGAGAGACAGACAGACAGACAGACAGACAGACAGAGATAGATAGATAGATAGATAGATAGATAGATAGATAGATAGATAGATAGATAGATAGATAGATAAATAGATAGATAGATAGATAAATAGACAGATCGAATGATTACTCTCTTAACCATGGTACAAATGAAAACTACATAAAGAATTTAAAGCCTGAAGAAAACTTAAAGGCTGACTACTCTAAACTGTTCATTTTAGAGATGAAGAAACTAAAGTAGGAATGTTGAAGACAGTTTTTAATTAGAAAGGCACTGGGTATACATAAAAGCATGTTGACCCTGGTGTCAGATAACTGGGTTCAAATTATCTCAATGTTATTAGCTATATGATCATGGGAAAGTAATTTAATGTCTCAGAATCTGTTTCCCCACATGTAAAATGTTAATAATAATACTTAAATTACCCTCCTCATTTGACCATGGTGAGAAAAGTATTTTGCCACATGTTAAAATGCTATATTAATGTTAACTTTTCAATATTAGTGGTGATTCTAACATTATTAGCAGTACTTTTGTTAAAGGAAAGGAAAGGTTGGAAGACAAGAGACCTAGATTCTGCTCCTGAGTTTGGTACTAAGTAGCCATTTGACTTGGTCACCCTGATACGTCTCATGAGAGGTGTTCATCTCATCCTACAGATTATAATGTAATCTTACCAAGGGGAAGTACAATGTATTATATACTTACTCCTTTGTGTGTTCCATACTGCTCAGCAAAACATCTTGTGTATGATAGAGCACTTGTTTCTTTTTTAATTTAATTATTCCTAGAAAAGTTATTGATTTATTAAGTAGGACACAGTCATGTATCCTCCCTATGCTTTTCATGATGCTAGTGTCACTAAAGGAAATGTTTGAGATGAATAGCACTCTAGGCATTAAATTCAGATGAGATCTAAAGCAATTTGTTGACTTTCACTTTACCATGTTCAGTCTTGCTATAAGTTTGCCAATATGGTACATAAAATACTCTATTCTCATACTTCTTAGCTAATGTATACCAAAGTTAGTCTAATAAATAATGATAGATGAAACAATCAGGTTTAAATAAAGATGTACTACATAGATTGAAATATGGAATGATAACTTCCACTTTTAAAAGCTCCAGTCTTTCAGAACAAGGAAATTAGTGTCATTGAATCTAATAAGCATGATGCAATTTTAAAAATCCAAAGATATACATCAATATTTTTTCTATATTTTTTATGTTAAGAACTATTATAAGCATTTCTGTATGATCTCTTCTATTAATACCTGAATGCAAATAATGAACTGATTAGTAAGACTGTGAGACTAATTAAATGGACCTAATCCCAAGTAAATATGGAAATTTAGTGTGATTAAGAGTCTCAGTTCCTTAAATAGTCATAGTATTTGGTATGAAAGGTTTATCAGTTTGGAGGGATAATAAAACACTTTATCACATAAATGAGAAATAAATTTTGGAAATAAAACAAAACTAAGTACTGAAAAAATTGTCAAAATTTTGTGGAACCTGGCTTCAAAATTTTAGTTTCCATCTTGTCAGCAGACTTAGATGAAACACATTTCAGAGTACTGAAGCAACTTTAGGACACTGTTGCAAAACTACTACTTATAAATATTTGGGAGAATGTGTTGAGAACAGGATAACTGTATAGAGTTGGGTACATGAAATGTTTTGTTTTTGAGGAGGGAGAGCAGAGATTAGGTTTCCCTATTTTTCCCAAGATGGAAGTGCAAAGGCTATTCACTGCCTGATCCTATTAATCAATGGCACAGGAGTTTCTCCATGTAACTTGGTTTTCCCTTTATTGAGCAATTTAGTACACTCTCTCCACCCCACTCCTAGGGGCTTGTGATATCAAAGTCAGACTATTGGACACCTGATCTGCTTAGCCCTTTATAGGTCTGAACTACTGAATTCAAGACATCTACCAGCTTCAGCCTCCATGGTAGTAGTGACTTCAGGACTGCATAACAATGCCAGTGTGCCAGCAATATACACTGATCTTCAAAACAGGGAAGGAAAGCAAATTCTTCAAATGCAGAAGAAGCAGTTGTTTAGGATATTTTATTAAAGGGATGACTTCTGAGTTTTTGGAAATGGAGATTATTATAAATCATCATGTATTCATCAAGAACACAGCATGCCAGACTAACCTTATTTCCTATTTAAAATTGGTTCCTAGACCGATTTGGAGACTATCATCAACTTATTGTAGCTGGATTTCAACAAGGCATTTAGCAGAATTGCTTATAAAAGTCTTGAGAACAAAATGAAAAGAAGTGGGCTATGTAGAGGGTCTGGGACTGGTTTAATGCCTGGATCCAAAGAATTGTTCTCCTAGAGGTAAGTCTATTAGAATCCTATTTGGGTCTGTTCTTTAAAATATTTTCATCAGTTACTTAAATGAAAATATTGATGGTATGCCCATCAATTTAGTAGGCTTGAAGTTTGGAGGGAAAGGGAATAAAATGGATAACAGAATCTGCATGTTCATGTGTGGAAACAATAGGTTAACTCCAATAACATTAAATGCTATAGGGATAAATGTAAATTCCTGTCTTCATGTTAAAAACAAATTCAGCTACACTGTAAGATGGGAGCATGACACATAGATAGACAATAGTTCACATGCTAGAAATATTGAAAAGTCATAAAAGATTCCAAATTCATTATGAGTTAACAATATGACAGGGAAGTCAACTTAGCCTCTATTAATAGAGACATCATGCCCAGAAAGAGGATGATAATCTTTCCACTATACTGTACCTTAGTCAGATGAAATCTAACTTAACTGTATTCCTTTCTGGATGTCACATTGACAATCAATGGCATTGACAAGCCGGAATTTCTCCAGAGGAGGGCAACCAGGATAATGAGGAAAGCTATGTTACCTGAGGATAAGTTGAAGGAACTAAGAATTTTTACTTTGGAGAAGAAAAGACCCTGAAATGGGGATTTTTTCTTGTCAAGACTTCTGGTTAATTGCTGTTGGATACCTCTATGTTGGGAAAAATTTCCTTTGCCATTGCAGATCAGCAGCTCTACTATGTATACTCTTTTTTCTCTTTTTTTCTTTTCTTCTTCCCTTCCTTTATTTATTTATTTGGGGGTTTTTTTGCACTTAATAGTAATTAATTTTTTCCAGTTACATTCAAAGATAGCTTTCAAAATTCATTTTTGTAAGATTTTGAGTTCCAAATTATTCACCTTCCTTACCTTCCATTTTCTCTTCCCAAGATAGGAACCTAACTGATATAGGTTATACATGTACAATCATGTAAACATATTTCCACATGAGTCATGTTGTGAAAGAAGAATCAGAAGAAAAGGGGAAAACCATGAGAAAGAAAAAAACAAAAAAATGAAAATAGTATGCTTTGATATGCATTCAGACTCCATATTTCTTTCTCTGGATGTGGATAGCATTTTCTGTCATGAGTCTTTTGGAATTACCTAAGATCATGCAATGTCTAATCTTAGGGAGTTGCCTGAGATATGGAGAGGTTACATGATCTGCTCAAGATCATACATTCTGCATGTGTCAGCAGTGAGATTTTAGCCCAGGTCTTTCTGACTTTAAGACTTTTAGACACCTCTTTTTCCTCTACTTCAGATCCTTCTTCAGGAGCACAACAACTATCTTCAAATAATTATGGTGATTATGTGGATCAGAGATTAGATTTGTTTTTTTCAAATTATTGGCAGGACTAGTATTAGTACCAGTGGTTGAAAGCTACAGAAGCAAACTTAAGCTCAATAATTCCCAAAAAACACTTCTGAAAATGTAGAGCTGTCCAAAAATGGAAACTGCTGCCTCCCTTCAAGAACAAGTTCCCTTCTCTGGAGGTTTTCAAAAGAAGACTGAGTAACCACTTAACAGAAATGTCATGACAGAGATAAAACCTGATGCAGAGAACTCTAAATTCCTTTCCAAAGCTGAGATTCCCTTCAAAAGTTGAGATTTCTCAAAAAGATGTTCATATACATTTCCAACTAAAAGCCTGAAAAGTTAACACCACAGATTTTGGTCTGAAATACTCCATACAAAAAGGTCCTCTTTTCTTGGTGTTTGGCTGTTTTGTTCTTGTTTTTGTTATGTGTTTGGTCATGTAGAACACCAATGGAAATGATCAATCAGAAGATATATACCCTGATTTTTTTAATGGCTATTTTATCTTCTCCTCTCCTATATGGAAAACCAGTGAGGCTGTTAGTAGCTATTTTTTAGAGACAATGTAGATAAAAGGGACAACATTAATGACATTTGATACCCAGTTTAGGTTTTCTGACCTATCATTAATTTTCGTAAGAGGAGCTTTAAAATGGTAGGTGATTCCTGAATCTATTATTATATTACCATTTTCCTCATTTGCATTTTTATTTACCCAAAATCTATTTTAAAAGTTGTTATTATTACTATTCTGGAGTAATTCTAACAGGTACACAATAAGCCCTGATAGAGTTAGTTGTGGTTATTTTCCCTACATATTTGTACATAGTTAGTGGATATATGCATAGGAGAAATAGAATTATAACATATACATTCCCTTGCTTGGGCAAAGAAAATAAGGTATTCATATTTGATTGTTCAGATGACCTACTGCCCTCAAGTGTTTCTGGATGCCCGGAACTTCTTTTGATTACCCTATTATCTCTTCAAACTTATACTTTGATGTATTACAGATTTATGTGGGGGTGTTTGGATTTCTTATTTTTCAGATCTGATGGACTACTTGACCCTTAGGATAATCAAGTATCCTCAACTTTTCCCTCCCAAACTCAGCTGAAGAACTGTAGAAGACCTCTTCCAGTCTTCTCTTGTAATCCTTTCCTAAGCCCTAAAGTATTGAAAGAAATGGTACATAAACAAGTCATTTGAGACATACAGTTCTGAACAAAGCTTATTGTTGTATTCACTGAAAGAAGAATATAAAAACAAATTTTTCAAACTACCTGAGTGTTTATTATGAACTTTAGAGATATGCATTAATATTTTAAGGATACTATATGATGAGATCTTAGGTGAAAGTAATAATGATTTTGTTGACAAAGATTTCAGACTTCTAGGAAGAGTAGTCAATACTCACCATCACCACCATCCAAAAGAATGCTCCTTATTTAATAGGCATTAATCAAGACACTCATCACATATGTGTCACATATATATGTACCTATATGCATGTCATATAAAAATATAATGTGTTTATGCTCATATACATATGTGAGTCATATATTGTGCATGTATAATTTGGAAATGGAGACAACATATACTAATTATATACTAATTTAAAATACAAAACTAGTGAAAACTCACTGGTATGAATAATATCTCTCTATCTATATATGTATATATACGTATATATATATATATATATATACATATACCTTCCCAAAAAATCATTATTCAAAGGAAACAGTTCTTTTGTAAATGGATCAATTAAGAGATTACAGAAGACAAATCAAAATATCAAGACATTTCTCATTTATATTCCAGGCTAAGGATTAGAAGAACAGCCCAATTACTCATCCAATCTTCCTATTTAAGCACCCGTCAACTAAAGGGATTAATATGCCTATGTTTATGGAATTAAGGGCAGCTGTGTCACTGTCTTTGCCGGAGTCCCATTAACAAACACATTCTAAGTATGTATTAACATTTCTTAACTGACACCACTGAAATGACCCTGAATGCAAATTAATGGAAGCATCAGACCTTTACATCTCCATTGCCTTCTAAGGAAAGGGAAGTTGAAAACAAAGCAACTTGTATATTGCTGCTAACACCTAAGTGATAAAAACTCGTTATTCTTATAAGGCCCTTGCTTTTCTCCTTGAAGGGATAGATTAAAGCAAATGTAGAAAGGAAATGATTAAGTTACAAAAGTATAAAAAGGGGCTGAGCTCCATAATGAAGAGCCAAGTTCCTAGACGCGCCATCTGCAGCACCTGTAAATGATCATTATGCTCAGATGGTAACAACACCTGTTTTGGCTATGACATTGGCCTATGAATCTGTAACTCAAAGGCACTATTATTTGATTATCTATTAACTAATAAATAAACCACCCTGGCAAAAAATTATTATTATAAAATAAAGCATTTATTTTATATGGTGTACATATTTGCCTTGTTGTGGTGGTCGATGATCCTGAAGTCTCAAAGGAAATGTCAGGGAAGTATAAGGCATGGAAATTTCTAACAAACTCTTAAGGCTATATGCAGACTAGGCTATATAAAGGTGAGGAGTCAAATGACCAGAAGGACACTTTTTAATTAAATAAAAAATGATCCACAGACCTTCCACAGTAACAGTGACACAGGAGGGAGAAGAAGGCATATGCTATTAAAAATTACTCAATTCATGGACCACTCATAAGCATTAATTCAATCAATCAATAATTAATTAAATACATTAATATATGGCAGACAGTGTAGACTCTAGATCGGAACTGCATTACCTGTAACCTGTGGTACACCAAAGAATTTCAGACAGTCTGCGAACATGGATATCCTCTACGCTTTTCGTGGGCTGCCTGAAATCCGTTGGCATTCCTGCAGGCTACTCACAACTCATTGGCCAAGATTTGTGCACGTCTGCTCTGGATCAACACAGACAAAATTGAAGGTCTCTACCCTCAAAGGGCTTGTATTCCTGGAGTAGTCAAAACCCAATACATGTATACATATATACATATCAAGAAAACATATACGTACATAATCATGCAAAACAAATAAAGCATATGAAGGGAGGCAATAACAGCTGGGGAGATGATGAACAGCTTCATATAGAAAGGAACAATTAAGTAAAACTTTAAAGACAACTAAAAATTCAAAGAAACAGAGATGAAAGGAAAATCCATTATAGCTATGGAAGACTATGTACCAAGGTTGGGAGGCAGGAGATGGAGCAGTTTAATGGTTAGTATTCTGAACAAGTGATATTTGTCTAAAGATTAATAATGTCCTGACACTTTTCTCAGGAAATGAATCACTTCCATTTGACATTCTCACTATGCATGAAACAAGAAGAAATAAAAAAAGGTGTACTGAAATGGAAAGATAACTCCAAAGTTCTCCCTATTCCACCTCCACCATTTCTGATAACTGTCAGAATCATTTCAGAACCAGCTAAAAACTGATTGTGAATCAATCTGGAAAGTAGTATGATCACTGATGGGTTGGAGCAAAGCCCAAATTAAATATCTTACAAAATACCTTATAGAAGTCAGCATAAAGAATTAAGACGAGAAGATGGCAACTATAATGGCTCCAACCAACACTATTCAAATATATGTCCATTTAAAAAAATAAAAGCTGGTGGGGGATCAAAATCTTTTCTCTCATTATCTTTTCCTAGAAGAAACTCAACAAGTGGAATGCAGTTGCTTCAACAAAGAGGCTAAATGATCTCTGAAAATACCTAAATTAGTAGAGACAGTTCCCACAGAAAACTATGGGAGCCAAAGACAACACTAATTGGCAAGGCAGCTGGAAGACTAAGAGAAGTATTAATTTGTGAAATAACAAAAATCAGTTGAGGAGAAGAAGCCTAAAGGCATCCAGGCACAAGTTCTCTGATTAAACAAAACCATTCCAAAGGCATTTAAAGACAAAGCCAGGAAACCAACAAATTGAAAATTCAACAAATTTGCCAAAATGTTTGTAAAACTCCATTACACCCTATTTTTTTGTAGGTATTTAGCACAGAAAAGAGAAGAAGATGGTGGGAACAATAATTTTATTTAGTGTTTTAAAGGTCAGTCATATAAAAGAGGATTAAATTTGTTCTAGTTTTCTCAGAGGACAAAAACTAGGAACATTGTATGGCTTTCACAGAGGCAAATTTGTGATCACTTTAAAGGAAAAAAAAATCTCTTCCTAGAAATAGACATCTCTCAAAATGGATTGAGTTATCTGAGAAAATAGTGGGTTCCCTAATACTGGTGGTCTTTCAATAGATGGCTATTTTTCAGAGACATTGCTGGAAAGTTTATTACTTTAAAGTAGAGTTACCTAACATTTTTTTTTGGCATGACACCCTTTGGCAATATGATAAAGTGATAGGCATGGAGAAAACAATGTCTATGATTAAAAAGAAATTGATAAATATAAAGAGGGGCAGATTTAGAAAGAACACTTGCATTAAAGTTGTTAGCTATGTGGCCATAACAAAAGCAAATAATTTATATGAGTCTAAGTTTCTTCAATTATCCAACGATAAAGATAAAATTACATTTTCTATTGCAGGAGGTTGCTATAAAGCGCAAATGACATAAAGAACATAGAAGGGGTCTTCTGTAAACATAAAAAGAATATATTGTTCATCTATTATATGTGAGTTCTACCAGTTTTCCCATCAACATATAGATCTTAGACAATCATTGCAGAATTAAGGTAATAGAACAATTATAGAATTTCAAGCAAAAGAAATTTAGCTGGTTCTGATTTAGGAACTGTTCATATCTTTCAGAGATTTCAAATTCCTTCCTGACACAATAGCCCACCTTGCTACTCCAACATTCTCTATGTGATATTACATGGGTTATGAATCATGGACTTCTAAAACCTCAGAAAAACACACATTGCAAGGAGTACAAAAGGTGATGGAAAGAGGCATAGTGAGCAGAAATAGACCAGTGCAAGCTTTCTTTATGTGTTTTGGGTGGGTGTGTGTGTGTGTGTGTGTGTGTGTGTGTGTCTTGAATCACTTTTATAGTCTAGTGAATACTATCGATTCCTTCTAAAAATAAAGTTATATTTTATAAATTATAGGATTTTAAATGCCTAAAAATAAAGTCTGTAGAATTGCAAAGAAAGCATATATATTGAAATACAATTATTAAAAAAATAATAAAGTCCATGGGACCTAGTTTAAGAATTCCTAGACTACAAGATATTACCATAAATTATTACAACCAGGTAAATTCAGTTGATGCTTGGCTTAGAAGGACATACAAGAACAGCCTTGTAAAATATCTCAATCTAGCAAGTGGTATTCTGAATGGGCTGTTTCAGGTCCCAGTAGAATTTGACATTTTGGTCAATGACTCGGTTGATAAAATAGAGACTATCCTTATTAAGTTTGCTATAACATAGAGCCAGGAAGACTTAGAGGACAAGATAAAGATTCAAAATGAATCTTTAGACTGGCTAAAAATGAACCAAGTTCAACAGGGAAAATGCAGGTCTCTTCATTTTGGAAAGAATAACAAGACACATTAATACAAAATTGGGAATGTCTTGAAGTTTTTGACAAAAGGAGACTGTGTACTCCTTCCCACCTTATACTCTACGCCTTTCATCTGACTGACATTTTAATTGTACTTGATTTTGTATTTAGTAATTTGTATTTGTAATACAACTTTTGTATTTAGTAAGAAAATAATAGAATTGTTTTTAACTATGCTACCCAGTTTCAAAATGAAATCATTCTATTTATAGTCCAACTACGTTATTCTTGCTTTGCATTTTTCTAATACGTTAGAAAATACATTTCAATAAAATACCATAAAAAATACATAAGGTCATTTCTAATACTTTAGATATCCTGGCAGAGCCATAACTAGGAATTTTTGAACTTAGGACAAATGCTACAAACCACACATGGCACAAGTCACAAGAAAGAGCTCTACACATCCTGATGGAGACAGACAGAGACCCTGAGACAATAATCCTGTGGGTAAAGAATTCAGGACACCAGGGGTTGCATGATGCTACAGAGATTAATCGCTAAAGAAGCAAATCAAATTACTACAGTAAAATGTTTTGGGAGAGAGTGCTGATAAGGGCATAAAGTTATCTTCACCAAAAACTCAGTTTCAAGACAGAATGTTAAAACAGGATGGGACTTCAGAGATTATCTATGTTGACTTCATTCTCTTGTTTTGGTTTGTTTTTTTGAATAGAAGCAATTCAGATTGGGACTTGCCCAGGGTCACACCACTAGTAAGTGTCTGAGACTTCATTTGAACCCCGGTAGTCCTGACTCCAGGGCCGGGTTAACTTCATTTTTTAAAAGAAAAAATTGATACTCCTGAAAAAAAAAAAGTGACTTGGTCATAGTTTAAAGGAAGATTCAGCTCAATTCACTGAAATTGAGGCTGATATGAAATGCAATCAAATGAAGTTATGGACTCATAGACAGAGTTGTAAGGGACCTTGGAAACTACCTTATCAACCTCCTCTGGAGAGCGAATGGGAGACCTAGTTTAGTGTTAGAACTAGAAGCCAGCTATCTTGAGTCCAAGGCCCATATGCCTTCAGTTACATTGTTTCAGAAATATGGCCAAGGTATACATAATCTACTTTTAATATAATTCTTTATGAATAGCTGAATGGGAAAAGGATTCTCTGACTTTTCCAAGTAGATTCAGATCTCAATCTCACTGACTCTGATAATAGTCCCATAACCTCCTCTAAGGGAAATGGGAATGACCAGGGTGGAAAGGAGGAGGATACAAGAGAAAATATATTCACTGTTCCCATCAGCCCTATCTCATCTGTCTTATCAGTCAGTACCCCACCCAACTAGTACCCCACCCAACTGCTGTTTGCGCTTGGATGACTCTTGAAGGAATTAGATGAGATTTACCTCCCTAGCTCTAGGCTGAAATAAGCATCAGAGCCTTCTAATTCAACCCACGCCCTTTTTCCCCCATTTTTTTTATAGTCGAGGAACCTGAGAGAAATAGGTGAAGTGATTTGCCCAGACACACAGCTGTGACACATGCAGATTTGAACTGTCTTCCTTAGTTCAAGTCCTACTCTCTATCCACTGAAACATCTAGCTACCTCTAAGGTTGCACAACTCACTTTCTCCCTCCAATGTGGCATCTTCTCTAGGTTTTACTTCCCAATAACTTCTTCCCTGTGGCCCCCCCTTCCTATTTTTATCCCTTTTCCTTTGTGTTTCTATTACTTCCTCTCTGATAATACTTAGCATCTGAGAGACAGAATGGTACAATAGAAAAACTGTTAGGAGATCTGAGTTCAAGTGCTGACTCTAATATCTGCTGCTTATATTTGTTTTTGATCATTTGTGGTCATTTTGTGTCTGACTCTTTGTGACTTCATTTGGGGTTTTTTGGCAAAGATATTAGAATGGTTTGTTAGTTCCTTCTGCAGCCCATGTTATAGATGAGGAAACTGAGGCAAACAAGGTTAGGCCACTTGCCCAAAGTCACATAGCTAGGATGTGTCTGAGATGAGATTTGAACTCAGGAATATGAGTCTTCCTGACTCTAGTTCTGGCAATCTATCCACTGTGGCCCCCCAGCTGCCCACTGTTTATATGAGTTGTCAAATCACTTAACCTCTCTAAATGAGTCTTAAGGTAAGAAAAGTTCTTTATAAACTACCTTCTATATAAATGTGAGCTATTACATTATTACCATTAAAAGCTTCACAATTAGTGCTCCTCCTTTCACCTATTAATAAAATCAGCCAAATATTGTTACCGGGTACAATGTACTCTATGTTAAATATTATGGTGAATGAAAACTGCAATGTAGCAAGACCTTAGTTTTAAGACATTAACAAACTAATTGAAGTGAATCTAGTATGAAACAATAATAGATAACATTTATACAGTGTTTTAAAGTGCACAAAATATTTTAGAAATGCTACCTCATCCTAATCTGACAACAACCCTAGTAGGTAAATACCTTCATTATTCCCATTTTAGAAATGAGGAACCTGAGGCAGACAAAGTTTGCCTAGAAATATACAGATTTCAAGTATCTGATGTTGAACTTGAATTCAGGCCTATCCTGACTCCAAGTCTAGCTCTCTATCCACATATCGATCTAGATAAGACAAAAACTTGAAAATGACTAACAATAGTTGCTAAAAACTGAGATCGGTAATATAGTCTAGAGTGGGCCAGTTTAAGAATTCATGGAGGTTGGATTTGAATTAGAGCTTTGAGGATAAATGGAATTCAAATAAGTAGAGAAGAAGGGTTTGGTATTTTTGAGAGAGGCCATGGTATAAGCAAAGATTCAGGAGTAGAAATTTGTGTTCAAGAGATATCAACTAGTGTTTGCATGGGAAAGTCAGGAGTTGAGGACTGAAATGAGTTTGGGTCTGGATTGTGGGAGTCTTCAAATGACAGACTGCATTTGTATGTATTAGGACTCAGAGTCAATGAAAGACTTTAAGGGGGATACCAGGATAAACAAGATGAGTTTGACTATAATATGCAGCTGAACCAAAGAAGAGCAGAGCCTGAACTTAATCATCACTTTCTCTAGCACATGATTGCCAAGTAATTTTTGCCATTCCTTTTTTAATGGCTAAGGGAGTAGCCAGATTATTGATAGAAAAACCTGGAAGGGACAGAGCAGCTAATCAATACACTCTCAGTCACAAAACACCTCCAAAATTAACAGCAGTCTAGTCCAATGGTAAGAGTTTTGTTGAAGTCAGTTGTTGGAATCTTTAGAGAGACTCAGCACATGGGCATTCCAGATTTATAATGCTCTTAAAATCTAAATCTAAACAATATAAATAGTAGTTAACTATGGATTTCACAATTTCCAAAAATACTGAGCCCTAATTTCCCATCATACATTCCATCCCTATAATTTCTTCCACATGCTACATTTCATTCAAGTTAAAGACAACAGAAAAAAGTCTACTTCAAAGAATCCATCCCTTTTATTGAACATCACAAATCAAATCTAAAAGTTAACCTTGATATTCTTTTAATAATGTATCAGCTTGAGTTTAAAGATTAGCCAATTCCTTTTAAAGTTTCCATAATACCATCAACTGGACGATCAATTTTGAAATAATGAGTCTTGATAAGAAAGAACTTTTTGCCTACTCTTGTAAATAAAGATTGTTTAAAATGATTATAAGCAGGAGACGATAGGATTTTCTTCCATAGAAAACTCAAAAACAAAAAATATTCATCATTCAGGGTTGCTGTATAAGACTGTCTGTGAAATTATGCTTAACTAAGTGGTTTTGTGGGAATCCTTTCTTACAAAAATTCAGTGAGTCTAATGATGGTCTAACTATTGTTATGGCTCTCAAAACTTCAAAACCAGGAAATCTCCCTTGTATGGTTTTGGGGAGGAAGAGTCATATTCTTCTACACCCTAAAATCTTTTATTGGGTTAGAGGCAGCATACTATCAAGGACAGCTTGTTTGATTTAGAGTCAGAGGCCGTGATATTAAAATACAACTTTGTCACCTATTTATTGTGTGATCTTAAGTCATACTTTCTCTAGGTTTCATTTTCCTTATCTGCAACATGAGGAGTCCAACCTTTTAGGTGCTTTTCAACTATGATTCTATAATTCTTATACTTTTGATTTTCAGGTAAGAAAAATGGGCTGATCATAGGTTTAGTAAATGTTAAAACTGGGATAAAACCTCCAGATATGATATAAAATATCAATAAGATCAGCAAAGAAAAATTCAAAGGAATGACTGAATCAAAAGAGAAATAAGAGCTCAGAAATACTTAGTCAAAACTCTAATGAAATCAAGAGACAGCATGGCATAGTTGATAAACAGCCAGCCCCAGAGTCAGGAAGAACTGAGTTCAAGTCCTGTCTTTCACACACACTACATCACCACGGCAAGTCACAACTGCTCAGTGTCCAAGGCAACTCAGACCCACAAGCTGCAGATCAAGTGGCAACATGAAGTGATGGAGGGAGTTTTCTCATCAGAAATTCCTTATACCAGTCCAAGTTAAAGGTCGGATATCACAACAACAACACAAGAAAGGGTTGTTGCTGTTTGCTCCTTGTTCTCAAAGAGGACCATGACAGCAAGGAGGTGATGCAAGTGAATTGGATTTAGGTGAGGAAGGACTGTGCAAAGTCACCAGCCTCACTGTCTCCTGTGGAGCCCTCTAGATCCATGAGAGAGAACAGTTATGTGACCTATGGTCAGCTAGTCATACTATGTTAAATAACTAATCTAAAAATCCAGTCATTTCCCAGGGAAGGAATATATTTATCCAGTCTTCTCTTTAGAGATCTTCTATTGCTTCACCTTCACAATATCACTGGTTTTGAATTTTCATAAACAGTTCATTGATTGAAATAACTGTTTTCAATCTCCAGGGAAAGCCAATCAGATATTGTAATGTTAATGAGAGTTAAAGATCTTTCCCACCCATTAATGGGTCTGCCCATTAAGGGAAGCTTGATTAGGGGAGATTAATTTTGTAGGAAGGCAAACACCTTTTGGTAATTTCTAAAGAGGCATTGGTTCTCAAAGGTTGTGAAGCCCTCTGGCTCTGAAAAGTGTATATATCCTCTGAGGTGAGATTTTGGTTGGGGGCTTACTCATTGGAAGTGTTTGTTTGGCCAGAGAAGACTCTGCATAGACTCTAAGGAGCTCCCAACTTTGAAAACCCAGATGTTGGTACTTCTCTCTCTGGTAAATAAGCATGTATGTAATGATCAGACTGTTCTGTCTATTGATCTATGATGTATGTATTACTTATGCTCAGACAGTTGGAAGCCTTGTCTGTTGGTCTTTGTTTCTCTGTATTTTCTCTAAAGTTCAGGGTGCTGATTTTTTCCCCTGAACTAAGTGAATGATATATGTGCTTGGTTAAAGTAGATTGTTGACCCCTCAAAAGTTACCTTTCCTTTTAGAAAAGCAGATCAAAGAACCTGTGATAGCAGGCCCTCTTGGATGTGCCTTGCTTTTATAGATATTCAGTTATTGAGCACTCCTGACCATGAAGGGATTGTGAACAGACACTAACATAGTTCCTACTTTTATGGATCCAAACCTAAATGAGACAGCATAGTTATAAGTTAAAAGAATACAAAAACAGTCAAAAACAGAGTTTGGAGTTGAAAGGTATTTTAGGAGATATCTAACATGATCTGTTCATTTTACCACTGAGCACTTGGGAGATTACTCACCTTACCAATATTACATAAAAAAGAGTCAGGATTTGAACTGAGATTTTCTGTCTCTAAATCCTGTGCACTCTGGCATCCTGCCTTGACATGCATACAGATGAATGCATTTTAAAGGCTGAGGACCCAAATTGCCAGCACTAAGTGGAAAGGCATACATATGTGTGTGTGTGTGTGTGTGTGTGTGTGTGTGTGTGTGTGTGTGTGTGTGTGAATGTGTGTTTGTGTCTGGGAAAGCATCACTGTTTTGCATGTTTACTGTGATGGTAGTTGTGCTTCTTGAAAGACATGAACTAAACTAAGAGAAGAAAGAAAGATCAGTGTTTGAAAGCACAGAAAGAGGAGCAAATTCTTTGCTTTAATGGGTTTGAAATGCATATCTTAGGAACTAATTCAAAGGCTCCAGAACAGAGAAAAACAGAAGGGACTAAGAGAATTTAGCTCCATTATTAAGCTGCCATGTATCCTAATCCATGTATCCTATCCAGTTGCTTTAGCTTGTCTCTTTCTATCTTTCTTCATCTGTAAAATGGAAATTTCTTCTATAGGAACCACCTTCACAAGGATGTTACAAACATTAATAAGCAATTTTATTTTTTGTATTTTTTAAAGTTTCATAACACTTGTTGTCCTCAAATAATAATTCTTCATTCATTTTCTCTTAATTAGGGAAAAGGAAGAAAACCTAAAAATTACCCTCAGGAGTAAACAGAAATCTTTCAAAGAGTGTAAATGCTTTACCCCAAAAAAATTTACTCTTGAAAAGAAGACATATCATGAATAGATGAACAAATTTAAATGAATACCCAACAGAATAGTTACTTTGTGGCAAATAGGTAGAGGCAGTGATTATGTGAGTACTTAAGGTTATTTACCATAATGTTTTATTCACCTGAAGCATCCTAAAATTTTTCTTTTGAACTGAAAAAAAGTCACTGTAGTTTTGATGATATTGTACATAAGTCTAGACAATTAAAGCACTTGCTACTGCAATCCTGGGTTCTCTCTTCGGGACTTTTTTTAGTCTCATCTTTGTGTAGAAAATGAGTTTGAATTTACAGCATTCTTTTGCTATTCTATTATAATAGCACTAGACAGTGTACCATAAGGCAGTGCAAATCCTTGTAATAGGATCATACTTTAAGCTCTTTATTTCAAAGATTATTGGCTAAAGCCAATATTCCTGCCTTTATGCGTTTGCTGCACAATGAGGATTAGGATTCACTTTTACATAAAAAAGAAAATCATATTTCTAGCAGATATGCACCTTATCACCTATAGACAATTTAGCAAGCTTTGGGGGTATTTTCATACAGTGCAATTGTTGGCTTAAAACTGAAAAAGCAGAAATGGCAACTATTTAGTTTAGAAAAATTAGATGGAAGATAGAATAGGGGTGTTTGGAAGAAGAAGCCAGTACCTTATAAGAACAAAGAATAATTTCCCAAAAGTGTACACTTATTCCTTCCCTGAATGCTGGGTCCTCAAAGTGAAGTACCTTCTAATACCAACAGTGCAGCATGGCATGGGAAACAGCATGGTACACTGGGGCAAGCCCTGCCTTTAAAGTCAGAGGGTCTGGGCTCACATACAACCATCAAGGCATAATACCTCTGTGATCTCAGACAAGTTACCTTCTCTGAGTCTCAAATTCCTTATCTGTAAAATGAGTCTAAGGCCCAGAGAGGCTTAGACAACATGGCCTCACAGGAAGGTCCTTTCCAGCTTTAGGCATATGATTCTTTCTTCTATAATCTGATGATATCACTCAAAAGCAAATGTCTTTAAGTATTGGGGGAAATCATTTAACCTTATTCTGATACTAATTCTGAAGCTTTAAACAGAAGAGTAGTACTTCTTTATTTTTTTCCTACAAAAGAAAAAAATGTTCAAATTGAAGTCATAGAACCAGATTCAAATAAGAGTCCTGCCACTTAAGAACTGAGTGATGTTAGACAAGTTACTGGACTCCTCTAGTCCTCACTTTTCTCCTTTGTAAAATAAATGGAACTAAATGACCTCTCAGAACCTTTCTGCTTTAGATTTATGGTTTTTTGAAACAAGTATTTAAATGAATTTCCAATAGACCAGCACATACCTTCAGCCTCCTTTCTTCTGCAATGCTGCATACAGAGGCAAGGGAAGGATGAGATGATGCTCCAAAAACATGATGAACATTGAGAAAATAATAATAGGAACTATTTGCAAAGCTCTCTGTACACACATTACCTCATTTTGTCCTGACAACTACCCCATGAGAAAGATTCTATTATAACACCCATTTCACAGATGAGGAAACTGAGGCATAGAAATTAAATGACTTGACTAGGGTCACACAGCTAGTAAGTATCTGAGGATTTGAAATTAGATCTTCTTGACCCCAAGTGCTGCATCTATATCTCTTGTACATAATTTTATGTTAGATTCTTATTATTGCCCCTAAACATCTACTTGATAATCTAGTACTAATTTGTTGCTGCAAACCAAATGTTTGGAGAAACACCAAGTTTAGGAAAGAAAAGACTCTTGCCTTCAGGAAAGTGGGAAGGTAAGAACCACTCATATAAATTATGATACACAATTACACATGAGGAAAGAGCTATGTGAGTCACCTAGTTCAGCTTGGTTGATATAGACATAGGAGATAGTAACAAATTTTGAGTCTTTATTGTGTTAATAATGAGCTACTTCTATGAAGTGTGAACACCTCTCTGAATCAAGAGGTAAACAATATGACGGGGTGAGCAACCAAATTAATCACACTCCTGGTGTAAAATCACTAAGCGCTGAACATATTACAGTAATTCAAGAACCGCAATGTTCATATACCCAAAGCACTATAAAACTGTGCATACCTTTTGACCCAGAAATATCACTTCTAGGTCTGAACTCTAAAAAGATCATAAAAATGGGGAAAGGACCCACATGTACAAAAATATTTGTGGCAGGTCCTTTTGTGGTGGCCAAGAATCGGAAGTTGAGGGGATGCTCATCAGATGGAAAATGTTAGAACAATTTGTGGCATATGATTATGATGGATTACTACTGTACTATAAGAAATGATGAACAGGCAGACCTCAGAAAAACCTGAAAGGACTTACACGAACTGATGTTGAAGGACATGAGCAGAACAAGGAGAACATTGCATACAGTAACAGTCACATTGTATGCATAATGATTAATGTTCATAGACTTGACTCTTCTCAGCAATGCAAGTATCTAAGATAACTCCAAAAGATTCATGATGAAAATGCTGTCCATGTACAGAGAAAGAACTATGGAGTTTGAATACAGATCGAAGCACACTATTTGCGTTCTTTTTTCTTTTGTTATTTTGATTGGTTTCTTCTTTCTAGTTGATTCTCTTATTGTTTTTAATATTTCTTTACATGACTAAAGTGAAAACACATTTAATATGAATACATTTGTATATTATATATGAGATTATGTACTGTCTTGGGGAGGGGGAGGGAAAAGAGGAAGAATGAAAACTCAAAATTTTATGGAAGTGAATGTTGAAAACTAAAAATATATAATTAAAAAAAGAATAGTAGAATTCAGGGGAGCTTTATGGAGGAAATCCCTCTGAAAGATATGGGAGGGGATGGGATTTCTCTCTCTTCCCTTTGACAATGACCATGGAGTCTATCAGGAGAGTGAGAGACACGCCATTCAGCCATTTGATAGTTTCAGTTCAAGAGTACTAAAGGAATCATTGAGGGACCAGATACAAACATTCCAGATACACATGGAGAGAACTCAAGGGAAGAATCAGCTTTTAGAATATCAGAGAAGAGATTGATAAGGAGAAACAGACCCTAAGAAGCCAATTGAGCAATCCATTCAGCAGAGATGCTGCACTCCAGAGTTCATGTATGAGAACTCTACAAAGAGAAAAAGATATTCCATATGCTACAGTAGAAGTTGTGAGTTTCCTTTGCCACAAGTGCATCATCTTCCTCTGCCCTGCTAGTCCTCAGCTCTAACTCTGAGCTCATTCTTTACATGGACATCTATATCATTTTATGAAAGGATATGAATCAGGTTTATGAGGTGAATGTTTTATAACTATTCTTCTTACTGTGCCATTTGTGTAAATGCCTTCACTAACAGCTAGCTGATTGATTGTTCATAGCCTACTCGCCAGTGGAGTGTCAGGAATTATAGTATTAGGAGCAATACCCGCAAGTTTATCCCCTAGAGCTTCAAATTCAAATTCATCCTTCTATAAATGGGGACAATAAAGAAAGCTTCTACATAAGATTTGAATTAGATTTAAAGATTGTTGTATCTTTAAAGTCAAAGGGGGAGAGACTATCCAAAAAGTGGGAGGGAGGGAGTCAATGATATACAATGTCACTAAGAGTTTGATGAATATTAGATCATGGGAAAAAGAGCATGTTGGCTTTGGTAATTGGTAACCTTTGAAAAAATAGTTTCAGTAGAATGATGATGAAGAGCAAATTAGATCCAGTTGAGGAAAATGATGGTGTTGAGAAAATGGAAGTAGTAAGACAGACAACTTTTTCAAGAAGTTGGAACAAGGCATCTTTCAGAACAGGAGGTGGAGTGGATAGAAGAAGAAATGGAAGGTAATCTTAACCAAACAAAGGATAGAAGTGATCATACAAATTAAAATCAATGATTTTGATTATATGAAATTGGAAAGATTTTCTACAAAAAATGATCAATAGAACTCAGATAAGATGAGAAGCCATGCCCTAGGGCATTCTCTCTAAAAGTTTTAATTCACACCTAGCAAATGGGCCAAAAAAATGTTGTTTATTTTCTTTTATTTTCTAGTTAATATGCATTAATTCTCTCTCCTTTCCACCATCCAATTTATAAAGAACAAATAAAACTATTGTAACAATCTTTATCACTAGGAAGAAAGGAAAGAAGGAAGAAAAGAAGAAAAGAAGAAAGGAAGGAAGGAAAGAAGGTAGGAAGGAAGGAAGGAAGGAAGGAAGGAAGGAAGGAAGGAAGGAAGGAAGGAAGGAAGGAAGGAAGGAAGGAAGGAAGGAAGGAAGGAAGGAATAATTATTAAACATCCTTTTTTGATGGAGAGAAAGAACAGCAAGAAGACCAGACAACCAGTCTAGCTTTGAAAAGTTATATGCTGATTTTGTTACATAGTTAAAAAGAGAAAACAATCTGTATGTAGCAAAAACTTGCAGTTTCATGTGCAATCTTATTTTTCTGTTAGATTATGTATATGCAAATATCTATTCTATTTGGTGTTTGTTATTTGAGAATAAAAATATATAATTTCAATAAATAAATATTTCAAAAATAACTAAGTAAAAGAAAATTATATAAAACAAAATACATCAATATAACTAAGCAAAGACAGAAACAAACAAAAATGGGGTCACAAAGGAAAAGAGACGCAATCATGACTGGATAGTGTAAAGTTCAAGGAAAGACCTTTTTTCAGATTGGAGGAAAGCCAAGCATGTTTGTATAAAGAAAGATGTGATTGGAAAGAAAAAAACCAAAGATTCATGAAAGTGATGAAAGGGTTATCAGAGCAACATCATCAAGAAAATGGAGAAGGTGCACAAAAATATTTATAGCAGCACTCTTTGTGGTTGCCAAGAACTGGAAATCAAGGGGATGCCCATCAATTGGGGAATGGCTGAATAAATTATGGTATATGAATGTAATGGAGTACTATTGCACCATAAGAAATGATGAACAAGAAGACTTCAGGGAGGCCTGGAAGAACTTATATGATCTGATGCTGAGCAAAAGGAACAGAACCAGGAGAACTTTGTGCACAGCAGCGACCACAGTGTGCGAGAGTTTTTTCTGGTAGACTTGGAATTTCATAATAACTCAAGCATTCACTAAAAAAAAAAATCCCAATGGTGGTATTCTAAGGCAAAATGTCTTCCACACTCAGAGAAAGAAATATGGAAGTCATTCTCAGAATGTAGCAGATCATGTTTGTGGGTGGATAGGTTTTAGTGTATTATGTTTTGATTTGTTATATGATTTCTTCCATTTATTTTAGTTTGACTACATAGCATGACTATTGTGAAAAATGCACTCAATAGGAAAGTATATGGAGAACCTATACAGAATTTTATGCTGTTGCGGGGAGGGAGGGGGGTAATAGGGAAAAGGTGGGGGGGATAAAATCTTAATTTTAAGGAAGTGATTGTAGAACAGTAAAAAAATAATAATAATAAAAAGAAAATGGAGAAGGAAAGAAAGAAAGAACAGAATAAACATTTATACAGTGGCCACTATGTGCCATGCACTGGGTTAAGAACGTTCAGATAAGGTTAAGCAATCTTCTTTATGAAAAGGTAGGCTCCCTTATAAATAATTTCCATCATTTTCTTGAAGTATTTGAGTATATAATCATATTCATCTTGTAATTTTGCTTTGAAGTATTTGAACATGTCACTTCTTAGATTACTATAAAATGCTTTTAATCATAATGCAAACTGAGTAAATTTTTGTTTGTACATGTGTGTGTATGTATTTTAATGTTCCAATATTTCATTTAAAAATGCCTGTAGACTCCTTAGTGGAACTCTGAAAGGCATTAACACTTTGTATCTTATATAATAAGTAATAAGGATGAAAGGGTCGATGAATTTTCATTGGATTGATGATCTACCTTTAAGAGAAAAGTGTCAACAAATATTCAATAAAGAGATGGTAAAGGGACATAGTAAGTATAGAAATGGCTACTGTAGAGAGTGAGTCTTGTTAAATATAACTGAGTTGTAATTATGAAGTAAATTTGTTGCTTTAAAATATCATAATTGAACTAAGCATAAAAATAAACCAACAATTATTATGTCCAAAAAAGAATTACAACAATTATTTTCACATGAGAGATCCCTAATTGCTGCTATATTGTGTTCATAAAACATGGTCACACTATTATACTAAGTGCTATTTTTTTTTTCTGGGAGTAAAAAAATATGTCAGAAGGGTCTAATATACTCACCACAGGAAGGAATGAATCAAAAGAAGTTGGAAATGCCTATCAGTTTCATTTATAAAAAAAGGAAAGCTAGATATTAGAATTCTGATTTCATTCCTAGAAAAAACTCTTCCTCTACCAATATGGTCCAACATTTGAGCTAAAAATACTCAAAACTACACTAAGACTTATGGAACCTCTATAAAGTCTTATAGAGGTAGCTGGAGAACTGAGAGGTGAAGGGATTTGCCCAAAGTCAAAGGCCAATGGAAGCAGTCTTCCTAGGCCTTCCTGGGTTCAAGACCAGCTCCCTGTCCTCTATAACATCTTGTTTTTCAAGGAAAAAAGTAACAAGTCAAGAGGGAAATCAGTAAATAGCTATAACTTTCCCATATACATCTGTAAATCCCCCACAAAACAGCACCCCAAAACAAATCCTGGGACAGCAGAAACAGTCAAAATATAGGGTGAAACACTGTCTTAGCCCAGAAACTTGCAAGATCAGCAAAAAAAGGTCCGTCTCACTTGGGTAAAAGGGGCCCATAGTCCAGGACAGGAAACATCCCAAAAAGCCTGCAGGAAGGCCCACAACAGCAAACCAGTGGGAAATCCTGAGCCTCATCATGATGGAGCAGGCAGTCGCCAACACTAGGACCCCATGTGCTGCAGCAAAGCCTTGATCCAGGAGGCAACCTCCAGTGGCTAGACTACTATATATGTCAGTGTAGCCATCGGGAAATGCAGAAACACCCCAATGAACTCAGCACACACCAGACACCAGCACTCAGCACCAGGTGAGCAACCAGACCTCTACTGCCTCCAGATGTTCAAGCCACCTCCACACTAACCCCTCAGTGAAACTCGAGATACAAGGGTCCCCCAAGGGCCTCAGGACAATATCAGTACAGTGCACAGTAAACAGGAAGTACAAGAACAAAGTACAAGAAGCCTGAGACAGTGCCACTTCTCCCCCAAGAGCAGAGTTAAAATTTAAAAGAAAGGGAAAAGACAAAAAGAAAACCACACAAATGAGCAAAAAACCACAACAGCAACAAAATAATCTGGCCATAGGAAGTTATGGTGACAGGGAAGATCAAGACATAAACTCAGAAGCGGACAACAGCATCAAAACACCTATGGGCAAACCCCCCAAAAAATGAGAAGTGGTCTCAAGCCCAGAAAGAACCCATGGAAGAGCTCAAAAGAGAGCTTCAAAATTATATGAGAGAGGTAGGGAGGAAAAAACTGGGAAAAGAAATTAGAGTGAAGTATGAAAAAGTGTCAACAGTTTTGAAAAAAGAAAATAGCTACTCAAAAAGTAAAATTGGCCAAATGGAAAAGGAGACAAAAATGTTAACTGAGGGAAACGACTATGTAAAAATTAGACTAGAGAAACTGGAAGCTATTGGTTCTATGAGCCATCAAGAATCAATCAAACAAATTCAAAAGAATGCAAACATAGAAGAAAATGTAAAATGCCTCACTGGTAAAACAACTGAACTGGAAAACTGATCCAAGAGAAACAATGTCAGAATTAGTGTACTACCTAAAAGGCATAATCAAAAAGAGGACCTAGACAGCATCTTTCAAGAAATTATCAAGGAAAGTTGCAATGATATCCTGGAATCGGAGGGTAAAACAGGCATTAAAAGAATGCAGCAATCAGCTCAGGAAAGAAATCCCAAAATAAAACTCCAAAGAATATAGTTTATTATCTCATAAATATCAACCCACTCATAAATTAATATTTCCTTACAAGGCATTGTCCTTAAAGAATGTATTTACTGGATATAAATGCCCTTTGAGAACAGACTGACAAAAACATGATATTGTCAAGATGCACTTCCTTTAATTCTACATTACATTTTTATTAGAACTTGTGTTCAATACATTAAATACTCAAATATAGTTTTTTTTATTTTCAGTTATCATGAGGAAGTATTTGATGATTTCCAAATTCAGACCTGTGCCTGCTTTATCACTGACAAGTTGATGTAATTCTCCTAGTAATTTTTTATTACTATTTATTATTACTATTAATAAAAAGTATTTTTCCCTAAAACTCTCAGACTGAAGCTATACCAAATGTGCATCATTGAACAGACTTGGCAAGGAGGTTCTTTTAAGAGATCACAAACTGGAGAGAGAGAGAGAGAGAGAGAGAGAGAGAGAGAGAGAGAGAGAGAGAGAGAGAGAGAGAGAGAGAGAGAGAGAGAGAGAGAGAGAGAGAGAGAAAGAAGAGAAGAGAAGAGAAGAGAAGAGAAGAGAAGAGAAGAGAAGAGAAGAGAAGAGAAGAGAAGAGAAGAGAAGAGAAGAGAAGAGAAGACCAAGACAGAGGGAGAGAAGCTAGAAGACACATTTCAAGAGAACTGTACAAATCTATACTTTTAAAAGACATCAGAATTCTCTATTGATTAACTAAATAAAATGTAGAAATAGGTAGTACTGGATGAAGGGCTTACTCATAACAGCAGATTAGTTGACTATATGAAGAACCACTAACAACTTGGGAATTTTAAGGTGCCCTATGTCATTATAAGTCTTGTTTCATTATTGAAAAATTCTAAGTATATTCACACTGTAAAATGAAAAGTATAAACAGTTAGTGATGTTATTGTGGATCCATTGAAATATTGAGTACATAGATGCTACAATTATTAATTTCTACGCAAATGTCATTGCAAATAGTGTGGATGACATCATCATCACAGAATGCAACAATGAAATAACAAATATACAACCGTTTAAAGTACTATGTGTTCAGTACTGTGTTAGCTCATAGAGTTATAGATTTAGAATTGGAAGAAGTTTTTGAAGCTGCCTAGTCCAAACTCTTTTATTCAGTTAAGGAAACTGAGATCAAGGATGTTAAGTGACTTGCCCAAGATCACAGAGATAACAAGTAAGACAGATTAAATTTGAACTGAAGATCTTTGACCCCAAAGTCAGTGTTCTTTGCATTATACCACGTTGAAAATAAATACATTATATAGTTCCTGCCTTTCAGGAGCTCATGTTCTCATTAGGGAGACAAGATGCCATACATGAAGTTACTGGAAAATAATAAATGGAAACATAATTAAATAGTAGATTTATGATACAAACAGGATTACATAAGAATTTTGAGATGCAAGAAAATAGAATGAGTTAAAGTCATGTTGATGAAAACAACAACAGCTTCATGCTGTTTATAGATCTTGAGTCTGCTTATGATGCTTATGCAATCCATTTATAACATTTTGTCTTTGTTGCTGTCATTTAAGTGACTTCCAAGTCATTCTCCTAAGTTCCTCAGTGACTTCAGCACCTGTCCACCTGTCTTATGACCTTCTTCTCTATCCTATACTCTGCCATTATCTTCAAAGACTTTAAAGACATATTAATGAATCCTTTAAGACCCTGATCATATGACTTTCTCTATTATACTTTAACCAAATATTGTCATTGTCACATGCATCTTAAAACCCATCTTTCCTCACTTGTTGGGGTTACAGAGTAGTAGATAACTCTACTCTTTGTTAAATGTCCCTGTATCCTTGATTTCAGTAATTCAGGTTTCTTCTAGGACTTTGCTCCATCAATTATCACATATTTCATATATTTTCAATTGTTCCCTTTCCATTGACTCCTTACTTTCTAGCAATAGTCATTAGGTATTTGTTATGAACCTGGTTTGTGCGAGGCACTGTGCTAAATTCAAGAGATACAAAGAAAGGCAAAAAATAGTGCCTGATGTCAAGGAGCTTAGTCTAGTAGGAAACCAACAAGAAAACAACTACATAAAAACAAGCTATGCACAGGATAAGTTGGAGGTAATCAATATTACGAAAGCACTCACATTAAAGAGAATCGGGAAAGACCTCTCATAAATAATAGGATTTTAGCTACAGCTTTTAATGTTCAGATCTTCCCACCCCTCAAAAAATAACCTTCTCTTGATTCTTCTATCCCATATGGCTACTGTTTCATCTCCTCTCTTTTCCTTCAGAAATCTCTTTTAAAATGTCAACCATACCCATTGCCTCAACTGGCTTGTTGCCCATTCTCCTCAACATCTTCCACCTGACCTTACTTCTGCCCCTACTCCCAAGTCCACTGAAATTACTCTTTCAGTGCTCCAAAATGAACCTTTCTTTATCAGTCCGATGACCTTTGTTCAGCCTTCATCCTCCTTTAATCCCTCTGAAGCATCTGTTGCTATTGAATGTTCTATCCCTCTGACTGCTTTTTTATCCTTTGGTTTAGCAGCACTATTCTGTACTGATTCCTTTCCTCTCTATTCTTTTCTGTTTCCTTTGATTATTTTTGGCTCTTTTGCCTCAAGGCAAGTGAGTGTTTTTTTCCACAGGGTGCTTCCCTGCCCCCCTTACTTCCCCTAGCTTTCTTATTAACATCATTCAATCCCACAACTTTAACTATTCCAAATCTATAAAGAAAAAAGTCTGTGGCAATATTCAGGTGTATTTCAGGGCATCTGCAAGGAGATATCTAAAAGACGTTAAAAGAAAGAACTGGCAATATGCAGGACCAAGGCAAAAATAAATGCATCAAAAGGACTCTAGAAAATTAAGCTTGGAATTTTATGACGGATGATATTATCAAAAATGGGGAAAAATTGGAACAGGAAAGCAGGCTTAAATGGAACATGACTTTAGACATATTTTTTGACATAAGAAGAGAATGCCCAAATACTAGGCAATTATGTGGTCTGTGTGCTAGATCTAGAGTTCAGGAAGATCTGAGTTCAAATCTGGTCTCAGACACTACATGTGTGACCCTGGACAAGTCACTTAACCCTACTACTACTACTACTACTACTACTACTACTACTACTACTACTACTACTACAACTACTACTACTACTACTACTTCATCTGTAAAATGAGCTGGAGAAGGAGATGGCAAACCACTGCAGTATCTTTGCCAAGAAAACCCCAAAAAGGATCACAGAGTCAGACACAACTGAAAAGCAGCTAAACAATGAAATCTAGATACAGCAAATGGTTTTGCTTAAATACCTTTTGTACTGTTTTGCAGCTATACCTCCCCATAAAATGAATGTATCTGACTCTTTGTCAAATCAGCATTTATTCACAAAAAACAATCTTGTTTCTTCATCCTTCCAGGCATTTGACTAATTTGTGTCACTGTGGGAGAACTAAGGTTTTTTCTCAGACCAGCTCTATCTTTTTTTGTTCTAATTTAATCCTAGTCCTATTTTTTAGGTACCTAATACCTTCCCCTGTCTTTCCTTGACTTGTTTAAGTTCTAGCTCCTCTCATGCTTAACAAACCCCCAAAGACAAGAAAACATTTTCACTGTTGAATCTAACAGATCTAGTTGTTTGATTTCATTATCTGACAGAATCATAAAATTACAGATTGGAAGGGACCTCATAAACAGTCTATTTCAACTTACAGCTGAATAAGAATATTTTCTCCAGGATGATTTCAGAAAAACCTGGAAAGATTTACATGAATTAATGCACAGTGAAATGAGCAGATCCAGGAACTTGTACAGAAAAACAGAAATATTATGCAATGAAGAACTTTGAATGACTTAGTTATTCTCAGAAATACAATGATCTGAGACAATCCCAAAGGACTCACAATTAAGCATGCTATCTCCCTCCAGAGAAAGAACTCATGGTATCTAAATACACCCTGAAGCATGCTATTTTTCATTTTCTTTCTTCATTTCTCTTTCATTTGAGTCTTCTTGTACAAAATGATTGATTTGGAAATGCTTTACATAATTGCACATGTGTAAACAATATAGGATTGCTTACTGTCTAGGGGAGAGGAGAAGGAAGGGAGGGTAAAATAGAATTTGGAAATCAAACTTTTAAGAATTGTTTTAACATGTAATTGGGGGAAAACAAAATGTTATTTTTTAAAAAAGAATACTTTCTCCAACAAACCTGGAAAGTTGTAATCCTGTTTGTTCTGGAAAATCTGTGATGAGGAGGAAGCTATCACCTTGAATTAACTCATTTCATTTTGTAATAGCTCTAATTATTAGAAAGTTCTTCCTGACACTGAGCCTACATTTGCTCACTGCAATTTGATTCATTATTCTTCATTCTATTCTCTGTGTATAAGCATGACAAATTAATTCCTTCTTCCATGTGACAGCACATCACATACTTTAGGAGAGTTATAATGCACCTACAAAGTTTTCACTTTTCCATCCTAAACATTCTTAGTTTTTTTTCCACTGATACTTACATGGAAAGAACCATCATCTGGTTACCACCCTTGAAAATTCTCAGGAAATATATACATACATACATATATATATACATATATATATATATATGTGTGTGTGTGTGTGTGTGTGTGTGTATGTTTCCCACTTAATAGCATTTTTTCCAATTACAGGTAAGGATGGTTTTCAACATTGATTTTATAATTTTTTCTTCATCCCCCATTCTCTCCTCCCTCTTCAAGACAGGAAGAAGTCTGATGCAGGTTATACATATACAATCATGATAAAGATGTTTCTACATAGTCACACTGTGAAAAAAGAATGAAAATACAAGAGAAAAATAGTGAGGGAAAACAAAACAGAGAAAATAATATGATCCGATCTACATTCAGACTCTTAGGAAATATAAAAATACTTCCTAAAGTGTGTTTTCCTAAACTAAACACAATATTCCAGGTAGAGTCTGACCAGGGCAAACTACAATGGAACTTAATAGCTCAGCCTAGGACTAGGAACTATGTCACCCTCAATTTAGAGTAGGGCCAAGTAAGTTTTCCTGGCTGCAACAGCACAGTGTTCATTCATATGGAGCATATAAAGGCACTATAACTCCTAAATCATTTTCAATTGAGTCACTATTGGGCAGATGTTACCAATTATGTAGTTATGAAATTGATTTTTAGAACTCAAGTAAGACTTTATATTTATCTTTTAAAAATTCTTTCTTATGATAACTGGATAAAAGTACAAGATTATAAAGACCTTTTTGTATAAGGATTGTAATAGATTGCTTCATATGTTTTTCATTTTTACAATGTTTATAAATTTAATAAATATACCATATATCTAGGCAAACAACATCTATGGAATGGTATATCAATCAAGTAACCTTTTGAAATAAAGAAAGAAGGAAAGGAGAAAGGGAGGGAAGAAGAAAGGAAAAAGGATAGACAGAAGGAGGAAATAAAGGCAGAGGAGGGAAAGTAAGAAGGGAAAATGAAGAAAAGGAAGGGAGAAAGGAAAGAAGGGAAAGAGGAAAGAAGAAGAAATGATCATTTGACCTGACCTTTATAGATGAAATAATGCTGATTTTTGTGGTCTTCTCTTCCTTTTCTATAAGTATAAAAACCATAGAACTTTTCCAAGAATCAAATTGAGCTTCACTGCCCTATAGTTTTAGTCTCTGTTCTTTTTCCTTTCTGGAGGGGAAAGAGAACCTATTGTTAAATCCTATGGAATCTCTCCCTTTTCACATGATTTCTAAAAATAACTGACAGTGACTCAGCAATAACATTTGATTATACAGCTCTTTTATATTGGCATTTATTTATATTTGCTATCATCATTATTGGTTAGATCTCATGATATAATACAATAATCTTATTTAGAAAAGAATATTATCTTACATTGATATAGAAAGAAAACTTTTTTTACACCAACAGAATTTCTGCCAATGTCCTTCCGAATCCCACCCTGCTCCATAGACCCATCATATTGTACATAACAATATTTTTAAAGAAAAGGAAGAGGAAAGTCAGCAAAACTAATAAGTACATCAAAAAATCTAGAGAACATAAAGTGTACCAAATCCATGGATATCTCACCTCTGCAAAAGTATGGGGTAGGGGCATCATCTATCTCTTCTTTGGGATCATGCTTGTTCTTTTTAATATTGCAACATTTGCTTTTGATTGTTTTATAGTTATTATTGCAATCATTTTGTTTTTTCTTTTTTTTTGCTTTACTTCATTAGGCATCAGATTTAGCATATATATGCATACTTCTTTGTATTCAACATATTCATTATTTCTTGCTGCACAGTAATATCCTATTTCATTCACTTACTGAGACTTATTTAGCTACTCTTCTACTTTTATATTATATTATTATATCTTCTACTTTTTCCCCAATTCTTTGTTAATATAAAAAGTTCTACTTTAAATATTTTTGGGTTGTAGACTTTCTTCTTAGCAGTGACCTTCTTGGGGCATAAGTCTAATAGTAGAATCTCTAGGTCAAAGGCTTTAGACATTTATTCACTTTATTATCAATATTCCAAACTGAATTTCACAATGTTGTACTGATTCATAGTACCACTAAAAGTTAATTAGTATGCTTATTTTCTCACAATCATGACAAAATTGACACTCATCTTTTGTCATCTTTGCTAATTTATTTGATGAATGTTTAAACCTCAGGACTCTTTTGAATTGTATTTCTCTGATTACTCATGATTTGGAGCATTCTCTCATGTGATTAATAGTTTGCAATTCCTTTGAGAACTGCTTCTTCAGATCCTTTGGACACTTATCTATTGACCTATTTAACATGTCTCATGGATTAAAGAATAACGTTTAGATGTAAGTGAATGTTTCTATTAGTGGTCTAATCCTTATCTTATAATTGATACAAGGACTTTTTTTCCTATTTGCCTGATTCCCTTCTTATTCTAGATGTAATAAATTTTGTGCATAAGTTTTTCATTTCCATGCAAACTTATTTTCTTTATCTTTTGCAATTACCTTTACCCTTTGTTTCTTGAAGATATATCTCCTCATAACATATGAACTATTTTTCTTTAATATTTTTATGATATGATATTTAATAAAAGTAAGACATGATTATATTTGAAAAAATGCAGTGTTTTCAATGATTCTCCCAAAGCTTCTCCTTGAAACAAAACTTATCTCCAATATCAGTATTCTTTTGACAATACTAATACAAACAAAGGAATACCACAATCCTCAAAACTTCATAATCATGGGTCCTGCAAAGATCAATATAGAGATATATGACATCTTCAATAGCCAATAGGATATTACTGATAACAATTTGTGAGCAAGAAGTGACATAAGGAGATATCAACCAAGAAACATATGACTAGTGTTGTTGACACTAGAAAGAAGGGCTAGTCATGTATCAAGAGTGAAGTATTAGAGATGGATAGCTTATATAGAGAGACAGTTAAGTGATGCAGCATATAAAGTGCTGAGCCTAGAGGCAGGTAAGCTACGTTCATTTTGGCTTCAGACATGAGCTGGGTGACCCCAGGCAAATCACTTTACACTGTTTGCCTCAGTTTTCTCCTTTGTAAAATGAACTGGAGAAGAAAATGGCAAATCACTTCAAGTATCTTTATCAAAAAAACCCTAAATGGCATCATGCAGAGTCAGACACAACTCAAACAACGCAAATGACAAACCTATACCTATACTGTATTCATGTAAATTTAAAATAAATGAACAAATTCCTTCATCATATTTTGTGAATTCCCAACACACAATGAATGGAAAGACCCACGCCTTTCAGGAATTGCACAGGATGGAATGTTTGTGATCTGTGATACCAGAAAGAGTAACTACCTAAATGAAAGCGCAAATTCACTAAGATGCAGAAATATAAGAAAAAAGGAGTACATGGAAAATTAAGAATGAAATTTACCACAATTCATTTGGTTTCACTGTTCTGAAGAATCAAAACAATAAAGCAAGGATTTTTCAATAATATTTTCCACTTAACCAGTGAAGACAAGTTGGTTGATTTCCTGCCTTTTTTCTTCAAAGTTTCTAAATATCCCCAATACTGTTAAAGAAATTGAACAAGAGTTCTGTAAAAGACAGGCTATTCTCATAAATGGAATAAAGTAAATGGATTACAAATTGCTGCAAAATAGGTTCCCTCCTGAGATGGCCTGTTCTCAAACAACATAAAAATCTGTACCAAAAAAAGAAAAAAAACTTTCATTTTATCTCCTACTCCCTTTTCTGGTGTCTGAAACCATTCATCCTTTTAAGAGAATAAGTTAGTCCTCCCCTACTAAGTTTGATACTTAGATTTCTATAAATAGACTTCTCCATATTTGTTTTTAATATATTTCTGAATGACATCAGAAAGATTTATTCACTATCCTGGTCACCCAATTCCATTTCCTCTGTTAAGAATCATGCTGAAACAATTACACTGTGAAAGGAATTTTTCTGGTAGATTTAGTACTTCATTGCAATGCAAGGACTTAAAAAATCACCAATGGTCTCTTAAGGCAAAATGCCTTCCACATCCAGACAAAGAATTATGGAATTGGATCGCAGACTGACACAGATCATTTTCTTTTGTATTATGTTTTGGCTTGTTTTATGGTTTCTTCCATTCATTTTAATTCTTCTGTGCAACATGACTAAGGTAAAAATGTATTTAACAGGAATGTATGTGTAGAACCTATATAAAATTGTATGCTGTTTCAGGGAGGGAGTAGGAAGGTAGGGGAAGAAGGGGGAGAAGGAGGGGAAAAAAATCTAAGACATATGAGTGATTGTAGAACATTGAAAAATGAATAAAATAATAAAAAAATTTTAAAAATTGAAAAAGAAGCATCATACTGAGGATATTTTCTAACAAAGGTTTATAGAGGATAGTAATAATTACAGGACTCAATTTTTGTGTGATAATTCTAACATCTCACTTGATTTCTTTCAGTTTAACTTCAATTGAACAAATGTCTTTAAGTTGGTTGGTTGTTGTCCTTCGTCTTCAAAGAGGACCAAAATGACATCACCATGATAAAGTGAAATTTCAGTGTGTCCAACTGTGGCTGATCAGACCAATATGAGCTCAGAATGCTCTACCACAGGTTGGGCACAGATAGCCCATGTGAATATTTGGAGTGAATATCCCAAATTTGTGCATTCTGCATTTACTTTGTGCTGTCTCAATTTTTCTTTGTTAAAGAGCACAGCACCCTTTCTGATGTGGGTATGCCCTGCTGAACAGTCCTGTGCCAGTGTCTCCCATGTTGCACAGTAAAATCTAAAGATCTTGAGAGAGACCTTGAGAGTGTCTTTGTATCACTTCTTCTGGCCACCATGTGATTGCCTGCCCCATGATAATTCTCCATAAAATAGTATTTTTGGCAAGTGTTTATTTTGCAATCAAACAATGTGGCCAGCCCATTAGAGTTGCACCCTCTGAAGAATAGTTTGAATACTTGGCAGTTCAGTTTGAGCAAGGACTTCAGTGTCTGGCACCTTATCCTGCCAGGTGATCCTCAGAATCTTCCTAAAGACAGTTCAAATGGAAACGATTCAGTTTCCTGGCATGGTGCTGGTAAACTATCCATGGTTCACAAGCATATAACAATGAGATCAGCACAACGGCTCTTTAGGACTTCAGTTTGTAGTCACTCTAATACCTGTTCTCTCCCAAACTTTTCTTCAGAGCCTCCCAAACACTGAGTTAGCTCTGGCAATGTGTGCGTCAACCTCATTGTCAATGTGTACATCCCTGGAAAGTACACTACCAAGGTAAGTGAAATTATCCACAGCATTCAAAACTTCTCCATGAACAAATGGCAACTGATGGTTCCATGTATGGATGGTGTGGTGGTGGCTGATGGAGCACCTGTGTTTTCTTAGTGTTAATTATTAGGCCAAAATTAGTGCAGGCAGCATAGAATTAATATGTACTTTGTTGCATCTCAGCATCAGAGATTGCATTGAGTGCACAATCATCTGCAAACAGAAAATCATGCACCAACACTCCCTCCACTTTGGTCTTGGCTTGTAGTCTTTTCAAATTGAAGAACTTACTATCAGTACAGTAGCTGACCTTGATGCCATGTTCATCTTCATTGAAAACATTTGTCAACATGGCTGAAAACATCATGCTAAAAAGCATAGGAGCAAGCACACAGCCCTGTTTCACTCCATTGGTGACTGGAAAGGCACAAGAGTATTGTCAGAACCTGGGCAAACATGACATCATGAAACTGACATACAATATTGATGAATCTCCAGGCAACCAAATTGTGACATAATTTTCCATAAGCCCTCAAAGGCCTGGGTCAGGTCTACAAACATTATGTACAGACCTCTGTTTTGCTCCTGGCATTTCTCCTAGGGTTGTCAGGCAGCAAAGACCATATCAATTGTTCCTCAACTCTTTCTGAAGCCATACTGGTTCTCAGGTATATGACCCTCTTCCAGGTGAAGGATCAGCCTATTAAGGAGGACTTTAGCAAGAATTTTGCCAGCAATGACTAAGAGAGAGGTCCCCCTGTGATTATCACAGGACAATCTATTCCCTTTACTTTTATAGAGATGGACAATGGAGGCATCCTTGAACTCCTGGGGAATAACCTCCTCTTGCCACATAACCTGGAAAATTTCAGTCAGTTTTTGTATGAGCAATGGTCTCCCTACATCATAAATCTCAGCTGGAAGAGAATCAACACCAGGTGATTTGCCACATGAAAGGAGCCTAATGGCCTTCAAAACCTCTTCTTCACTTGGAAGTTCAGCTAAGGAGGGATTGACTTCAATCTGAAGTAAATCGTCAATGACCTCAGCATTGACTGATGACGGTCTGTTGAGAACGTGATGGAAGTGTTCAGCCCATCTCTCTAGGATCATGTCCTTATCAGTAATCAATGTGGCTCCATCAGCACTGAGTAGCTGTGATGCATCATAGGTTTTTGATCCATAAATAGCTTTCAGGGAATCAAAAAAGTGTTTTGGATTGTTACAATTAGCATAAAACTGAATTTCATCTGCCTTCTTCATGAGCCAGGAATCCTGCATCTCTCTATGCTTTTTTTGTATTTTGCTTTTGATGGAATTATATGCTGTCTTCTTAGAGGGGATGAACTATCCTGCTGGTAAATCCTGTGGAGTTCTCATTTTTCATTTAGCAGCTTCTGAATTTCCCCATCATTTTTATCAAACCAGTCTTGGTGTTTGTGAGTGTTCTGACCCAGATGAGCAAATGCAGTGCTGTACACCAAATCTCTGAAAACTGCCCACTCCTTTTTTGCTCTACTGTTGCCAGCTGTGTGTTGGTACAGCTTTCCCTCCAAGTTAGTAACAAACTGTTCATGTCCAGAGAAGAGCTCTAACTTGTTGGCATTAATTCTTCTCTTACTCATTTTGCCTTGGGAGCAGCACATTTGATGAATACAAATATTTAGCTTGGAAAGGATAAGTCTATGATCAGTCCAGCACTCTGCACCACACATTGCCTTTGTCACTCTTTCATCGTCTGTCTCTTCTCCTTACAATCACATAGTCTATTAGATGCCAATGTTTGCTGCGAGGGTGCATCCATGAATTTTTATTGCTTTTAGGTAAATAGAAGACAGTGTTGGTGACAAGAAGGTCATGTGATACACAAGTCTTTGGTACTGAAGAGAATTCAAGGTTTAGATAAACTTTCCCAGGGTTTGTAATGCGATGAATTTAACACAATAAATATATTATATAAGTACAACATAATAATAAATATAAATGTAAATAAATTCATGAGCACTATAAAATAAAGTGTTATATGAAAGAAGCTTCTGTTACTCTCAAGTCATATCAAGAAAGGCTTCATAAAGGAGGTACCATTTGAGTATTTAAAGGATGAATAGGAATTCAATAGGCCATAAAAGGGATATATATGACAACAGACATGGAAGTAGGAAAGTGTACATGGTTTATGTGGGAGGTAGAGAGGAGTACAGTTTGTTTTGAGTACAAAGTACATGGAGAGAAATAATATGAATAGAAAAAAGGGGGTGGCATCAGATTGTGGAGGACTTAGGGAGCTAAGCAAAACAATCTGAATTTTGATTGTCAGGCAATGGAGATCAACGGAGAATTTGGGGCAGGGGAGTGACATAACCAGGTCTACACCAAAGAAGATTAAGTCTGGAAACAAGGATTAAATGAAGACCAAGGAGAAAGTGACAGTATGACTTATTAGGAAGCTGTGGTAACGGTACAGGCAGGTGTTAATGAAGGTGTACACAGTAGTAATAAAAGTGGGAATCAAAGAGAAGGAGCAAATATCACATCCCAATTAAAAACTTGTACATTTCTTTTATTTAAAAGAATACCTCAAGATGCATTTATTTTTCCCCTACTACTTTTCTTCCCCTATTTTTTTGATGCTTATTTTAAAAGGGAAATAATTCAACATCTAGAAAACCAAATTAAATGTAAATACATAAAAGAAAAAACCATATCAATCAACATCACCAAACCTAGAGAGAGAATTCTATGACACAAAGCAAATAGAACTCTCCTTCGAAGGAGAAATACTTTCACCTTCAAGAGTGAAACTGTTTTCAAGCAAGACAAATTTTACAAAGATAATATTGTACTTAGATTTACGAAACCAACAAACTGACTTCAGTGAAAATGTCACTGAAGAGACAGAGTTATCTCAGGACTGAATTACTTTGTTATTTATGACTACTTGACACAGGAGATAATACAGTAGGTTTCATTCCTTCATCTGTTTACCAGAGAAACAGTTTTAGAGAATATCAGCTTCCATGCAATAAATTATCACTGGGTAGTTAATAATCCAGAGGTAATTTTAAGATTCCACACCATAAAATGCAAAAACTGCTGTCATGAATTTACACATCCTTCTATGGCAGAAATAAAGTAGATTAGTTTGGTCATTTGGAGACATGTTTCTTTATATTCTCCTGGTCTTTTTTTTATTTCCTAGAATATTATTATCCACAGTTTGCAATTCTGTCTTACCACTTGAATCCCAACATCTCTTTGGTGGGAGTCTAGGTTGTAATATGGTTCTGTGACCATTGTTATCACATTGTCCAGCTTGTAATGAAGGAAGAACAGATTATTACAGAAAAGTAACACTAGAATCTCAAAACATGAGAAACTAAATATGTAAATAAAACCAGAGAAAACGCCTTAATTATCATTGCAATATGACCTTTTTCTTTGAAAACAAGTACTCATTTTCCAAAGGTAATTGAATGGAAGCTTCCCAATCAGTTAACATTTTAAAAGCCAATGATTGTTTATAATTTTCACCCTACAGGAACTATGTGCATCTATGATTTTATTTTTGGGCATGAGAACTCTCAGTGAGGAAAGTCCCTCTGCCAGTACAGACTGGCAACTCTTCTGCATTTTAAAGTCTCCCAGAATTGCCTGGAGCACGGAAAAATTAGGAGATGTGTTCAGGATCACATAGTTATTATGTATCAGAGAAATACTTCTCATTCCAACATTCATTCTCCATTCACTAGGGCATGCTCTCTCTCTTATGAAATACAATTTCTCCTAAGTCCAAGGGTATGCAAGATCCAGGGCAAACTCACTCCCAAAAGTCAACTACGAAATTTTCAGATGATCTTCTATAATTCAGCAATTGGCAAACACCAAAAACCAGGGCTTTATTTATTTTGTTGGTTTTTAGATTTTTAAAAATGAGAGGGGAAATATTTATAATGCAGATAAATCTTAGAAGTGTGTCATGTGTAATTTTTTTTCCACAGAGCCAGTTATTAAATATTTACTAGCTTATCCCTGCCCCCATAGTACACTTTTATTATAAAAATAATGAAAAGCACCAAGCCTATTAGATAGAAAGCTAGTGTGAGAGTTAGAAAGACCTAGGTTCTTGTCCCACCTCTGATACATCCCTGACTGTGTCATCTTGACCAAGTCATTTAAGCTATCATGGCCTTTGAACACTTCTTAAGACTCTTAAGTTGAAGAAAAGAGAAGTGAAATACGTGGCTGCTAGTGTCAGGCATTGTGCTAAGCACTTTCCAAACACTACCTTTTTGATCCTTACAACAATACTGGGAGGCAGATGTTCTTATTCTCACTCACAATTTAGGAAACTGAGGCATAGAGAGGTTAAGTGACTTACCCAGGGTCACACAGCTAGTGTCTGAGGCAGAACTCCACCTACCATGCCATTTAGCTGCCTCAAACTTCCTATATCAATAGAAGGAGCATCCTTACCCAGGAGTTTTCTTTACCAGTGAAATTACAGGTAGAGTCCCTATCCTTTATGTCTATGAAAATAAGCAGAGTAAACATTTATATGGCACATTGAAGTTTACAAAACATTTTATGTACTCTAACCTATTAGCTCTATAACATAACAAATAAATGTCAGGGCTAAATTTTTATTGAAGTTGAAAGGCATAAATAAGGTATGTCTTACATACATGTCTAGACTTTCAGTGTAATGTTGAAATATGCTATAGGGCTATTAATATATAATTGGGAAATAGAATAGAACACTGGCCACCCACACTGGTTCAGGGTTCTAAGTTGAAGGCAGTAAAATCTTAAACTATCCAAAGACATTTGTTGAATGGACATCATAAAAAAAATCAATTTGAGGAATACCAGTATAATAGCAAAAGCCACAGGATTGTTCAATGTAACTTGTATAGGAGATCAAATTAAGAAGTCTACCTGGTACATATGACATGTATGTTACAATGCCAAAATATAAAACCAATAATCTAAATGAAGTACACTTAACTTGATGAAAAAAAGCTAATCTTGGAATTTATTTGTTTTATTATAGACCAAATTAAATATATCTTAAGATGTCTAGAAAAACAGAATCACAGAATTTGAGCCCTGAATGAAAACCTAGAGATCACTTAGTAAATCACTTTGTGAAAGAAAAGATTGAGGCTAAAAGAGATAGAGGGATTTAAACAAGATCTCAAAGCTAGTAAACAGCAGAGGTAGATATTCTGACACCAACTCAAAGACACCAATTTTGGTCCAGTATTCTTTATGTTATAGTTTGTGTTTAGATAAAGACATAAGGAGAATTTTTGCAGCCTTTGCATTTTGATTTTCCAGAGTTCCAGTCTCTTAGGAAGGAGATAATTAGTGGAACACTCCGTCATAGATCTAAAAAATAGATCTCAGAGACAGAAGATGGAAGTTGACCTGAAAAGAAGGTTTTCACCTTGCATTAAGAAAGCTAGTCTTATGGAAAAATCTTAAAGGACTTATTGACTTCCTTGCTTAAATAAGCCATACCTGTGAGTGGAATGAATACATAAAATAGCAAAACATCTTCCCTGGTAAATGCAGAGTTAGGACCAAGCTTCTCAAGTTCCTCTGAGTTTCCTTAGAATTCATGGGTTGAAAGGAAAAGTATACTGGCAATGAAAGTGTCATACAGTATGTACTGATTCATTTTCAGCTCTTGTGGTCTTAGTCTGAGGCACTAGAAATCATAAGTCCTTATGCTATTGTAATAATCTCCTGAATTGGTCTTTATATCTATAAATTCTCCTTCATATCACTCCCTGAGTAGATTTTCTAATGTATCACTTTAATTATATAACTCCCTTACTGAAAAATTCTGCAGCTCCTCATCACCTCACTAAAGTGTAGATTATGGGTCTGTCACTGACGACCTTTCACAATCTGGATCCAATCCAAGCAAATTTTCTACTTTTGTCTGTTATTGTTCCAACCATCTCTTCTATATTCCAGCTAAACTAGACTACTGGCCCCTGCCTCTATTATCGTTCTGCCTTTTTCTGTCTCCTTGCCATTGAGCCATGAGTAGAATATATGAATCTCCAACTCAATCTGTTGAAGTTTGGTCAATCCATTAAGATTTGACTCAGATATTTTCTTGGCCATGAAGTTTTTCATGACTCCATCATTGCTATTTGTCCTTTGTTCTCCAAGGAAGACCAATGACGTTGGGAAGATGATGTATTAACTTGTAAGTGAATTGGATTTAAGTGAGGCAGGGTTTTGCAAAGTCACCAGTCTCATTCTCTCCTAGAGACATCTGGGTCTAGCAGCAAGATATATATCAGGATGACTTGAGATGGCCCAAGTGCAGCGGGAGGCCTTGACCTTTTTAATCAGTGATGAAGGCTAGGCTGTTGTTGATGTTGCTGTTGCTGTTTTGTTCATCCATGACATCAGGAAGATGACGACATGACTTGCAGTTGACTTTGGTTTGAGCGAGGGAGGGCTGTGCAAGGTCACTAGCCTCACTTTCTCCTCCTGAGCCATCTGGATTCAGTGACCAGATAGTCACCAGGATGAATGGAGATGGCTCAGGATGCAATGGGAGAGCTTGGTCCTTTTAGACTAAGGTCTTTTCAAGTTCTCACTTTGAGTAAGGTTATTCCCATTCAGTGAATAGGCCATTTAAACAAGTGAGTCAAGGGATGGTCTCTTGTAGTGAGCATTTTCCACATCCTCCTCTGCCCATCCTCTCCAAACAAAGGTAAATTTTGATGGCAGAAAGCTGGCTACTTAACTTGGGTTTGACTGGTTAGATTTCTTTCTCAAAGATCAAGCCCTAAACCATTTTACTCTGGAGTTCAAAGATTGCACAACAATAGGTCCCTGCCCAAACTCCACTTAATGGCTATTTTTTGGGCCCTCTTGGCTCAGAGTGAACTTAAATAGTACCTGTTTCTCTTTTGGCCCAACAACCCTGAGGGTCTTCCCCTCCCAGTTTTATTTAGCTTAATTTAATTTTGATTAAAAGAGTCATCCTTTGACTGAATTTTTAAAGAAGTCTAGACACTGAAGGGGCAACCTGAAAAAACTAGGCAAAGGCAAGGCTAGGCAAAGAATGGCCTCTTTTCCCATTCCAAAAAATTAATATGGGAGGGAAGAACCTCAGGGTTTTTGGCCTATACAGAAACTGTTGCTGTTTACACTCATTCTGAGCCAACAAAACCAAAATGGTGACCAAAAGCAACCAGGGTGGGGGACCATTACAGGCCAGTCAGTGAGAGTCAGAGTGATTTGGGCTTGAGGTATAGTCAAAACTTCATCAATGTCTACTTTTCAGAACTCTGTTTCAAGAAATTCATAATCCTTATAAAGTCTTTCCTAGGTCTCAGTTTATCTAAGGCAACACCCCACTCAGTGATTTAAGGCTGGGTGAAAAATGAAGTAAAAACTGGTCTTGTTTGCCAGTTCAAAAGACAAAAAAAAAACCCCAAAAAACAGTTCAGAAGGGGAAGATCCTTAGGATTCCTGGCCAGAACATACACAATTTTTATGACCCTAACTCTGAGACATCAAAACCCAAAGAATAATCAACAGAGGCTTGGGCTGAGACTTAACATTAGCCAATCAGTGAAAACCAGGGTGATTTGGGTTTAAGTCATAGTCAAGTAGTTCCCTTTGAAAATTAATAGGCTTTATCAAAACCTGGTTTTAACAGAACTCTAATTCAAGAAATTTGTATTTCTTTTGGCAGAGCACTGATGTATAAGGGAAGGAAGGAAGGAAGGAAGGAAGGAAGGAAGGAAGGAAGGAAGGAAGGAAGGAAGGAAGGAAGGAAGGAAGGAAGGAAGGAAGGAAGGAAGGAAGGAAGGAAGGAAGGAAGGAAGGAAGGAAGGAAGGAAGGAAGGAAGGAAGGAAGGAAGGAAGGAAGGAAGGAAGGAAGGAAGGAAGGAAGGAAGGAAGGAAGGAAGGAAGGAAGGAAGGAAGGAAGGAAGGAAGGAAGGAAGGAAGGAAACACAGCTTTGCCTCACTTAAATCCAATTGACTCTACTCCCAGCTGAAAGTGATCTCTCACTTCTCAAATGCATCCTAGCACTTCCACTTCGCTTATATCTCTCCTTGGTACTTAACATTCTCCTTTGCACCATCATTGTCATTGCACATGGCACCAAAGAGCACATACTAATCTTCTCATACCTTCTTGTTTGTCTCCTTCACAAAGACTATTTGTTAAAGAAACTACATTCCTTACCTCCAGTACTGAACTCCAAAATTGAACTGTTTCCTCTATCATTCTTTCTCCAAAACCTGACAGTATGCATTGCATACAGTAGACACTTTAATAGAGGTTTGCTGCTACTGAATTGTCCCTAAGAAAACATGACATGACATTTCTCCTGACCTCCTAGCCCCTATTTAAGTATCATATGTTTTTAGTCCCTATCCTACTCACTAAATTTGTATCAATAGACCAAAATGTTCTCCATTTCTATAAGTAGACGGAAAAAGCAAAGAAAAATTCGGCTTCAACTATACTAAAAGAAAGGGCAGATAGGGGGAGCAGTGGCTACAGTGCTGAGCCTGGGGTCAAGAAAATCTGAGTTCAAATCCAGCCTCAGACACTTACTAGCTGTGCGACCCTAAGCAAGTCACTTAATCCTGTTGACCTCAATTTTCTCATCTGTAAAATGGGCAAAGGAAATAGCAAACCACTCTAATTAGTTATGCCAAGAAAACCTCAAATGGGGTCAGGAAGAGTCAGACAACTGAAACAGCTGAACAGAAACAATAGTCAAGGAGTTTAGTCAGTCTGTAGAAAAACATAAAAAAATCTGAAATAAACATCTTCCATAATGAAGAGAAAATTCATCTAAGAATCTCCACTGAATACCAATCAGCAAACTGCTATCAGGTTTTTAGGAGAAAAGTTTTGTATTACTAATTGAAAATTTGGATCAGATTTTTCAGAAATATTTTCAATACCTGATTTATTTCCTCTTGGCTAACAAGGGAAAAAGAGAAAAAACACCAGGAGCAAAATGTTAAAGTACACTCAGTGAACATTTATTAAGCATCTACAATGTGTGAGATACTCTGCAAATCACTAGAGATACAAAGAAAAGCAAAAGACAGTCCTTACCCTCAAAATGCTGAAAATCTAACAGGAGGAGAACACAAGCAAACAAATATGAACACAAGCTGCATAAAAGATATAGAGGAAATAATTAGTAGAAGGAGTTATTAACTAGAATTAAGATACAGTAGGAAAGTTTAGGAAGCTTCCTTCTCTCCATATAAAAATAAGTATCTTTTAAAAAAATTTTTTTGGTGATTAAGCACTAAAACAGGTTACCAGGGAACATGATAGAATATCTATTCCTGGATATCACTCTTTCACCTGCCTGGAGGCAAGGAGCTGGACAAAGTAACTACTTCCATTTTCTCCCATATGATTCTAAACTCTCTGAGCATGAAACATGATTAAAAGGGCTAAAAACCTGAACAAGATGGAAGAAAAGATTTAAACTAACACCATGAGAAAACAAGATAACTTCAACTTAAAAGTTGTGATAGTCAGACATAGCACTCCTTTTAAATGTCAATAATGATATATCAGATACATCATGATGTGTACACCTCAAGGATTATATTGGGGAAAATAAGTTACTTATTTCAATCAAACTGATAGAAACCAACATGGGTGAAATAAGCAAAAGCAGGTTCTGGCAAGAATTTGTTTTATGTACACAGATTTACAAAACAAAAAAATCAGTAGTTTTATATCTTGTTGAATAACAAATGTATGAAAATAATTCATCAGAAATCTAGAAGGGCCTGTTTTCTAACATATTGGATTCAGGGAGAGGTGGATAGGGAAGGTGCCAGAAAAGGAAGTTCAACCTCATGATACATTATTCTAAGAGTTTTATACTGACACTGCATTATAAAAAGCTTAGGTTTCAATCATTATTCATAGGGCAGCTTCTAATTTTAATAAATATACTGCATTTCAAAATTCTTCATTTTTACCTTGCATATTCCTATGCAAACAGTGTCTTCTATAGACCTGTTTTCAAAATATCTGCATGACTGAGGATTTTTCCCCTGGATGCCAAAGGCAAAAGCTTTAGCTCTAAGCAGAAGGGGCTGAATGTGACTTGCTATCCATACAAAGAACAAGGGCCAGATCATGCAGATAAACATTTGAAGATTATTGGGATTCAGCTTATTGTGGAGGCCAAATGTGAATGGCTAGGCCATAAGGCACAGAATCAGCAAAATACAAAATCAAGGAAAGTTAAGAAAGATAGGAGGGAGGGAGAGAGGGAGAAAGAAAGAGAGAATGAGAGAGAGACAGAGAAGGAGAGATGAAGAGAAAAAGAAAGAGAAGGGCAGCCAGGGAAGGGTATGAAGAAGGGAGTTTTAATAAACAAAAACTTAAATACAGAAGAAAGCAAAAAAGTTCGGAAAGAGACATGCAAGGAATTTTGTTATAACTTGTTGCATTTAATATATACTTTAAAAAAAAGAAAATGTACATAACAGAAGCCTGAAATTTCATATTGCAAGACTTTTTTTTAGGAGTTTTCTCTTTAGATATTGACATTTTTGGATTTGTTGATCATTGTAAAATTCATACCAAAGAAAAGAAATAAAAATGTGACAAAGAAATGAATTCAATATGTTACCATTAGTCATAGAATTATAGGGTTATAAGGTTAAATATATATATTTATATTTGAAGAGAATTGAAATATATTACAACTGAATATATGAAATTATATCTGTATATATTTAAAGCCAACATGATATTCACAGTGCCTACAGTAGCTATGAACATGCGAGCATAATTCTGAATCACAAAATATGGAAGACAGAACCAAAACATTTATTTAAACACCAGAAAGCTGAATCCATCATAGCAACACAATAATAATGAAGGGGGCACCACCACCCCCAAGTCTTCCCTCTGCTAGGGCCTTCCTGTAAATGAACACTCACAGATTGATGCCTGCTTCCTCTGTCACCCTCAGCTCTAACTGCTATGACCAACTTCTTCTCAGGTCTGCTCCACCCTTCCGGTCCACCCCTTCCTGTTCTACCTGTTCAGCAATCTGCTCCCACCACAGCCTCATGTGACTCAGGCTTCCTTGTTACTCAAACAGGTCACATGGGCCTATCAATGGATGGGAAATAGCTCCATATTAATGCAAAAAAAATTAACAATACAATATATTACTAAAATATTCAAATAGACTGTTTTAGAATTCTCTCTAATGATACACATCCCAAATGCTCCATGATCATTAATATTCTGTGTTTCTTGTCCATGATTTCCAAAATATTACCACAAAGTGTTCAGACAGAATACCAGACAAGGTCTTTGCTTTCTTACAATAATGGAGCACTCTGACTCTCCACCTGCTGTTGCTGGGTGACCAACTCATTTTCTCATCTTGCCATCTAATTCCTTGATGATATGCTTTACTCTTGTTATTCACAATTTTTTTGGTGATATGTTGGAACCTGTTCTCTCTCTCCTCTCTCTCTCTCTCTCTCTCTCTCTCTCTCTCTCTCTCTCTCTCTCTCTCTCTATCTCTCTCTCTCTCTCTCTCTCTCTCTCTCTCTTTCTCACACACACACACACACACACACACACACATCATACATCAGTCCATTACTCTCTGTGTGATATTCATCTTTAGTTCTTTGTAGGCTGTAGTGTTCAACAAAAATCTTGCTGATATATAGCAGCATCCCATAAATGTTAGTGTTCAAAAGGTAGGACGTTGCTTTTATCAGATGATCAGGGTCAGTAAAAGAGCACTGAAATTTCCCTAAAGCAATCCATCCCACTCTTTAACTTTGTTTAACTCTGCATCTAGCTCACCATCCATTTGCATTCTCTATCCAAGTTAGGCATACTGATGGACAATCTCTACAGTATGTCCATCCAAATTCATGTCAAAATAGGCAATAGAAATTCTTCTTCTAAATGTCTAATGTCCAAATTCTTGAGTGATTAATGATCTCTTCCCAGAAAAATCAGTGATGGATGTAATCAGTAAAATATCATCCGCAAAAGGGAGCATCTGGAAAATCACAGCATTAGTAGAAAATGCTCCTCAATTTGTTGTCTGTTCTGGAGCTCCTCCATCACAATGATAACTACCTTTGATGAGCATACATTTACCTGTTTTATGTACCAACTGATGTTTATCATCAGAGGATAATAAAACATGGCTATTACTATTATTACATCTTCTAATGGATCCTGAATCTTAATGTATGGATGCAAAGTATCATTCTATAAAAGACCTAGCATTTTAATCTACTCATTAAAAGGCTTCTTCCATAATCAATAAGCATTAAGAATATGAAATATTATACCCTCTGCAAGTTTCAGTTATTTGGGAGAAGGTAGAAATTTGGCCCACTACTGAATATTATTTGTAAAACCCTCTTTATTCCCCACTATTATGTTTATTGACAATCTTCTTGATTTGAATTCTCAGAAGATATTATATAGATAGAAGAACAAACACATAAGTCATTAGTTTTACTGTTTTGTTGACCTTTTTTAAAATTTGCATTCACAGTAGCTGAGATTTTGTCCACACTTTTGGTATCTTTCTTTGTTACAGATATTTGTATCTTATTTCTTTGACTTGCTGACAATTATATTTGCCCTAGTATGTACCTGCTATCTCTCTATTTGGTCCAATCTGGCTGCTTTCCCCATGTTTGCTCTCTTTAGTGCTAGCTCTACCTTCTCCATAAGGGACCTTGGAGTTGATGTCAGATCTATGATGTTAGAGTCTAATGAAGTGGTTCCACTATCCATGATATGGGAAATAGTTTATGTAAATGATTTTCATAAATCTTTTCTATTGTTCTTCTATTTGTAATTCTTCCATTTTCATCCTCAGCATGACTTTGCATAGTTGGATTTCTTGTCATGCTGACTTTAAACTGCTTAACTCCCCATCGCTTCTTTCGGCTTTATAACATGATACTGCTCATGATTTTCCATCATTTTTTTTCTTAAGGTTTTAGAAAAGATTTTAGATTCTAAATTAGTGCTGCATTTGGCAGACGTGTCCCTCTGTTTGGAAAGTGAATCAAATATTTGCTAGGGTACCTTCTCAGATCTTTTGATTCCTTGTTATAGTAATTAACATACATTGGTTAGACTTCTGGATGAAATTATTGTAACTGGTGTTGATGTCAATTCTGTTTTCCGCTTCTATTTCATTCGCAATGTTTATCATCAGTTATTTGCTTAAATAATTCAATTTCCTGTTGTTCTAACTGTACTCTATTTCTTACTTCTAATTATTTCTTAAAACACAACCTGATCTTAGTTCTGATGAGTCAACTGACTAAATACAGCATAAATTTCCCATGTTAGGTAAAATTTATTTTATTTTTTATTTGCTTCTTACTATGCCCTTCATCTACCAATTATTTTTAAGATGGGTGATTATGACATAAAGAAGTAAGACTTTTGTGTAATCTGCAAGTCTTTGTCCTCTCATTTATTTTTTGAACCACACTTTTGTGAAGTACATATATGTATGCATATAGAGATATAGGTAATGCAAAATTTCAAGGAGAGTTATAACAATTAGATGGATCTCAAAAATCCTCATTTAGGAGGTGGCACCTAGGTGTACTTTCAAGGAAGCTACAAAATCTACAAGGTAAAGTTGAGGAAAAGTTCATTTCAGACCCACAATAGATGAACTGGAATATACAGAGAACAGCTAGAAGGCCTTTTTTATTTGAATACTGAATAAAACTGAAAAGATTGATGGAATGCAGAATGCAGGTTTTAAAAGCCCCTCCAAAACTGTTCTTATCATCACTTAGGAAGAAGTTATGTGAAGGTTAATTTTATATTTATCCTCTCTGAGTAGGAAGAAACAAACTGTCCTCTACCATCCTATTATTTTTGTATCCTTTTTAAAGTGCAATTAGGCATTGGAGATGTATCTGATGATCTTATCTCTTTACACATTAATACCAAACAGTTAGGAAATGGACAGCATTTCATGAAGTCTGTTTTTTCCTTTACCATGATGAAAACTGTGAGGGTGAGCCCTATCTTTGGATTTAGTAGCCAACTTTTATCGTTAAGGTCTCTGAATCAAATGTCCCCTACTTTCATTATTCCACCATCAGTTCTAGGGAGGAAATGACCTGACACCCCATAAGTAGATTTGCTCTGAGGAGCACTTTCTCTCTTCCTTTACAATTGGCAGGAGGATTTGATCAAGTTAATTACTGGAAATACCTGGTATTACAACAGCAATTTAGAGGAAAGGCCTGCTAAAATTTTATATATACATATATATATATATTATATATATATATATATATATGTGTGTGTATACGTGTGTGTATGTATATACGTGTGTGTGTGTGTGTGTGTGTGTGTGTGTGTGTGTAGCACTTGCTTGTGACATACTTAAGCTTTCCTGAAGCCAGAGACAGGGAGATCCTAGTGACAAAGTGATGTCCTCCTCCAAACTCGCAGTAATAATGAATTGTGAGCATAGTTCCTGGGTCACTGTGATCTTTATACATCTAAGCGAATTCGTACTTCATCAGAGATGTAGTAAATGAGAAGATATATTGTAAGACTGGACTCTTACATTAACCTGCTGACATGCAAATCGTATGATGTCCCTACTCAATAACACCCAATGACTATTTATTGCCTTACATCCAATTTAGACCTTACTCTTTGACTTTTAAAGCTATGCCCCAACATTGCCTTTCCAAACTAATTCTACCTTACTCCAATTTCTATACTCTGTGGTCCATCCCATACGGGCCTTCTTCAGCTCCTATGGATTCAATTATTATCTCTCTGCTGAAAATGCTAAAATGTCTATGTCCAGCCCTCATGTTTCAACTGAGCTCTAGTCTTGTATCAACAATTGCCTATTGAACATGGTTTATTGTGTGTGTCTATACATATAATTTGTTTATTTTTCAGTTTTCAACATTGCTTTCCTCAACAATTTGAATTCCAAATTTTCTCCCCATCTCTCCCCATGCCCCACCCCAGGACAGCATGCCCCCCTATTCACCTTTTCCCCCACTATGTCCTCCCTTCTATCACCCCCACTTCTTCTATCCCTCTCCTCTATTTTCCTGTAGGGCAAAATAGATTTCTATACCCCATTATCTGTACATCTTATTTCCCAGTTGCATGCAAAAACAATTCTTAACATTTATTTTTAAGGTTTTGGGTACCATATTCTCTCCCTTCCTCCCTCCCTACTCACTCTCATTGAGAAAGAAAGCAATTCAATATAGATCATACATGTGGAGTCAGGCAAAACACTTCTATAACAGTTATGTTGTGAAAGACTAAACACATTTCCCTCTGTTCTGTCTTGCCATCTATTTATTCCATTCTCTCCCTTGACCTTTCCCCAACCACAGTGTTTACTTCTAATTATCACTTTCCCTAATATGCTGTCCCTTCTATTATCTTCCCTCTCCTATGCCCTTCTCCCCTGCCTTCCTGCAGGGTAAAATGGATTTCCATATCCAGTTGAGTGTGTGCTATTCCTTCCCCAAGCTGGCTGACTTATTCCCTTTCATTTCCCCCTTCTTCCCCTCTGCTATAAAAGCTCTTTCTTACTCTTTTATATGACATGGTTTACTACATTCTACCTCTCCCTTTTTCTTTGTCCTAGTACATTCCACTCAATAGTAAATTTTATGTCTTAGGTAATCCTTCATATTCAGTTCATCCTGTGCCCTCTGTCTATATATGTATTGTACATGTATGTATATATACATACATGCATACATATATATGTGCACATACATATGTGAATGCATATTGTGTTATGTGTATGTGTGTATATGTGTATGATACATACCTACACACATATATACACACATATATTATATACACAGACACACACAGAGACATATATATATTTTCCTTCTAACCACCCCAAAACTGAAAAAAGTCTTATGAGCCACAAACAGTATCTTTCCATGTAGGTATGCAAATAGCTCAACTTCAACAAGTTCCCCATGGTCTCTCTTTCCTGTTTACCCCTTCATGCTTCTCCTGATTCTTATATTTGAAAGTCAGATTTTTCTATTCAGCTCTAGTCTTTTCAATAAAAATGCTTGGAAGTCCTCTATTTCACTGAAATTCCATTTTTTCCCTGAAGTATTACATTCAGTTTTCAGGATAAGTGATTCTTGCTTTTAATCCTTGTTCCTTTGACCTCTGATACATCACATTTCAAGTTCTTTGATCCCTTAATGTAGAAGCTGATAAATACTGTGTTATCCTGATTGTATTGCCACAATACATGAATTGTTTCCTTTTGTCTCCTTTTAATATTTTCTCCTGGACCTGGGAACTCCATAATTTGGCTACAATATTCCTAGGAGTTTTCCTTTTGTGGTATCTTTCAGGAGGTGATAAGTGAATTCTTTTTCATTTCTATTTGACCCTCTCATTGTAGATTATCAGGGCAGTTTCTATCGATAATTTCCTGGAAGATGATGTCTAGGCTCCTTTGTTGCTCATGGTTTTCAGATACATTTATAATTTTTAAATTATCTCTCCTGGATCTGTTTTCCAGGTTGGTTGTTTTTCCAATTCAATATTTCACATTGTCTTTTATTTTTTCATTCTTTTGATTTTGTTTGATAATTTCTTGATTACTCATAAAGTTAGTAACTTCAATCAAATTTTTAAAGAACTATTTTCTTCAGTGATCTTTTGGAGCTCCTTTTCCATTTGGTCAATTCTGTTTTTTTAAGGCATTTTTCTCCACATTGGCTTTTTGGTCATCTTTTGTGATTTGGGTTAGTCTATTTTTAAAGGTGTTATTTTCTTCAGCATTTTTGGGGTCTCTTTAGCAAGCTGTTGACTTGTTTTTGATGATTTTCTTGCATCACTCTCATTTCTCTTTCCAATTTTTTCTCCACCTCTCTTACTTAATTTTCAAAATCCTTTTTGAGCTCTTCCATGGCCTGAGATAATTTCATTTTTTTTTTGGAGCCTTTGGATGTAGGAGCTTTGACCTTACTGTCTTCCTCCAGTTGTATGTATGCTTTAGTCTTCCTCTGGTTGTATGCTTTGATCTTTCTCATCCACAAGAATGGAAGAAAATAACTTTTCCCCAAGAACATAACCTTATTTTTCCCTTTTGGGGCATTTTCCCAGGCAATTACCTGACTTTTAAACCTTTTGTCAAGTTGAGAATATACTACTCCAGGCTTCTGAAGTTTTATGCATATATTCCCACGATAGCTCTAGAGACCTGTAAGTTCTCAATTACTCCAAAATAGCAAAATCAAGAGAGAGGTGTCTACTCCTCTTCTGACCTGTGCTCTCACCTCTGAGAAACCACAAGCACTCTTTTCTGCCCTGGAACTATGAGTAAGATTCCCTTCTCCACAGCCACCACCAGCTCTGCCATGCCAGAGTTCCTTCTTACCCCAGGATGGCCACTCAGGACTGAGATCCAGATCATCTGCAGGATTTCCCCACCGTTTCTAGGCCAAAAACTCCAGAAGTGGTTGCTGCCCCTCTGGGACTGGGGCTGGGACTGTAGCCTGACCATGTTCCCCTCTCACCAGATAAAAGAGCTTTCTCACTGACCTTTGAATCTGTCTTTGGCACTTGTGGGTTGAGAAATCTGGAAACCACAGCAGCTGCCTGTGATTCAGTACCCTGAAACCTGCTCCAGTCTTATCTGTGCTGATATGGCCCATGATGTGCTGCACTCTACTCTGATCCTGGTGGAATAGATCCTTTCTATCAGCCTTCCAGATTGTCTTGGGCTGGGAATCTGTTTCACTCTGTCATTTTGTAGCTTCTGCTGCTCTAGAATTTGTTTAGAGCCATTTTTACAGGTGTTTTAAGGGCTTTGAGGAGAGAGCCTGAGCAGGTCCATGCTTCCACTCCACCATATTGGCTCCTGAATATGTTTTCAAATGGATATACCACAAGCATCTCAAACTCAGCATGTCCAAAAGAGAATTCCTTATCTTTCCCTTAAAACCCATCTTTTCTTTCTTCTGAATTTTGCTATTCAAGGGCACCACAATCATCAAAGTTTTCCATGTTTGTCTCTCTATTCTCACTTATGACATATCCAGCTAGATGCCAGTTCTGTCATTTATTTTTCTATAACATGTCACATATATGTTTCTTCCTCTCTATTCACACAGCTGTTTCACGAGTTCAGGCCTTCACCATGTCTGAAATATTGCTACATTCTTCTAGTACATCTCCCTCACTCAAGTCTCTCCCTGTTCAACCTAAACTGCACATAGCTGTCAGTGATTCTTCTAAAGCAGCAATCTGAACATATCACTCAATAAATTTCAGAGGTTTTTTTCTTTTTACTTCTAAGGTAAAATATAAAGCTTTGCATTTTTTAGAGGCAAATAGGATTAAGTGACAAACCCAGGGTCACACAACTCTCTCCACCATACCACCTAACCGCCCCTTGTTCCTCATTTTAATATCTTCACAACCTGACTTCTTCTACCTTTCTAGTTTTATTTTATATTATTGTTCAGTGAACCCTGTGATACAGACTATAAACTGTTCTGAAACAATATTTTTTTTCCTCTCCATTTGTCGTTTTATTGGTTGTTTCCTGTGCCTATTGTGAACTCCCTTCATACCTCCACCTCTGTAAGGACTCAGCTCAAACACTACCATCTGCATAAAACCTTTCTTGATCAACCCAAAATTTCCTCAGTTGTTAAAGTCCTCCCCAAAACAATTACTTTCTGTTTATTTTCTATATTTTCTGCATAGAATTATATAGATACATGTTGTCCTTCAACAGAATGAAATTTCTAGTATCAGGTTCTGGTTAATTTTTGTCTGTTTCTCCCATGTTCATTGTTCTAAATTCTAAAATCCTGAAGTTTGTTTTTTTACTACTCGATTATCATTAGGGATTGTAGTTGGATTGTAGTAAGGATGGAATAGGTCATTAGTTTATACCATAACATGCACTGAAATAAAAAGAAGGATAATAAGATGCAAAACTTTGACTTTTAATATGAATATAAGAATTTTTGTATCTACAGTTATGATGATAGTATGTTATATGAGGGGAAAGTATTCACAGTATCTTAGAAAAAAATAAAAAAATAAAAATTGAATTTGACTTTATAAAGGCAACATTGACCATATCAGTTTATGTCAATTGATTACAATTTATGTCTAATTATCATGTAGCACAATAATAGTTTTTAGCACTGAATGTGTCCAATTAATTTTGTTAAAAGTTTTCTTTTTTTAATCACAATAATAGAATCTCATCAATCGTTATATTTGCTGTTCAGGTTTCAGACATAACGGTTATATTGAGTGACAGCTTTTGGTCAGTTAAATAGAAAAGTCATTTTTACAGGTATTTTATGGGCTATGGGAGGAGAGCTAGAGCAGGTCCATCCTTCTACTCCACCATCTTGGCTGCAGCCTTTTAAAACTTATTCCCATCTTATAAAACTAGATTTTGTTTAAATTTTATTTTTAATTTATGCAATAAAATCAACATTTTTATAACATAATATAATTATTATGTGATTGCCCACAAAACTATAAATCTATTATGTACAACTTGCTATTTCTTTTAAATATATAAAAAAGTTACCATGTAAATTTCTTTTTTTTCTCTCCCCCCTCCCCCCTTGAAGTGTTTAATATTTGATAGAAATAGGTACATATATGTTAAATTATTCTATATAAATGTCTGTTTATCAGTTCTTTCTCTGGATGAAAATCCACATTTCTTCACATTTTCTTTATACTTAATTTGGAAATTTGCAATAGTCAAAATGACTTATTCATTCAATATCATTCTTAAAACAATGTTACTGTTACCATATATAGTGTTCTCTTGGGTCTTCTCATTTTATTCTTCATTATTTAATGCAAGTTTTTCCATGTTTTTTAAAGATCACTGAGCTCATCATTTCTTATAGCACAGTAGTACTCCATCATAACGAAGCTAAATTTAAAAGTCATGTTTACCAGTACCAATTCCCAGTCCTCTTCACTGGCAATAAATTATCTTTGACATCATATGACACTTTATCTTATATCTCTCATGTGCTTATCATTTAATGTAATGATATCAAAACTCACAAATGTGGCTGAAACCAGATTAAAATGCATTTGAAAAATGTTTGATGAAATATCAAAAATATAGCATAATATAGGTTAATTTACAGTCTGCTAAGTGAATATGCAGCATTGGAGGGATCTGATCCTTTATATTTGAGTTTCAAACCATTGATAAAATGTTTTATAATTATTTGGATATATTTTCTATTTCCACAATAAACTGTCATTTCCATGAGGGAAGGTACCACATTTGATGTATGCTTTGTATTTCTCCCAGAGCCTAGCTCAGGGCTCTGCACAGAGTAGACAAATGTTTCATGAACTAATCAAAACACTTTCTTGTTTCAAAACTGCACCCATAATAATAAAATTTATATGCTCTTTTAGTCCTTACAAAGGACTTCACAAATATTATCTATTTATTTTTACAACACCCCTAGAAGTAAAGGGCTATTAACATCTATATTTTTAGGGATGATAAAACTAAGACTAGTTAAATGTATTGATGTCAAATAAAGTAAGCAGAACTAGAAAAATTTATATTGTGACACTAATTATTAATTATAATTTATATATCATATTAAATATGTATTATACATTATTTATAATTTATAATAATTAATTGTAGCAATGAATTATAAAAACTAGCAATATTGAAGTTTTATAAACTTATAATGAATGAAATGAGCAAAACTAGGAGAATAATAGTAACAACAGTGCAAAGAAAATTTTGAAAGTTATAAGAATTATGATTAATAAAATCATCACCAATGATTCTAAAGAAGAGATGACAAACCATACTATTCATTTTCAAACAGATAGGTTTAGGGTGCAGAATTTATAGACAGATATGTGTGTATATATGCATATCATATGTATACATAGGTATGAGATATACTTCATTATATGACATATATATGAGAAATATAATGAGATTTATTTCTATATATCATAAAGAAAATGAGGGAATTTGTGTTGCTTGATTAGCTCTATTTATTATAAGGATTTTTTTTCTTTTTTTCCCAATGGGATAAAGGATGAGGAAGAGAGAGAATATATTTCTGTTAAGTAAAAAGCAATTTAAAAGTAGAAAGATTGAGGGTTGCTATAGATGGGAAATATCTTATGAAATTTCAGATGAAGTCACTATTGTTACTTGTTAGTGTTATACTTTGTTATAAGAGAACTCCCCCACAGAGTGGGGAAATTTGCAAATGTCTGCAATGTCAAAAAATCAATACAACATCGTTTTAAATGAGGCCAACAGAATTTGGGTAAATCTAATAAGTATCTGAAGTTACATTTGAACTCATATCTTCTTGGATCCTGCTCCAGGTGACCTTTTGCTAGTATATTTAAGAGAAGTGGTCAACTTAGAGAACCAGGAGAGAGGCAGAGAGTAAAGACACTGAAGTCAGAAGCAGAAAATGAATGTAGTTTTGTTTGCTAGTTTTTTGAGAAAGGAAACATAGGGATATTGTGTATTAATCTTATTGAAACCATTAGAAAAAGCAAAGAGAATAATTCTCCTCATACTAGAGTAATAAGATAGGGTACAAAAAAGAAAGCATTGTGCAAATTGATGAAAAAAGTGTGCTTTCTGTACAAGAGAAGGTAACTTTTTTCCATTAATATTTCAGTCTTTACTGATTTTTTTAATAATCACTGCTGCATGGAAGTCAAGGGGATGCCCATCAATTGGGGAATGGCTGAATAAATTATGGTATATGAATGTAATGGAGTACTATTGTGCCATAAGAAATGATGAACAAGAAGACTTCAGGGAGGCCTGGAAGGACTTATATGATCTGATGCTGAGCGAAAGGAGCAGAACCAGGAGAACTTTGTGCACAGCAACGACCACAGTGTGCGAGAGTTTTTTCTGGTAGACTTGGAACTTTGTAATAATACAAGAACTTACTGAGAAAAAAAAAAAAAAAAATCCTAATGTCGGTCTTCTAAGGCAAAATGCCTTCCACACTCAGAGAAAGAAATGTGGAAGTCACTTGCAGAATGTAGCAGATCATGTTTGTATGTGGGTGGGGTTCAGTGTATTATATGTTGATTTGTTATATGATTTCTTCCATTTATTTTAGTTCGATTACATAGCATGAATATAGCGAAAATGTGCTCAATAGGAAAGTATATGTAGAACCTAAACAGAATTGTATGCTGTCATGGGGAGGGAGGGGGGTATTGGGGGAAGGGTAGGGGGGAATAAAATCTTAACTTTAAGGAAAAAAAAAAAAAAAAAAAAAAAAAGATTAAATTCACTCTCCTGCAAAAAAAAAAAAAAAAAAAAAAAGCTTCAAATAATTGTAATTTTGGTCACAAAAAACAAATAAGCAAATCTGATTCCTCTTTGGAAACAGGGTATTGACTGCAGGGGAAAATATTGCATGGATTATCAGATTTAGACAGTATATAAGCAATTAGGTTTAACTGCTTTTCTTTGTAATAAGGAAAGTTTTAAACCTTGGAGGAGGGTTAAATCTGGAAATTACTAAGGTAAAGTATTTTATCATATTCTTGGAGCATGATAACACTATTTATAGAAATTAAATTTGCATTTTCTGGTATTAAATCACTCTCACTGGGGAAAAAAAAGACATGGTATATGATAAGAGGAGAGGAATCAAAGTCCCAGGTTAAAACCTCAGCCCCTTTTTTTTAAAGGCCCTTACTTTAATTTCAGGGAAATGAAAATGTTTGAGGGAGTGAAAAACAAGAAGCTAATACAGAATCTAGAGAATTCTCTATGGATTAAATAAAGTCAGTTCCCTATTTATCATGATCATAGGTTTAGGGGAACTGACATCTCGGAGAACACTTTTGGTGCCTCCGGAGGGAATATTCTTTTTTTTTTTAATTTTTAAATTTATTTAAAACAAGTACAAAAGAAGAAATGAAAAAAAAACAACCTTTCCATGTACATAGCAGAACATGAGAACATTCAATATAAAGCAATAAATTTTTATTCCAAGAAAAAAAAAAAAAAAAAAAATAATCACTGCTGCAATCACTGTTGTAAGTAAAGGGTTATATGAAATTTTATTATCCACATATTCCTATATTAGTATATTTTACATGACAGGTATAGGTAAGATCATACAAAATACTATTGTTTTTCCCCTGAATCTAATCCATATTGCAATGAGTTCTAGAAAACAGTCTTTGTCTAAATTATGTATATCATATAAACAAACGTCTTTCAATTCTAAATGGAAAATGAACCTTGCAAAAATTCAAAACTTGATTTAACAATGCTTTCTTCATCCCATGAAATGAAATTTGATTTTCACACAGCCATAATGAAAATCCCAGAGTTCAAAGAAGTTGAACATCTGTACAATTTTATCAGCTGTAAACAAAATAATATATCCTACATCTCTTAAGTGGCAAAGAGTGAACAAGTTTAAATTCAGGAATCCTATGAAAATACTTCATCTCTTGACATTCCTTAAGTGGAAAATAAACTCTCTACTAAGGAGTCCTTTTGAAATGCTATGAATCTTTAGCTTTGAGCTTGTAAGGAAAGGTACATATACACTTAGTAAAGATCTACAAAGAGTATAGGCAACCATTTCAAAAATCTAGAGAAGGTTTTCACTAGTATATACCTCTCTGTCTGCTGTGCTTCCTAAAGCCACGTGTCAAGCTTATATATGGAGCATTGGAAAGGATATAGAAGAAAGAACACTGGAAGACCTTGTGTTCTAGTCTTAGATTTGCCATTCACTAGTTGTATGACCTTGAACAACTCATTTATTGTCTTTGAATCTTAGTATTTTCTGTGAAACATGTAGGCTGGCTTAGATGATCCACAAGAGTCCTCCTAGCCAGCAAAGTCCAAGTTTTGTTTTCTTTTGTTTCATTTTTACTTTTGTTCCAAGAATATGTCATTTTAGGCAATGCCAGTCTTAGAATCTACAAGGTGTTTAATGTCCTGTATGGTTTGGAGGCTACTCAGTTGAAAATAGTATGTGTTAGTGTCAGACATGCTAAAAGCAATCTGTAAGCAGGGACATTAATTCCTCCTCTCAAACCCACAAGGCCTCACACTTTATAGTTGTTTCTTCTGCCAAACTTTTGCCATTTGGTCTACCATAATTCTCCCTTAAACCGTGATATAGATCTGAATTGGAAAAAAAGAGTAATGTCCTGTCCAATACTCCAATGATAACCAGGGAAGGGGAGATGGGCTATTAAGTAAAAAGACATATGAACTATGTAGATAAGTATTTAAAAGGATTCAAAAATATTTTTACCACATAATGGGAATTCATTCTACATCAAATTTATTATATTTTTAGTAATCTTATAAATAGATTGAAATCAATATTCATCATGAATAACCATAAGATTTTGTAGCTCAAAGGGACAAGACATTATCTATTTCAGCACCCCCCTCCCCCTGACCATTAAGTTACACTTATCTCTGAGATTAGAACAAGCAGTTATTGACTTAAGGGTTTAAGTATCTCTTTTATCCTTCATTGAATATTTCTTTTCAAGCATTTTAGGAAACTTCTCTGAAAATTTGCAATGAGCTAATGGGTCTACTGAGTCATTGAAATATTAAAATAGAAGACCAAAATCATATGCAGCATCTCTTTTTCATTGTGAGGGACACCCAGTTAAAAAAAACTGATGGATTATGTATCATTTATTTAGAAACACATCTTCTGGAAGAGAATACATTAAAATGAGAGATCCTTTTCTAACATTTTTAAAATATGATTTTTCAAAATACTTTTATACCTTTATCTTATTCATTGTGCTAGAATTTCATGAGGGAGAGATAATATTTCAATGATGGCACAAGAACAAATGTACTTCTTATCTTTGCCTGATTTCTTTAAATAAATAATATTTCAGAAGAGACTTGAAGAAATTAAGAGACACATGCATTAAAAAACTTCACTTATTTAGCTTCACTCTTAAACATTCAACATTAAAATGTTGACCATTTATGATGTAACTCTTCCTAAAAATATTCCATGTGTTCACATTATCTTAAGCAGAATATGTTTAACATTGCTTAATCCCAGGTAGTTTTTGTGAATATAAACTATCTTCTAACACAATGGCTACTGAGGGGTTACTGAGGCACATAAATACACTTTGCCTAAATGAAATGACCAAGATTGCTGTACTTTTTGCGTTTTGGTATTTTTTTAAATGAGTTTCCATTCTTTCTCCTCATTTTAAGGTTGTCAGTGGTTTCACTCCTGTAAATGTGCTCTACTTAATTCACAAGGTTGTTGTGATTATCAAAGGAGACAATATATGACAGTTCTTTGGAAACTTTGTAGAGCAATTCAACTCTCTCTAAAAAAAATGCACATTAAAAAAATTTACTATAAAGATACAGACATTGATGTAAATATGTAGATATATGCATCATGTATCCTGTGTGCAAGGAGTTTACAATCAAATGGGGGAGGCTGAAGGATAGGAAAATAAGGACATAACTATTTTGGGTACAAAGGTGTAATTGATAAGAATAAGGAAGAAGTCAAGAGAAAATATCATGAAAAGTTTAAGGACAAAGAGATTGCTTTCATTCTGGAGTTCAGAAAAGGTTTTAAGGAGGAAGAGGAAATTGACTTACACTTCAACAGATGTAGAGGGAGGTAGGGCAAATCTATTTCAGGTATATGTGGAAGAACACATGTAAATATCAGCAGGTATCATTGTTTTCGCTATTAGTATCATTATTATTCCCTTTTCCTTACTTCTCCATATTCATCATATTAACTTTTTCTTACATCAAAATTACTCTATTAAATCTAGGTGCTGCAATTTGTTTAGCCATTCCAAAACTGATGGACATCTATTTTGTTTCTAGTTATTTACTACCACAAAGAGGTTATGATATAAATATTGTTTAATCAATGACCACGTTGGGGCACATGAATCTCTGAGTCAAAGGGTATGATATGTCAGCACTTCATTTGCATAATTCTGAATTGCGTTCCTAACTGCATTTCCACCTTGCAATGCATTAGTGTATCATTCTCAGTTTTTGTCATCTTTATTAATTTGCTGGGTGTGAGATAAAACCTTTGGGTTATTTTGACTTGTATATTTCTTATTGTTAATTATTTGGATCAGAGTTGGATGATAATAGTATGTAATTCTTTTGAAAATATTCATCATAATCTTTGACCACTTATCTATCGAGGAATGTTTTTTTGTGATATATTTCTATTAATTGTCTATGTATTTTGAAAACCAAATCCTTATATGAGAAATGCAATTCCAAGATATGATATTTTTCCAGTTCAACTCGTTCCCTTCTTATCCTAGATACACATTTTATTTGTGCAGAAACTTTTCAATTTTAAGTCACCAAAATAACCTACTTTATTTTTTGTTATTGCCTCTATCCCTCATTTAATTAAGAGCATATCCCCTACCAATAGCTATGAAAGGTAGACATTCTCCTATTTTAATGTAATCCTTAAAATTCAAATTGCATGGCTATTTTGAATTTATGTGAAATATTGTGTAAATATTGATCTAATTTCTGTCAGACTGCTTTCTAGTTTTCCCAGAAGTTCTTATTAAAAAGAAAGAGTTCTTTTCTAAATAATTTATGCTTTGGGATTTAGTAAACATGGTTATTACATTCCATTATTTCTCATTGTCCCTTGTTAGTTGGTTCCATTGATCTACTTTTGTATTTTGGGTTTTTGTGACTGTTGTTTTATAATATAGTTTGAGACTTGGGAGTACTATTTTTGGCTGGAGAATTTTTCACTTAAAGGAGTACTAACTGGTACGGATGGAAGTAAGTAGGACTGGGCAAACTATATACATGACAACAATGTAAATAGAAAACAAAATAAAAGAAATATGAAACCAAACTATGTTATTATAATCATCAACTTTCCTATAAAGAACATGCAGAAATGATAAAATGGATCTCCTGTTTTCTTGAGAAAAATAGGAATCTGTGAAAATGAAATAATACTATATAGAATGAGTCCATTCATATCTTTAGACTTGACATTATTTTTATTTTCTTCTTTTTCTTTTTTATTTTCTTAATTACAAGAGATGCTTTGCTGAATAGGGAAGAGAGAAGGATTGTATTTGGAAAAGAAGTTGCCATAAAAACCAAAAAAGAAAATGCCATATAAAGGTTAATGGTATAACAAAGTATGAGCACATAAGGTGATCACAGAATTACAAAATGTAAAGTAAATGTTTTAGCCATGTAGTGTAGTTGCTATTTTGAAACATAAATTCCATCTCAAATGTCCCCAAGTGATAGTCATCAAGGCTCAGTTTGAAAGTCTCCAGTAACAAAGAATTCACTACCAATATAGTATATTCCATTTCTGGGAGAGCATTACTATATTGAGCATTATCTTATATTGAGTAGAATTCTATATTGTTGTAACTTCCACCAAAGATCTTATTGGTAACATCAAAGCCAAACAAAATAATTGGATCCTTCTTGCATAAAACCACCCTTCAAATATTTGAGGATAATGATAACATTATTCCTGTGTCTTTTCCTTTTCATAATAAATAGTTTCCTTATATTAAATGGTTACAAGGTCCTTCACTATTCTGCTTGCTTTCTAGATGGCAAATGTCTCTCCTAAAATGTGGTGTCCAGGACTGAACATAATACTCTAGATGTTGTCTGAACAAGAGAAAATACAATGAGAATGTTTCTGACATTGTGTTTTTCCTATTTCAGTCTATAAACCATGAAGTTTTTGCTGGTAGGAAAATCTCAGAGTTGAGTTATTGGCAGATATACATATGAGAGAGAAAGAGAGAGAGAGAGAGAGAGAGAGACAGAGACAGAGACAGAGACAGAGAGAGACAGAGAAACGCTGGAATTGAAATAGTGGAAAATCAAATACATACTTTTGATGGAAAACTAGTATGAGCTTTTAAGAGTTTTTAGTGCAATTTTTGAAAACCTTGAGTCTAAAAATAGCCTTCAAAATGAAATAGGTTTGAGAAGAAGCAACTGGGAGTATTTCTGAGACTCAACAAAATGAGAAAGTGATGTGATAACTGATAAATTGATTCTTAATAATGTTAGGAGCTTACAACGGTTGTCTCATCATCAACTTGCTCAGTGGGAATACACTAGCAGGTGTTAAAACACCCTCAAAGAATTTTCAGCTTCATTAGAAAAGCCAAAACAGCACCTAGATAAAGTAAAATGCTTCATTATTATCTAGTATTTCCTAATGTCAATTTCCCCCTTCACTGTGATTAGCCGAAGAATATTTGTTACTTCCTACAGGACACAAGGCAAACATATTTGCTCTGAGTAAGTGACCGCTTCTTCCTATAGGCTCCACTTCTTACAACATATCTCACATCTAAATGATAAATCTACTTGAACAGATCCCCTTCTGTTTTTTATTGCAAAATGATAAGTCAGAACTTCCCAACGTGACACATCACAGTGACAGATTATTAAAAAAGCTTTGACGAACATAAACAAGGTGGTTTGAAAAGCAAACATTACTGAATTTATAAAAATCCAGGACATGGGAATAGCTGACATTTCCTAATATTAACTCACATTTATATATCATTTTAACAGTTTACAACATAGTTTCTCACAACACTGTGAGACAGAAAGTGCAATATTCTCTCCATTTTTAAAGATCAGAAAGCAGAGATAAAGTGACTTGCCAAAAGTTACACAGGGAGTTAATGGCAGAGCCAGGACCAAAGCTGCTGAGAGTTTATGTGTTTTTCCTAGTCCAATGGTAATGTGACCCCTTCCACTAAAACCTAAAGATTCCTTACTACTTAAATAATGCTGCCTTAAGTGAAACCATCACCAAAAATTACATTATTCCTTACCATTTTGATACCTTTATTTGTTGTTAAAATATTTAACATAATATGGGAAAATGGAGGTTAGATCTTACAAAATCCTATATTTCTGCAGATTCAAAAGCCTTTTTCCTCAATGTGTTGACATTTTATTCAACTCCATTTCCTATTACAGGTTTAAAAAATGGAAACAAGAGGTAGCAAAATACAGCTAAAGAAATTATTGATAACAAAACAGTACTGTAATATTTTGTTGCATTTTATAATACAATTCTCTCTCTCTCTCTCTCTCTCTCTCTCTCTCTGTCTCTCTGTCTCTCTCTCTCTCTGTTTCTCTGCATATGCTCTCTCTTTCTCTTTCTGTCTCTGTCTCTCTCCAGAAAAACTGTAGGGGAAAAATATGTTTTAAGTTATCTAGGACTCCAGTTGAAGACAGAAGCTTACGTTAGGGAGAAACGTACTAAATGCACAGTGAAATCATGCCTGGGAGTGCCCAGAAGCAACAAGAGATCCAGTAGAATATTAGCAAATAACAGCCATGTGAGATTATCACTATAAAATATGGAAAAAATGACATGCCATATCTACACATCCAGCAGAAATTATTTGCTTTGCAGGCACTAGACACCATGTAAAATAATCAGGGAAGAGGCTTGGTGGTAACAATGTGGCCACCACCAGAGAACATTTGCTGTCCTACAGTGGGAGACCTGTGAGTTGCCTCCACACACATGTACAATGAGCATACATATTCCCTAAATGTATATACCTCTGAATAAGCGATCCCTTCTTACTGTTGGTACATATATTTGTAGGCAAATGTTTCCCCAGTTATTGAAGTACCATTTAATTTCTACTTTTATTCCTTTACTGTTCCCTTATCTTTGTTTGAATTAATCACATCCTTGATCTGACTAGTTGTAGCACCAAATTGATACTCACAGAACCCATGGCAGCCATGAATATCCTTGTGCAATTCTGAACTGTGAAATACAACAGACTCTCCACATGGAAGACAGAACTAAAACATTTATTCAGACACCAGAAAGTCAGATCCATCATAGCAACAAAAAGCTATACACAATAACAATGCAGAGAGTAACAAGATCCCCAAGCCTTACCCCTGCCAGGTTTCCCACAGACCAGATCCATTAAACAAATCACAAGCAAGATCCCTTAAACAAAATCAAAAATAAGTTCTTTCACTCATACTAGCCAGCTGCCTGCTTGCCTACATCCTTCCTAGCTCTGATGAATTTTTCTCTCAGCTCTGCTCTAGCTCCAACTCTGTCTGTTCCATTCATTCATCAAGCTCCTCCCACCATAGGCTTCATGTGATTCAGAATTCCATGTGACCCAGGCAGATCACATGGGTTTATTAATGAATTGGAGAGATATTCCCATTTAAATTACTGTTACACTAGTAAAAGTAGAAATATGTCATAAGTACAAGCACAAAAGCTATGGGTTATTAGTGGATATGGTACTACTGAGTACCTTGAACCTGATATTTCTGTGTCTGGGAGATGCAATGTGAGAATTGGGGTTATAGTTTTGCTTAAAAACTACCATGTTCAGACCAGTCCATTTTCAAATTCTGGCATTTGTCATTAGACGCAGCATAAACGATGTAGCAGGTTCAAACTTGTAGTGAGGAAGAACCCAGTTCTTCAAATCCTGTTGTTGGCACCTACTAGATATGTGATCATTGACAAGACATAACTTTTTAGTGCCTTAGGCAGTTGCAAAGATTATAAAAATAGGAGGTAAGGGAGAAAGGAGGAAAACTGACATGAGATAATGGGTATACTCCAATACTAATTAAAATATGCAGTGGAAGGCTATTACTGAGTTTGCTGTGCATTATGGAAGATACAATCAAGGTTGCTAACTTTATCAAGGAATCTTAAATTACATCTGATTGGCTTCACATTTAGAAGTTTCACTTCTGGAACTCAATAGAGAGTATTTTAGGAAATTGTTTTGAAGAGGCTTAGATGATAAAAGCTTTATTTTAGTTCTGCTCTAGAAGAGAGGGTTTTATCTTTGTCTCAGATATTCCCTTGACTGAGATTGTATAGTTTTCTGTGTAATAAATATTTTATTGATTTATAACATCAGCTATGAGCACCCCAGTCAATATTTAAGGGCACTAAAATATTGCTTTTTTCTGAACATTTTCTTGTGAGGCTTTGCTTAACATACCAAAATCTTGAGATTAACCATTGAACAGCATAAGAGAAATTTTAGACTCTAGGAACAGTTTTTCAGCTGTATTTATTTAGTTGAATTTTTCCTCCTCTGTTCTTGAGATTGAACTGAACAGAATGAAAGTTTTATAATCCAAAAGATATAATAAAAATTATAACTCATTAAAATATCACATTTTAAGCTTTCAAAGCACTTTTCTTACAGCCACCCTGTGAGAGTGGTTGTGCACATACTATTGTCGCCATTTTACAGTCAAGAAAACTGAGGCTCAGAGAAATGATTGAAATGACTTGCTTAGTGTTACACAAAGGATAAACATAAGAGAACTAGAACTTAAAGCTAAGTTTTATGGCTCCAAGCCCAAAGATCTTTCTACTATGTCATAGGCCCTTCCATGTGAAAATTATTATAAAGGAAAAATAAAAGAGTAGATCATAAAATGAAAACAATGGATATAAAATGTGATCTCTATAAATTAACTCTAATTAAATTTAATGCAAGTCAACAAGCATACATTAAGTGCCTATTATGTGCCAGAAACTGTGCAAATATTCATATTCCACCCATTACTACTAGTATGAGTTCAGTTAGAACTATAATGATAAATTTAATCAGGAAAAAATGCTGATTTCACTGTTCAAATAAAACTCTCGCAAGCCTCAAGGCTTTTGGGGGAAAGTATCTACAAAATATACCATTTGCTATGTAATACCATTAACCATACTATATACCACTTAAAATGGTATAGAATAGCTGTTCTGGAAAACATTATTGGGGGTATTAGATATGTGTGCATGCACTTAAAATGAGTGACATTTAAACAGTGGTCCACCATTTGCAAAGTACTTTCCTCTTAAATCTATGAGTTAGGTGGTATGTATTATTCTAATTTTAAATATTAGTATGTCTTCTACAGAGGGTAAGAATAGTGCCCTTCTACATGGACTTCTGGAATTTTGAGTTTTTTCTTCTTTACTGAGGCAAGGAAATATTGTGTGATTTGGGCCTGCAGTAAGAGTAACTGAAGCAAAAGGAAAGAGAATATAAGGAAGGGAAGAAAGTGGTAGATCTTCCCTGACACATGGAGCAGTCATCTTGATAACTGGGATGGCAACATCTTCAGTATCTCTCCTCAAACCCAGGCCTCTGAGAAGATTATATTTCTGTTTGCTCAAATATTGGGATGCTTGTTCAGTTGACTCAAACGCTGAAGGAAAAAAACAACCAAGAAGTATCTGGTAGTCCTCATACTACCACCACTACCATCTTTCCTCAGTTGGGTACTATTAGTATCTATTACAAATGTGTCTTTATCCTGTTAAAGACTGTATTTGAAGGAACTAATCTCATTTCTCATAAACACTTGTGCTTGACCCTGTCCTTTCCACTTCTTTGTATCTCTCTGTTTAGGACATGAGAGCACAAGACAGCCCTGGAAGCCAAAAAAGAAGAAAGTGACCTTTGACTTTTCCTAGGACAGAGATAAGATTCTAATTCTCTAGCTCAGTCTTGAAGAATTTTTTCCCTGTACATATAATAATATAATATTAATAATAATATAATATCATTATATTATTATAATATTAATAATAACATAATAATAAGGCATAATTATATACCATTCATATGCTTCATAACACTCCCATGGGCAGAATTACTATAAGATTGGTATTTCAAATTTGATCCATCAGAACACAGGCCTGTGCTTGCTGCTTAGGCAGGTTTAAGCCTAATTCATTCATTAATATTACATATTAATGAAGAAATTTATGTTTATAAGAGTTAAGGAACTTTTCCAACAAAAGAGAGATGCCCATGAGTTATGACTCCACATTTGGCCTTTTTTTCTTACACAGTGGTTTTCTTATGAATCTGTCCACTAAGACAACAAATAGCACATTAGAAAAAAGTTATTTGGCCTAGTAGGAAAATGAAATAACAATATAGAAGGGAATCTCTCCCATAATGCAAGTTTCTGGAACCATTATTTTAGATCCTAAGTAATTGTGTTTCTCTAGAAATGGTAGCCTATGAAAAGTACAATTCAAGACCTCCTCAGGGTGTCCTACCTCAATACAAATATTCTATATCTTAAAAAAGAAAATATTTGGTTCACTCTAACAACCCTTCTACATGCACTTCAACTATCTCATCTTTTATTTATTGGGGGAAGGAGTTCTGCCCCTGTGATTTCATTGATATAGATAAATCCTGGGAGGGAAATTCCCTATAGACTGGAAATTCATCTATAACAGAATCTTAGAGATCAGACATTGAGAGGTTAAGTAATTTCCCATGATTATACTACCAAGATTTGTAAGAGACAAAGTCTGAGCCAGAGATTTTAGATCACAAAGCTAGTTCTCTATTCATTATGCTATGCTGTCTTGTTGTAAATCTCTCCATTATAATGTCATCAAATGTGTTGTGGGATGAGATTATCACTTATTTATTCTTTCATCAAAATAAAACTTCAAAGTAATTTCATTGAAAAATATAAATGTCTCTTGCTACTTCAATTCAAATATGACCTTCAGATAATTGAAAAACATTCCATAATCAGCAACTGTTTACATAGAAACCACCATGCTACCATGCAATGATAGGAAGATAAACTATTAAGCTGTCTCCTAACACTCAGATACTATTGTTCAGGTTCCTGATATTGACACATTTAATGATGATTCATAAGAAAAATCAATCTGCTTAAGAGCAATTATTTGTGTAAAACACAAAATTTAACTGGTGGTAATAACAAAAGGGGAAATTATATATGAACTTATATTCTGCTAACAGAATTCTCCAGGGTACATGCTATTTATTCACCACAATAGAAAAGAGTCCAGTTGCAACGTGCTCATGTCAGCATTTAAACAGTAAGCTGCCGGCTCACTGTTTTTATTTTTTTAACAACAATTAATGGTGAACCTAAAAGACAATGGTGGCACATGTATGTTTATAGATCTTTTTTTCCCATTGTTTAAGTAAGGAAATTCTTAAATTTACAGATTCTTGAGAGATAAAAGATGAAAGGAGACTGACAAACAGAAAGAGGAAGAAAGTTATGGGAAGAAGAATGCTTTCTGAACCAAAAATCCAAATACATGTCTGACAAAGGAGAGTGCTTTTGCAGGGCTTTAATAAAAGTTATATGGATATGTGTATGTACATGTGTATTTGTGTACACATATATGTGTATATGTGTGCCTGTATATGATCACATTTGCCTTTGAAAATTCAGGTGTATAGTTTCCTACAGAGAGAAAAGGGAAAAGAAGGCATAGAACAGAGAAAGGTAAGAGAAAGAAAGGAAACCAAACAATCAAAAAATAGAATAGATAAGAGTAAGAAGGAAAAGCGGTCAACAAGTGAGGAGTGAAAAGTAATAAGATAGGTCGATCTGTGGGGCAGAGGAAAATGATTACACCACCAAGGTGGCATGCAGAATAGAGAAGAGTTACAAGCATGAGAAATTGCCTTCAATCAGTTCAAGGCGCACACCTGATGAAATAAATATATGCTGGTGTCTTTCATTTTCCCACTCTTGGCCAATACCGTGCCTTGGCTCTACAAGACCTACAAGCTCTACAAGCAAGAACTTTTAAGTGAAGAGTTAAAAGCACAAAAAAGACTTTAAGTTTTCAAATTCTACACAAGATAAAAGACTTTTGAACAAGGTTCTTGAGCCTGAAGCCTTTTTTGAAAATTATTAGTTATTCTTAAATAATAGACACAAATGGAAACACTCTCTCTTCTGTGTCTCTGAGCAATGGTGAAACGAGCAGAAATGTACCCAGATAGATGAGTTAGCATTTGACACAGCAGGACTTCTATCTAGATAGGGTGACATTCTTAGCTGATAATTAAGCACCAAATGAACCATTTGAAAATTTCAGCGCCATGAGAGAAGAAAATTAAATTAATCAAAATTAATGTATTAAGCCTGGGTTGAGTAAAGACAGATTATTGCTTTGTCTGGATTCTGTCTTGTTAAGTAGAAGCTATTTTTTGAAACATCCAACCAAAAACACTATTGATGGAATGACATTAACAAGTAAACATAATAACTGAATCATTTAGGTTCAAACTAATGCGTAGATAAATTCCTTTTCATTTGTTACTTGGGAAAGACATCAATGGGATTTTAAAAAATCCTTTTTACAGATGCTATTAGCTACACATTACCTTTAATTTCACAGTTTGTATTCATGCTTTCCTTTATTAACTAGTTAGCCAATATACGTGTAGGCAGGGAGTCAGAAGCTGACAGCAGCTCCCCCAGTTTCTGGCTTACTGCCTTCTCTCTTTCACTGTCCCTCTCCATTTCCCTCATCCTAAGTCACTGTGTTCTCATACATTTGCTCACCTGGAGGGTCCTCCTGGAAAACCTCCAGGACATGAAACCTCAGAATTCCTTCTAGAGAAAGGTGAAGAAAAATGCAGGGGATAGGCTCCGCTCTTACTAAATATGTCTGCTTCATCTTTTATAACACATAGAACTAGAATTCTGTCCATTTTCCTCATTTTGTGAAGACTCAAATCACTCTGGACAAATCTGGAGAAGCATTTAGGACTATCTTGTGTTTTGTTCATAGTGGAAACAATGAATATTGGTTGAATTGAATTAAATTGAAGTTCTGTATATGAAAATATAAAATTCATTCATTTCAGTCTACATTTATTAAATGCCTACAGTGGATTTTTTTTCTTAACATTGTACTAAGCACAAGGGAAGAGATAAATGTCAGCTAAGACATATTCCCTGCCTTTAGGGATTTTAGAGTCCAGAAGGAGATAAGACACATAATGTTAGTAGGAGTTAATAGGACATACAGTCTAGTTCAAGATAATACACAAAATATTACATAGTAATTACGTTAGAGCATTGAACAATAAAGGACTATTGGAGGACCAAGAAGTAAGTTTGTTATTCACAGAAGGGATCATGAAATAGATAGCAACTGAGTTGGGCTTTAAAGTATGGGCAAGAATTCAACAGTTATAAATGGGTTAAGGAAAACATTCCAAGCACACAGAACAATGTAAGCCAAGGTGCAGAGCAGGAGAGAACAAGGCATATTCAGAGAGCTGCTTGGCTAGAATGCAAAAAGCATGGAAGAGACTTCTATGAAAAACATAACATAAAGATCAGCCCATTAAAGAAGAGAAGGATGCTAACTTAGAAGAGCAGAAAAACATGGGTTCCTACTTAGACACCAATTTGCTTCTTCCATTTATCATATATCTTGTTTTCAGCATCTAGTATGTGGCAGCCACAGTGCTAAATACTTCACAAATATAATCTTATGTGATCCTCAAAACAACCCTGAGAGGTAGGTGCTATCCCTACTGTATAGTTGAGAAAACTGAAGCAGATAGGTTAAGTGACTTGGCCAGGGTCACAACAGCTAATAGGTTTCTCAGAGTAAATTTGAACTCAGGCTTTTCTTACTCCAGACCCAGTGCTCCATCTGAGGCCTACTTAGCTGCTTCTAAGGAGGTTTTAAGCACCTCTAAATAGTATCCCCTTGTGGAACAGGGTACATCTGCTCATGAGGCAGCTAGGTGGTGCAGTGGATAGAGCACCAGTGCATGAGTCGGGAGGACCTGAGTTCAAATCTCACCTCAGACACTTGACACTCATAGCTATGTGACCTCACACAAGTCACATAACCCCAATTGCCTCATCCGGGGTCATCTCCAGTCATCCTGATGAATATCTGGTCACTGGATTCAGATGACTCTGGAGAAGTGAGGCTGGTGATCTGTACAGTTCTCCCTCACTCAAAAAACAAAGTCAAGCGCAAGTCATGTCATTATTTCTCTGATGGCAATGAAGGACAAACACACACATCTGCTCATTCACAAAAATGTATTTCTGGATGCTTCTCTCTCTCTCTCTCTCTCTCTCTCTCTCTCTCTCTCTCTCTCTCTCTCTCTCTCTCTCTCTCTCTCCCTCTCTCAGTTGTGACATAGCCACCATCAATCTATAGTCTGAGACCCAAAGAGGGCAAGGGACCTACCGTTGTGCTGCATTACCACCTCTGAAATCAGCACTTCTTCAGCTCTCCTTCAGTACAAAAAACTGTTGCAGAGCACAGTGGAGCACCACCATCATTAGTCAGCCATTACTGCTCCAGTCTTTTACTCCTTCCTTTACAGTCTTAACTAATAGTTAACTTATTTACAAAGGGATCACCCCCAGTCTTTCGCTCCATTGTCCTGTCCCTTCTGTCACTCATGTCTTGTCAATTCTTAACTATGGATCGCCCTCCCGCACATACCTGCTTCATATGTTCCCAAGCTATTACCCAATTAACCAATTGTTTATATATTTCAACATCTCAATTTTCAAAGCCTACTTCTATTCCCATGCTCCTCTTTTCTCAGGTTCATAACCCATCCCCCGCTCCTTTTCTTTCTGTAAATGTTCTTGTCCCTTGTCTCCACTTTAATTTAGAAAAATTGAAGCTTCACATGTGGTCAATCTTCTGCTCTTTTTTGACAACTCAAAACACCTATCCATCATTATCCAGCCATTTCTCTTCTGTTCCGGTCTCAAAGGAAGAGGTGACCTTCACCTCTCCAAGGTTGACACGTTTATTGTAGTCTCAAGCCCATCCCCTCTCATCTTCTCCAGGATTTTGCCCTATGGATCACTCCATCTCTCTACTCTTCAGTGTCTCCCTATCCCACCTGCCTAAAAACATGCTCAGATTTCCCATATTCTTAAAAATAAAGCCTTTCCTTTATCTCCCCCTCACTTCAATCTTTTGTCCTTTATCTAGTTTCCTTTCTGCTGTCACACTCCTAAAAAGAGTTGTCTACAGCCTAAATTTATCATCCACTCTTTTCTCTATTTTAAATTGATTTCCAATCCCTTCAAGTCCAATAGCCTTTATTTCAACCCTTGTCATCCTTTACCTTTCTACAACTTTTGACTTTGTTGACCATCCCCTCGTCCTATGTGTTTTCTTTGCCACTGACTTTTAGAATAGTTTTCTCTCCTGGTTCTATCATCTAAACCCTTTCTGATTTTCTTTTCCTAAATTAATATCCTTCTCCCCTCCACAATCATGGGTATCCCTCATGGCTCCATCTTGGTCCATTTTTTCTGCTCATTCTATGTTCTTTTTGTGATATTACCCATTTCCATAGGTTCAATCATCATATCTCTACAAATGACACTGAAATCCAGATAGCTATTCGTAATCTTTCTTCTAAATTTCAATCTTAAATCATTAACAGTTTTCTAGACTTCTCTATTTATGTTCTTTTAATACCTCAAACTCAATATGCCCTAAAGAGAACTTATTCTATTGTCCCCAAAACATGTGCATCCCCTCTTCTAAACATCTTTATTTCTATTCTTACATCCAAATTTCTGACATCACAATAGTATTTGGCTTCTCTCTCACACCATTCATATTCAATTAGTTGACCACAGATCATTCCTCCCAGAACTCCATTTAAGGATTTGACCTAAGCTGGCCATTTCTGATTCTTCTCTAGACTACACTCTTGACTTTCCTTAGCATGCTAGGGTACCTCAACAGTACCGATGGAGCACCGGGCCTGGACACAGGGAGATCTATGTTGATATTAGCTGCATAATACTTGGCAAGTCACTGAACCTCTGCTTGCCTCAGTTTCCTCAGGAAAATGGGAATAATAATGGCAACTGCCTCTCAGGGTTTTTCTGAGGATCAGATGAGATAATATTGGTAAAGTGCTTAGCATAGTGCCTGATACAAGGTAGATAATGTTTAAATGTTGGCTATCAATTAGAAGGTGAGCTCCTTGAGAGTGAGGACTGCCTTTTGCCCAGAATTTAACACAGTGCCTGGCACATAGCAGACACTTAAGAAAAGAAAGACTCAAATATGGAAGATATTGAATCCTGTGTGGAGAAGCAAATAAGCCAGGGTAAATAGACTATAAAATGTCTGAAGGGTGGCAAAGTGTGAGAAGATTGTAAAAGTAGAAAGGAGCCAGGATGTGAAGAGTTTTAAATAAAAAACACAGGAATTTATAATTGATCCTGGAGGTTAGAGAAAGTCACTGGAGAATGCTGCATTGAGGAAGGGAGGGGCAATGGGGAAAATAACACGGTAAAATCTATACTTTAGGAAAATCATTTTGGAAAACATTAAATGATCTATATACAAGATGAATGGCACTTTCATATCTCCAATTCAAGTAGTAGTCATTCATCTGATTCTAAGAGCTTTCCCCAAGTTTAGCTTAGTTGAATGAGGTGACATTCTTAGACAAAGGAATTGGAACAGCCCCTGAATGTTAAGAGTGGGGAGGAACCAAAAGAGGGAGGAGATGCTGCATACAGAATGGCAAGACATATTCTGAAGAATTAAGGAATAGGAATTTTTAAGCAGGACCATACACAAACTGAACCTCGAAGGAGTCATGCCAAAATATTTGCCAGCAATCATCAAGCATATCAGACATTCAGTACAGTGAAAATGCAGGGCCATAAACTTTCAAGATCTTTGAAGAATCATGAGTAATCAGACAAATTAGATCTCTTCACTATTTATAAAGACTGTGTGTAACACATTTGCTTTAGTAATAATACAGAAATGCCTATGAATGATAATGAGCATTGTCACAGATAGGCAACTCCTAATTTATGTGTTATTAATATATGTCCCATACATGCCTACAAGGGCAACTAGGTGACAAGGTGGATAGAACACTGGACCTGGAGTCAGGAAGACTCATCATCCTGAGTTCAAGTCTGACTTCACATTCTTACTAACTTTGTGATCCCAGGCAAGTCATTTTATCTTGTTTGCTTCAGTTCCTCAAATATAAAATGAGTTGGAGAAAAAAATGGCAAACCACTCTGGTATCTTTGCCAAGAAAACCCTCAATGAGGTCATGAAGAGTTGGACACCCCTGAAATGACTACAGAGGAACAACAAAATATGCACACAATGACTTAGAAAGAATAGTTCAAAGGTGGAAGAATGAAAGCAGGGACAAACCTAAGCCCTACCACAAATTCCTTCAGATACTTCTAAAATGTGAATCTGAACAAATTTTAGAGTGGCAGAATACGCTAGGAGGCAGGGTGGTAGATTTCCAGCCCAGGACAGACAGGATAGTCAACAGGAAGCATCTATTCCACAGGACTGGGGGACCGAAGAGAGCACAGGCTGCACCTGTGCAGACTCCATCACAGCACAGTGGAGCAGGAATGGCCACAGCACCGAAGCAGAAGCGGCAGTACAGATTCTCAAACATACCAGCACAGGATGGGAGTCCAGCAGAAGTGAGTAAGACAGAAGCAGAGGACACCCAGCAACAGCAGCAGCCACTCTGAAGACTATCAGTCCATACATTAAATGTTTGAAAGTCACCTATTTGAACTTCCAGGAGCCAAGATGGTGGAGCAAACTGTAAATGCTCTCACCATCCCCTTGTTGACCTTGAAAAACTCAGAGAATATTTCCCTAGGGAAATCCTGGAATGCTGGAATCAACAGAATAGTATTCTCTCAGTTCAGGAGACTAGGGAGGTCAAGAAAGAGATCACTTCTTGCTGTGACTGAAGGGACCAGCGCAGGACAGGAGGTATCCCAGCAAGCATTACCTCAGCAGACCAGAAGGAGATCCTGAGCACCAGGGGGGTGGAGCCCATAAATGTCAACACCAGGATCCCAGGTGTGGCTTTGCAAAGCCAGGGGAATTGGGTAAATACCAGTGCAGACAGGGTTTCACCAGCTGCTGAACCTGCCTGGGCTGTAGCTCAGCACAAGGGGTGGAGGAGAACTCCCGTGACCAGACCACCACACTCCCACACCTTACTCAGTGAGCTTCAGTGTAACCTGGGGAAACTCAGAAAGATCTCAGCCTTGACCCATACCAGCCAGCTCTGCACCAGGTAAGCTGCAGCATTGTATAGCTTCTAGCTGAAAGAACCAGAGACCACAATACACAAAGTAAATAACCAGGCTTCAAGTCCTGAGCACAAGGAACTTGGGATAAAGCCCTCTGTGCCCCAGAAGCAGAGATCCACTTTAAAAGTCCAGAAAAAGGCAATCAACATGAGCAAGAAGCAAATCACAAAAGCTAAGAATATATGCACGGGGCTATCCCCCAGCCTTGGTCGGGCTTCCTAACCCCGACCGTATCCCACCGGGCTACCCCAGCCCAGTCTTCGCTTGCTTACCCTGCCTCTGGGTCTTCGGACGTCTCCGGCCCCTGCCATGCGGCCGTGTGGCCTAGCTGCGTGGCAAGGTTATCCCCTCCTCCATGGAGAGGACAATGACTACACATGCACCCGAGACGGCCAGTGCACTTCACTTTATTGCTTACATCTCTCTCTCTCTGACAGCTCCTTATATCCCCAGCCAGAGCCCTGCCCATGTTCCTCCTTGAGGGCAGAGCCAGCTCCCAGAGGGTGGAGCCGGCTCCCGAAGGCCGGTCCAGAGCTTGGCCCCTAACAAATATAGAATCTTATTAAAGTGCCAGAGAAGAACAAAATATGAACTCAGAAGAGAACAGCACTGACAATTTACCCACATCTGAAACCTCAAAAGGGAACATGAAATGGTCTCAGGCACAAAAAAAGCATTGTTGGATGAGCTCAACAAGGATTTTAAAAGCCAAATTAGCTAGGTAGAAGAAAAATTGGTCAACGATTTTAAAAATACAATTGACAAAATGAAAAAAGAATTCACTGAGGAGAGCAGTTCCTTAAAAAGTGAAATTGGCAAAATGGATAAGGAAGCACAACTACTAACTGAAAAAAATTGAACAAATGGAAAAGGAAGCACAAAAGCTAATGAAGAAAATTTATTCAAAATTAGAATTGGGCAAGTAGAAGCTAATGACTCCATGACACATCAAGAATCCGTCAAACAAAAATCTAAAGAATGAAAAAATAGGAGAAAATGTAAAATATCACATTGGAAAAATGACTGACCTGGAAAATAGATCTAGGAGAGAAAAGCTAAGATTTATTGGTCTACTAGGAAGCCATGACAATAAAAAGAGCCTGGAAAATATCTTCCAGGAAATCATCAAGGAAAACTGCCCAGAGGTCCTAGTTCCAGAGGGCAAAATAGTAATCAAAAGAATCCACCATTTGCCTCCTGAAAAAGTCCTCAAACTGAAACACCAAGGAATATTGTTGCCAAATTCCACAACTATGAAGTGAAGGAGAAAATACTGCAAGTAGCCAGAAAGAAACAATTCAAGTAGCAAAGAACTACAGTCAGAATCACACAGGACCTCACAGCTTCTACATTAAAAGGCTGGAGGGATTGGAATATAACATTCCATAAGACAAAGGAGCCTTGACTACAATCAAGGATCTATTACCCAGCAAAAATGAGCATAATCTTTCAGGCAAGGAGATGGACATTCAATGAAAAATGGGATTTCTAAACTTTCCTGATGAAAAGGTCAAAACTCAATAGAAAATTTGATCCTCAAATACAAGACTCAAGAGAGGTAAAAAAAAAAAAAAGATAAATAGGGGGGAAAGAAAACTTGTTATTCAATATGGGCAAACTGTTTACATCCCTATATGGGAGGATGATACTTGCTGATCTTGAGAATTGAATATTTATTATGAAATTTAAAGGGGATATGCATAGATGGGAGAGTGGATGTAAATTAACTGATGTAATGATAAAAAGTATAATTAAAGGGTGAACAGGGATTGTAATGGGAGAAAAGGAGGAGGCAGAAAAAGGTAAATTATATCACAAGAAGAGGCACAAAAACATATTACAGTGAAGGGGAAGAAGGGAGAGAGATAAGCATGTTTGAGCTTTATTCTCATTGGATTTGGTTCAGGAGGGAACAATATATTCTGTTACGAATAGAAATCTTACTTGCTCTACAGGCAGTAGGAGGGGGAAAGGTGGGGAGAGTAGAAGAGAAGTAAGAAGTAGCAAGGGAAATGAAAGGGAGGTGGGCTGATAGAAGGCTGATAGAGGGAGGTAGTGGTCAAAAGTAAAACTTTTGAGGAGGAAAAGAGAGAAGGGAGAAATAATAACATAAATGAGATGGAGAGAAAAACACTGATAATAATCATAGGCGTGAATGTGAATGGGATGAACTCTCCCATAAAACAGAATGGATTAAAAACCTGAATTTTACAATATGTTTGTTTTTTTTTTACAAGAAATACATTTGAAACAGAGAAATAGACACAGGGTAAAGGTAAAATATTGGAGCAGAATATATTATGATTCAGCTGATGTGAAAAAAAAGCAGGGATAGCAATACTAATTTCAGGCAAAACTAAGGCAAAAATAGATCTAATCAAAAGAAATAAGGAAGGAAGCTATATCCTGCTAAAAGGCACCATAGACAATGAAATAATATCATCACTAAACATATTTGCAACAAGTGTTATAGCACCCAAATTCTTAGAAAAGAAGTTAAGGGAGTTACAGGAAGAAATAGACAGCAAAACTACATCAGTGGGAGACATCAATCTCCCCTTCTCTGAATTTGATGAAGCTAACCCCAAAATAAACAAGAAAGATGTTAAGCAGGTGAATAGAATTCTGGATAAGGTAGATATGATAGATCTCTGGAGAAAACTGAATGGTGATAGAAAGGATTGTACCTTTTTCTCAATGGTATATGGCACATACAGAAAAATTGACCATGTATCAGGGCATAAAAATCACACAGTCCAGTGCAGAAAGGCAAAGATACTCAATGAATTCTTTTCAGAGCATGATTAAATGAAAAATATATGTAATAAAGGGACATGGAAAGTTAGACCAAGAATTAAGTGAAAACTGAATAATCTAATCCTAAAGAATAAGTGGGTCGAACAACAAACCATAGCAACAATCAATAACTTCCTTCAAGAGAATGACAATAATGAGACAACCTACCAAAACATATGGGATGCAGTGAAAGCAGTTCTTAAGGGAAGATTTATAACACCGAATGCTTACATAAATAAAATAGAGAAAGAGGAGATGGATGAACTGGGCATATACCTGAAAAAACTAGAAAAAGAACAAACTGAAAATCCCCAATTAAATACTAAATTGGAAATACTGAAAACCTAAGGAGGGTAATAGAAGTGAAATTAAGAAAACCATTGAACTAATAAATAAAACTCAGTATTGGTTTTATGGAAAAAAAACAATAAAATTGATGAACCCTTCATTGATTTTATTTTTAAAAAAAGAAAGAACAAAACCAATTTATTCATATCAAAAATGAAAAGAGTGAACTGACCTTTAATGAAAAGTAAATTAAAACAATAATTAGCAATTACTTTGCCCAACTGTATGCCCAAAAATTTGAACATGTAAGTGAAATGGATGAATATTTTAAAAATACAAATTGCCCAGATTAACAAAAGAGGAAGCAAAAAACTTAAGTAATATCTCAGAAAAATAAGTTGAACAAGCCATCAATGGCCTCCCTATGAAAAAATCTCCAGGGCCAGATGGATTTAAAGCTAATTTTATCAAACATTTAAAGAACACTTTATTCCAATACTATACAGAATATTAGGGAAGATAGGTGAAGGAGTTCTACTAAATTCTTTTTATGATACAAATATGGTGCTGATATCTAAATTGGGAAGAACACAAACAAAGAAAATTATAGATCACTTTACCTAATGAATATAGATGCAAAAAATTGTAAATAAGATATTAGAAAAAGATTGCAGCAACTTATCATAAGAATAATACACTATAATCAGGTAGAATTTATACCAGGAATGCAGGTCTGGTTCAATAATAGGAAAGCTATCAGCATTATTGATCATATCAACAACAAAACTAACAGAAACCATATGATTTTCTCAATAGATGCAGAAAAAGCTTTTGACAAAATAGAAGACCCATTCCTATTGAAAATACTGAAGAGCACAGGAAAAAATGAAGACTTTTTTAAAATAAGTAGTATCCACCTAAAAACATCAGCAGGCATTAAATGTAATGGGGATAAGTTAGATGCATTTCCAGTAAGATCAATAGTGAAACAAGAATGTCCATTATCACCACTGTTATTCAATATGGTATTAGACATACCATATACCATAATTAGCTTTAGCAATAACAGGAAAAAAATGAAACTGAAGGAATTAGAATAGGCAGAGAAGAATCTAAGTTATCACTCTTTGTAGATGATATGATGATATATTTAGAGAATCAAGTAAAAAACTAATTGAAAAAATAAACAACTTTGGCATAGTTTCAGGATACAAAATAAATTCATATAATCATCTATATTTCTGTATATTACTAACAAAGACCAACAGCAAGAGATAGAAAGAGAAATCCCATTTAAAGTTATGGTAGACACCATAAAATAGGGGGCAGAGCCAAGATGGCAGAGCAGACAGATACCCATACTCTAGCTCTTCCCCCACAGCCCATAAAATACTTGTAAAAATGACTCTAAACAACTTCTAGAGCAGCAGAAACCACAAAACAACAGAGTTAAAGAGATTTCCACCCCAAGGTAGCCTGGAAGGCCAACAGAAAGGGTCTGTCGCAAAGAGAGCAGAGAGCAGCACTGCCCACAGAGCCCAGCCCAGCCTTGGCTGCGTGGAGGAGCAGGGAAAAGAATGGAACAGGCTTCTAGGGAGGAATCCTCAACAGCAGTGGCAGTTCTCAGATCCCTCTACCCCACAAAGGCCAAAGATACTTCAGAGGCCAGTGAAAAAGCTTTTTTTCCTGGGTGAGAAGGCAGCAGGATTCTTCCCATAGCCCCTGCTCCAGGGGGTGGCAGTGGAAGCAGCAGAAGCAGCAGTGTCCATTCTTGGAGCCCTTAGTCTAAAGGCCATTGGGGAATCAAACAGCTGATCTGGCTCTCAGTCTTGAGTGGCAGCCTGGGGGTGAGAAAGAGTGCTGGCTGGTGTGGTGGAGCTGATGGAGACTCTGGAAAGGGAATTCTACTTGCAGAGCCTAGGCAGAGCTTTGGTAGCTCCCAGACCAGAGTGCAGGCCAGAGAGGAGTAAAATTTTTTCCCTTGAGTGAGCTACCTTGGAGGAACTGAGAGCTTATAGGTACCCAGAGTACACCCCTGTCTTGACAAAGGACTCAACACTCAAGAAATTGGGTGGGAAAGTGCCCAAGAAAGGGGAAAAATAGCACTATAGAAGGTTACATTCTTGGTGAATAGGTATTTTTTTCCATCCATTCAAATGAGAAAGAACAATGATTACTATCAGAGGCCTCCAAAATAAGTACACAATGATCTCAGGCCATAGAAGAGCTCAAAAAGGATTTAGAAAATCAATTAAGAGAGGTGAAGGAAAAGATGGGAAGAGAAATGAGAGTGATGCAAGAAAATCATGAAAAGCAAGTCAGCAACTTGCTAAAGGAGACCCCCAAAAAAATGCTGAAGAAAATAACACCTTTAAAAAGAGGCTAACTCAATTGATGAAAGAGGTCCCAAAATCCAATGAGGAGAAGAATGCTTAAAAAAGCAGGATTAGCCACATGGAAAAAAATGTTTGAAAGCTCACTGAAAAAAAAACAGTTCTTCAAAAATGAAAATGGAACAGATAGAAGCTAATGACTTTATGAGAAACTAAGAAATTACAAAACAAAACAAAAAGAATGAAAAAATGGAAGATAATGTGAAATATTTAATTGGAAAAACAACTGACCTGGAAAAATAGATACAGGAGAGACAATTTAAAAATTATGGGACTACCTGAAAGTCATGATCAAAAAAAGAGCTTAGACATTATCTTGCATGAAATTATCAAGGAAAACTACCCTGACATTCTAGAACTAGAGGGCAAAATAAATATTGAAAGAATCCACTGATCACCTCCTGAAAGAGATCCAAAAAGAAAAACTCCTAGGAATATTGTAGCCAAATTTCAGAGTTCACAGGTCAAGGAGAAAATATTGCAAGCAATTAGAAAGAAACAATTTGAGTATTGTGGAAATACAATCAGGATAACACAGGATCTGGCAGCTTCTACATTAAGGGATCGAAGGACTTGGAATAGGACATTTCAGAAGTCAAAAGAACTGGGATTAAAACCAAGAACCATTTACCCAGCAAAACTGAGTATAATACTTCAGGGGAAAAAATGGCCATTCAATGATATAGAGAACTTTCAAGAATTCTTGATGAAAAAACCAGAACTGAGTAGAAAATTTGACTTCCAAACACAAGAATCAAGAGAAGCATGAAAAGGTAAACAGGAAAGAAAAAAACATAAAAGATTTTCTAAAGGTGAACTGTTTACATTCCTACGTGGAAAGATAATATTTGTAAGTCTTGAGATTTTTCTCAGTATTTGGGTAGTTGGAGGGATTACACACACACACCCACATACACACACACACACAGATATATATATATATATATATTACAGACAGAGAGCACAGGCTGAGTTGAATAAGAAGGGATGATACCTAAAAAAAATAAAATTAAGGGATGAGAGAGGAATATATTGGGAGAAGAAAGGGGGAAAAGGAATGGGGCAAATTATCACTCATAAAAGAGGCAGGAAAAAGCTTTTTCAATGGAGGAGAAAAGGGAGGAAGTGAGAGGGGAAAAGTGAAACTTACTCTCTTCACATTTGGCTTAAAAAGGGAATAGCGTACACACTCAATTTGGTATGAAAATCTGTCTTACACTACAGGAAAGAAGAGGAGAAGGGGACAAGTGAGGTGAGGGGGATGACAGAAGGAAAGGCAAATGGGAGAAGGGAGCAATTAGAAGTAAACACTTTTGGGGAGGGACAAGGTCAAATGAGAGAATAGAATAAATGGGGGCAGGATAAGATGGAGGGAAATATAGTTAGTCTTATACAACATGACTATTATGGAAGTCTTTTGCAAAACGACACATACATAGCCTACATTTAATTTCTTGCCTACTCAGTGGAGTTGGGTCAGCAGGGAGGAAGGGAGAGAAGTTGGAATTCAAAGTATTAGAAACAAATGTTGAGAACTGTTTTTGCATACAACTGGGCAATAAAAAATACAGGTAGTGGGGTATAGAAATCTGTATTGTCCAACAAGAAAAGAGAGAAGATGGGGATAAGGGAAGAGAGGGGTGTGATAGAAGGGAGGGTATATTGAGGAAAGGGGTCATCAGAATGCAAGGCATTATGGGATGGGGGAGGGGAGAGATGGGGAGAAAATTTGAAACTCAAAATTTTGTGGAAATGAATGTCGAAAACTAAAACAAATAAACAAACAAAAAAAATAGACATCATGAAATCTTTGGGAGTCTATCTGCCAAAACCCAGGGACTACATGAATACAATTAATTATAAAGCACTTTTCACACAAATAAATTCATATCTAAATAATTGGAAAAACATCAGTTGTTCATAGGTCAACATAATATAATAAAAATGACAATTCTACCTAAATTAATTTACTTATTCAGTGCCATAGCAATCAAACTATCAGAAAATTATTTTCTAGAGCTAGAAAAAATAATAGCAAAATTCATCTGGAAAAAAAATAGGTTCAGAATACCAAGTCAGTTAATGAAAAGAATTGCTAGGGAAGGTGGCCTAGACCTACCAGATCTCAAATAGTATTATAAATCTGCAATCATCACAACTACTTGGTACTGGCTAAGAAATACAGGGATAGATCAATGAAATAGGTTAGGTACTCAAGACACAGTAGTCAATGATAATAGATACTGTCTTATACACTCAAGGACTTCAGCTTCTGGGATAAAAACTCACTGTTTGACAAAAACTGCTGGGAAAACTGGATAACAATGTGGTGGAAACTGGGCATAGACCAATGCCTGACACTGTATACTAGAACAAAGTCCAAATGGTTACATTTAGATAAATACAATGATGCTATAAACAAATTAGGGAAGGAAGGAATAGTGTATTTGTCAGATTTATAGAGAATGGAGAAAATTATCACAAAACAAGAGAGATAGAGAACATAACTAAGTGAAAAGTGGATAATTTTGATTACATTAAACTGAAAAGTTTTTGCACAAACAAAGCAAATGCAACCAAGATTAGAAAGGAAGCAGAAAACTGGGAATTCTTAAAAATAGTATCTGTGATAAAGGCCTCATTTCTAAAATATATAGAGAAATGAGTAAATTTACAAGAATACAAGTCATTCCCCAACTGATAAATGGTCAAAGGATATGAACAGGCAGTTGTCAGAGGAAGAAATTAAAGTTATCTATACTCATGAAAAAAATGCTCTAAATCACTATTGATTAGAGAGATGCAAATCAAAACAACTCTGAGGTAACATATCACTCCTATCAGATTGGCTAACATGACAAAACAGGAAGATGATATATGTTGCAGAAGATGTGAAATAGTTCAAACACTAATTCAGCATTGGTGGAGCTGTGAGCTGATCCAAACGTTCTGGAGAACAATTTGGAACTATGCCCAAAAAGCTATAAAAATGGGCGTACCCTTTGACCCAGCAATATTGTTTCTAAGGCTGTATTCCAAAGAGATCATAAAAATGTGAATAGGATCCACATGTACGAAAATATTTATCACAGCTATTTTTGTGATGGCCAAGAACTACAAATTGAGGCAATGTCCATCAACAGGGGAATGCCTGAACAAGTTGTGGTATACGAATGTAATGGAATACTATTGTGTTATAAGGAATGACAAACAGGTGGACCTCAAAAACCAGTAAAGACTGATATGACCTTATGCTGAGTGAAATGAGCAGAACCAGGAGAACATTATGCACACTTAGAGCCATAGTGTGGCGATACTGTCTCTGATAAACTTAGCCCTTCACAGCAACGCAAGGACCTAAAACATTTCCAAAGGACTTACGATGCAAAATCCCATCCATATCTGAGAAAGAACTATAGAATAGGAACACAGAAAGAAGCAAACTATTTTTTCTTATTTTTATGTTTTGTTTTGTTCTTTCTCATGGTTTCTCCCATTCATTTTAATTCTTCTATGCAACAAAACTAATGTGAAAATGTGTTTCATAAGAATGTATATGTAGAACTTATAACAGATTGCATGCTGTCTTGGGGAGGGAGGGAGAGGGAAAACATTTTAAACATATGGAAGCGAAGGTTGAAAACTGAAAACAAATAAATTATTTGAAAAAATAATACTTCATATCCAATATTTTAAACAGTCTTTCTATGACTGCTTCAGGATTACCAAGAGCCTGTGAGACTGTTCTTTCCCTTGATATGCTTAAAAATGAGACAAATACTGGGTTAGAATCAATAGGTTGTAATAATGGACAGGAAAGCAGAGCAGTCATTCTGAAGTGGCATGAAAAGAAAAGTTACAGAACTATTTTTATAAACTTCAGGATAGGGATATGTCCAGGGTTGATGGATGGGGGGGGGGGTGTTATACTGGTAGAAAACTTAAGTTTTAATTTTCTAGAATCCTTCTCTGAATTATGGAAATCACTGCCAGTGGCTTGAAGAAAAAGGAGGTTTTTGCTCATACAGTTTGACAGGAAGGTGAAATAACAGGAGGAAGAGTTTCCAATCCCATTACATCAGGAGAAAATGTGAGCACTAGACTTCAAGGCAGGAGAATCAGATTCATTTCCAGGTTGTGACCAATACTTCATAGCTGGGTGATCGCAGAGAAATAACTTAACCTATCTGAGCTCTGGTTTCTTGTACAAATTGGAATAATTGCACTTGCATCACCTACCTCATAAGTCTATTGTTTAGGAAAATCTTTGTAAAACTTAAAACACACAGTGTAAGTAATTACTTGTACTTGACCTCTTAAATCAAACTATCAACACATTTTTCCATGGAAAAATAATGGTCAAAAATCCATAATAATTTTAGCTCAGTATTTCCACAAATCATAATGATGATGATTCACATTTCCATAATGCCTTACAGTTTTTGATGTGCTTTTCTTTACAATAACCCTGTGTAGGAGGTAGTGCATGTAATATTTTTCTCATTTTATATATAGGGAATAATGTCTCTGAAGGGTTAAATGACCTTCCCCTGATCTCCCAACCAGAAAGCATGAGGAAGGATTCAACCTAGGTTTCCTGATTATAAAATTTCAGAATCTCCATCTCAAACATTTCTTCTTATCATATGCAAATGCCATGAGTACTCAAGCACACAAATATTCAAGTAAATCTACGACTCATTGACTTGAATATGCCCTCTAATGAAAACTGACCACATTCAATTGAGAATGTTTGCTCTATCAATTCACAATGGCAGTTCTATATGACCTCCACAAAGATAGCACTACAGCACACAGGAAGTTTAATGGATATCCCTTGAAACACCATGTACATCACTAGGAAAAGATACTTTTGTGGGAGTCCCTGAGACCCTGGCTTTCATGCCTTGAGACCCTGACTTCTACCCATTACCTTGGAATCAAAAGCATTTTTTCCCACAGAAACAAATATTAACTTCAGTCTGACTAGTGCAAGAACCCATCCCATATTTGATTAAAAATACCCTTTCTTCTCTTATTATATTTCTTCTTTTTATTCTACTCCTTTAGTACTCTTGAAGGAGTAAGAAAATAAACACTTGATCAAATACAATTGTAATACAATATTCTAAGAACCATCTAATCCTGTAATTAGAAGTTTAGTATTATTATACTATACCTTTGATAAGATTTGTATGCTGTTTTCTGTCCAATAGGAAGTCTGAACTTTAACCCAGAACTATAGATTCACATATTTGAAATTCTACATGACTATCTAGTCTACGATCGCACTTTTCTGACAATCACTTTCAGATTAGACTAAATATTTCTAAAATTTGGCAAGGTATTTAGATTTGTAAATCTTCCTTAAATACTTTACATTTATATTTATAAATACAGGCTGGGAAATCTATTTTATCTTTTGAAACCACTTTCTAAACTTTTTGCCAGCAATTAAGCCTGTAAATTTAAAAGGATCCAGAAAGTCATTAAAACTTTTAAAAATCAATTTAAATGATTGATTTAAATCATCATCTTTGCCCTCTAAAAATATCTGTAACATTCCTGATAATGTTCCCCTGTGGCCAAACTTTCCAGAGCTAGTATTTTGTAATTGAAACAGCATGTTTTATTTCTAATGAAAACTCTAATTCAGTATTCTTGATATAGATGTAGACACATACCTATTGACATTAACACAACAATGGATTAGGAAATTCAAGTGCATTTAATCTCGTTTGACAATAAGTCTCAAAAAAAATGAAGTGTCATGATCACATAATTACTATATCATAGAGGCAGGATTCAAACTCAGGTCTTCCCATTCTAGGTCTAGTTATTAGGTATTAAATAAGTTAATAAATAAGTATTGTTAAAAATCAGCATATTTTGACAACTTTTAACCGAACTTGGGAAAAAATAAAACGGCCTTTTATTTAGATTCTTTAAATGAGAGGAGTCTTAGAAAGGAAGAATAAGCTGTTCTATTTTTCTATCATTTTTGCAACAAGTTTTAACTTACGAGAATTGGATGCTTTCACATTTCAGTGAAAACTCGGGGTAAAGGATGATGCAGATTACTGTGGAGTCTTTTTTTTCCTCTGAAAGTTCAGTTTCATGTCAAAAACAACCTTTAATACGATTTAGGCAATGAATAGGAAATCAACAATTTCAGATAACAAAAAAGGAGAAAAAACGTGTGAGATAGGAGGCACTGTAACTGTGGGAAAAGAGGTAGTATGTGGAAGATCAGAGAATTCAAGGTACACTCAGAGAACATTTTTCAGGACAAAAGGAAGTTCATTTCTAGTGAACTAGGGAAGTTCCAAGGGCCCAAGTCAGTAAGTATTTTGTGTGTTCAATTCCTTTTTTTTTTTTTTAAATCACACTCTCCCTGCCACTGGAGCTCAAAGAGAAAGCAACAGAGTTAATAGTTTCAGAAAATTCTACCACCAAGGATGTCTTTATCAGAAAACCTCATCAGAAGCCAAAACCAGGGAATGATATCAGTTATCCTAAAAGAGCAAAGAAAGTCAATTTCTGAGCAGAGGCCAGGTTTTTCCAATGGTTGAGAGAGTTTCATTATTAACAATTTTTCTGATGCCTTAAAGATGCTCTGACATCATCCAAGCCTGATAGAAAAGCTGTTATCTGATTATTAACAACCAAATCTGAACATGTACCTGAAAAATGTCTCAATAGGTTTGTCTAATATTTTTTGCTATTGCCAATTTAATGTTGAAGCTGTACATAGATTTCTGAACCGATGTGGATCAACAATTAAAAAAGACTCACAAATAAATCTACTATTTTATTTCATGTATGTCTACAGACTTTTCAAGTTTTATTGCTAGAACATGAAACTCAACAATAGAGAACATCTTATTCTATGTACTTTGATAAAGTACCCTTGTTCATTTTTCCAAGCTGGGCTACAAACCCACTGGAAAGGTAAAGCCTAGGAGGGTTTGTATGAAGCAGTAAAACAAACATCCAAAAAGCAGAAAAGCAGCATCTGTTCCCATTGGAGTAAAATTATTCCCTAATTTTAGCTTTCAACTAAAATCATCATAATTGAAATACAACTAACAAACCGGATGTGACTTATAATTTACTCATCATTTAGGGTAGAAGGGACCAAATGGCAACTTGAAAATTGTCAACACACTCCACTGAAGCTATCCACGTGTTTTGGTGTGACCAAGCATCATCCTTCCTCTTCCTTACCCCCATAGCTTTGGGGCTCCTCTAGTCTATGATTAATCAAATTGCAGTTAAAAATAATTGGAGATAAGAGCTCATGACAGAACGTAAAGTATCTACGATTGAAGTTTCTTGAGTGTCTTTTTCTCAGGTGGTTGTTGTTTAGTCATGTCTGACAGGGTTAAGTGACTTGGCCAGGGTCACACAGTAAGTAAGTATCTGAAGTCAATTCTGAACTAGGGTCTTCCTGACTCCAGGTCCAGTACTCTATATACTAAGCAACTTAGCTGCCCTTTTCCTTGTACATCTAATATAAATATATTTATCTTATACTGCTAGTGCTCTTAAGCTTTGCTGTGTCATGGACCCCTTCACAGAATGGTATTTTAAATGGATAAAATCATATACTTAGGATTATACAGAAACTAATTATAGTAAAGAAGACTCCCCCCTTGCCAAAAAGTGAAATACACTATACATTTTTTTTAAGTTCATGAAGGTGTGGTTAAACACCCCAAGCATAGCGATTCTGCAACTCTCCTGAATTCAGCATACTATAACGCTCCTAAGGTAGATACTGAACTGTTTCAATAACTTCATTAGTATCTGCAATAGTGCTATCCTCATCTAAGTTAACTTTGTGTTGCAGAGTACTACCCACAAAAATGTGCTTACTAAGCAATTAATAATAGGAAAGATAAACAATCCCAACCTGAAGAGTGCACATCAGAGCTCCAGAAATTTGCCAGTCCCCAGTGTGGTTCCCTGCCGAAACAATGACCCACACCTGATTTACTAACAAAGGAAAGTCAGAGTTTAGTCTCCTAACATCAGGAAACCAGCACAATAAAATCTTTGACAACTATTTTTTCCTTTCAGCACTGACATTTTATGTGACTTTGAGAAGGTCACATCATTCCTGGGTCTTTATCTGCCTATTTTAAACGTGTAAGCTTGACAAACTTGCTACTCATTATGAGGAGAGATATTGGACACCTCAGAAAAGATATATCAAACAAACACATGATCAACAAAGTATTATTTATGAACTAGAGGAAATAGGTATAATGTTTTCACAACTGGGAATAGGGGATAGTGAGATTCTGTTTAAAAGTGGTAAGGGAACTAAATGCATCAGAACTATAGTAAAATTAAATTCCATGGAAAGATTTTCTTTTGCTATAATCTTCCAAACATAAATCCTATATAGTTAAGATTTTTGTTTGTCAATCATTTTTAAATCACTGAAACAGTATCTAGAATTAATCTTAAAGAAAAAAATGTCTATTGCAGAAAATTTCTTCAACTTCTGAATTTAGAAAAATGTATTTACTTTAAACACTAGATACAAACATTTCTGATTATTTTCATGTATTTTCATACACTTTAATACTAAAGAATTTGCTATTAATGGCTATCAGGTATACATACACTTTTGTCTTTCCCTGGAAATGCAAGTTTGTCTCTTTTTCTGGCAATGGCTTAGGACATAGTCAACAATACCTGTTGTCAAAATCTTAGAGATATAGCCAAACCACCCTAGAATAATTAATCTAAATCCTTTCTGCAGACATTGGGTGTAGTATGATATGAGTCAATGATTTTCTCCTCTACAGTTGATGTATTCAGCAGCAGAAAAGACTTCTTGCTTAGTAGCAATTATACTCCTCCACACCTTTGCAAGGTCAAGCACATTTCAGTATTTGACGACAGGTAGGCCTGATGCCCATATCATGAATTGAAAATTAGTTTTCGGGGATCTATTTTGCTTTGTGAGGTGTTTGGTTTTTTTTTTTTCTGCTTGAAGTTTTTTTATACTTTCAAAGATAAGAAATTGATTTACATCCCCAGGTAGGGGTGGGAGGAGATATACATGGCTGCACACTGACTTTGGTGTATGCTGAATATGTCACATAAGGGTATATGAGAAGTGGACTGAGAAATCAGTTCCTCAACCCACTCCTTACCTGAATAAAAATACTCCATTTGTGGTGAATCTACTACTACATACCTTGTAATGTACAATACCAAAGGAGGACTGCCTTCTCATTTTCTTTATGGAGTAAAATTTGACTTTTTCTTGAAGACCCATTTTAAGTTCCATACCTCCACATTTCTCTAAGTACTCTGAACCACAGACTTCCAGAGTGGAAAGGGATCTCAAAAGCAATTTGGCTCATTTATATCTGAACAGGAGTCACGTCTCCTGAATTCTTTACACATAGTCATCTAGGTTTCACTTGATGAGCTCAGTTCAGGGGTGAATCTAGTAACAAGAATACCAATAATTAAATGTATAGTACTTCAAAGTTTGCAAAGCAATTTACAGATACCATTTCATTTGATTCTCACAACTGTCCTGAGACATAGGTGAGATTATAAATCCCATTTTACACACGAGAAAACTGAGGCAGATACAGGTTAGGTCATTTAATCAATGTCACACATCTAATATATGTCTGAGGCCAGATGTGAACTCAGAACTTCCTCAGTCAGTCAATAAATATTTATTAAACTCAAAAAAATGTGCCAGGCACTATGCTAAGAGCAGGGTTTACAAAGAAAGATTAAAAACAGGTCTTGCTTTTAAGTGATTCCATCTAATGAGAGACAACCTATAAACAACTATGTACATGATAAACTGGAAATAATGAACAAATGAAAGGCATTAGAAGTAAGGCTTCCTATAGGAGGGGATTTTAGCTACGACTTGAAAGAAACCAGGATGCAAAGATGATAAAGGAGAACATTCTAGAAATGGGGGATACCCAGTAAAAATGTCCAGAGACAAAGATGGAGAATCTTGTTTGAAAAAGAGAAAGAGTATGGGGAATGCTCTAAAGTATAAAAAGAATGCAAAAGCTTGGGGACGGAAAGAAAAGAGGGGAGCAGGATAGGAAGAGTGTTCAATGCTGTATCACCAAGACAATATTCACAACACTGACAGTGACTATGAATATGCAGGCATAGTACTCAATCTCAAAGTATAACAGACTTTTCATATAGAAGGCAGAAGAAAAACATTTATTCAGACACCAGAAAGTCAAATCCCCAAATCAGCACTGCAGGGGACAATGGCATTCTCAAACCTCCCCCCAACTCCTACCCCACTGGGACCTTCCCACAAACACTCATGATCCTAGCTGTCTGATTGTTTGTGTCCTCTCTCCCTCTCCACTAACTGCCCTCACTCACCTCCTCTCAGTTCTGCTCCACCCTTCCTATTCCACCCATTCAGCAAACTCCTCCCATCACATGTGCCTTAGGCTTCCAGGTGATTTAAGCAGGTCATAATGTGCCCAGTAATAAATAGGGAAGATCTTCCCATTTAAGTTACCATTACAGATGCCAAACAGAGGAATTTATATTTGGTCCTGTTGCTGATAGAGAACTGCTGAAGTTTATGAGTGGGGAGGTGGAGAATGAGTTACAAGGTCAGAGCTGAGCTTTAGGAAAATCATTTAGTGTCTGAATGGAAGATGGACTAGGGAGACAGACGAACAAGCAATGTTTTGCAGCAGCCAAATATAAGATGATGAGGGTCTATACCAAGGTGATAGCAGTGTCAAAAGAGAGACGTGGCATGTTCCACAGACTTCTGAAACAGAGAAGAGGTGAGAGTGAGAAGCCAATAAGAATGACATGTAGGGTTACAGGAAATGGTATGAAGGAGGATCCAGCAAAAGAGACAGAGAAGAAACACTTTTCACACAAATAAAGTCAGATCCATGTAAGTGGAAAAACATTAGTTACTCATGGGTTGGCCAAACTAAGACAATAAAAATGACAATTCTACCAAATTAACTTACTTATTCAGTGCCATAGCAATCAAACTATCAGAAATTATTTTCTAGAGCTAGAAAAAATAATATCAAAATTCATCTGGAAGAACAAAAGTTTCAGAATATCAAGGGAATTAATGAAAAGAAATGCTAGGGAAGGTGGCCTAGCCCTATCTAATCTCAAATTGTATTATAAATCAGCAATCATCAAAGACAGTTGGTACTGGCTAAGAAATAGAGGAGTAGACCAGTGGAATAGGTTAGGTACTCAAGACACAGTAGTCAATGAATATAGCAGCATACTATTAGATAAACCCAAAAACCCTAACTTCTGGGAAAAGAACTCAGTGTTTGACAAAAAATACTAGGAAAACTAGATAACAGTGTGGTAGGAACTGGGCAAAGACTAACACCTGACACTATACACCAGAATAAAGTCCAAATGGATATATGATCTAGGTATAAAAACTGATACTATAAAGAAATTAGGGGAGCCAGGAATAGTGTATTTGTCAGATTATGGAGAATGGATTCATTTATGACCAAACAAGGGATAGAAAACATTATGAAGTGGAAAACAGATAATTTTGATTACCTTAAATTGAAAACTTTTAGCATGAACAAAGCAAATGCAACCAAGATTAGAAAGGAAGCAGAAAACTGGGAATTCTTAGAAATGGTATCTGTGATAAAGGCCTCATTTCTAAAATATATGGAGATTTGAGTCAAATTTACAAGAATACAAGTCATTCCCCAATTGATAAATGGTCAAAGGATATGAACAGGCAATTTTCAGTGGAAGAAATTAAAGCTATCTACACTCACATGAAAAAATGCTCTAAATCACTATTGATTAGAGAAATGCAAATCAAAACAACTCTGAGGTACCACATCACTCCTATCAGATTGGCTAACATGATAAAACAGGAAGATGATAAATGTTGGAGAAGATATGAGAGAGGTGGAACACTAACTCATTGTTGGTGGAGCTTTGAGCTAATCCAACCATTGTGGAGAGCAAATTGAAACTATTCCCAAAAGGCTATAAAAAATGTGCATCCCCTTTGACCTAGCAATATCACTTCTAGGACTGTATCCCAAAGAGATCACAAAAATGGGAAAGGGTCCCACATGTACAAAAATATTTATAGCAGCTCTCTTTGTCGTGGTCAAGAACGGGAAATTGAGGGGATGCCCATCAACTGGGGAATGGCTGAACAAGTTGTGGTATATGAATGCAATGCAACACTATTGTGCTATAAGAAATGATGAACAGGAAGACTTCAGAGAAGCTGGAAGGCCTTCTACGAACAGATGCTGGTAGACTTCCCAAAGGACTCGAGACAAAATGCCATTCACATCTGAGAAAGAACTATGGAACTGGAATGCACAGTGAAGCAGAATATTTTCTCTTGTGTTATGTTTTGTTTGTTTTTCTCATGGTTTCTCCCATTCGTTTTAATTCTTATGCAACATGACTAATGTGAAAATGTGTTTAATAAGAATGTATATGTAGAACCCATATAAGATTACATGCCATATCAGGGAGGGAAGTGGAGAAAATTTAAGACTTATGGAAGTGACTGTAGAAAACTGAAAACAAATGAATTAATATAGTTTAAAAAAGAAAAGGAGAGGGTTTGGGGGGAAGGAGAATTATGAGCTCAGTTTTGGACATTTTGAATTTAATATACGTTCAAACATCCAGTTTCAGATGTCTAATAAGCTGTTGGAGAAGCTAGACTGAAGGTGGGGAGGTTAGAGTTCTTCTAGTCACTAAGCCACCTGCGTGCTTAAAACTTTTTTATTTTTAATTTCATGGATTTCCAATTAAGAAGTCATACATAGTGATTCATTACCACTTGAGGCAGCTGTGAGCATAAGCAAAGTGGATTTTTTGATTTTTTTTTCCTGGAGTTCAGTTTCCTAGGTTCAGTCTAAATTGTAGACATCTGAAGGATTAATCTCCTTTGAACTTTGATAATTCACAGCTGTGCTAAGTCATGTAGGTTTCATGCTTTCTGGCTCTGAACCAACCAGGAGTCAAATCTTTGTTATATTCTGGGAAGGTGGCCTTTTGCTTTGGGGACTTGCTCATGAGAAGGACCTTTGATTCCCTGGACAGTTCTCTGAGAGTCCTTTGTTAAGAGCCTCCCCCTTTTTCCCCCCCACACACACTATTCAGGTGTTGGTGCTCTCCTGGTCTGGTGGTGTATGTAAGTGGTTGTATTAATTTGTTCAAACAGAAGTCTCTCCGTGGAATCTCTGTTCTAATTTTTCTGTTTGTATTTTCTATACGCATATCCTTCTACTTATCTGTCTGTGTTGTTTAATTAAAGTAAGATTATTGACCTCAAGCTGCCTTTCCTTTAGAAAAACAGATCAAAGAACCTGTGTTAGCAGCCCACCCCATGTGCTAGTGTGGTTGCTAATACAGAAGCCTAAGTTTTGGTTAGAGTTTTCCTTATGTTAATCCTAAGTTTGTTACTGTGAAGGTCTGCAAACCATTCTTAGGGTTGAAGTTTTGGGTTTTTTTTTTGGGGGGGGGGGTGTTGGTTGGTTGATTAGCTTGGTTGTTGTTTTTTTTTTTTCTTTTCTTTTCTTTTGTTGGTTTTTTTTTCCTCTGAGGCTAATTCTGAATGCTTGACCCTTCTTCCACAGATACTTAAAAAAGCAATTCTTTGCCTCTAAGTTGTCTTTCTGTCGGATTGAGCACTCCCAGTTCCTGCAACAGATATGAAAATTCCATAATCTCTCATCATTCTAATCATATACCCTCTTCTCCTACCCTGAATGTACTCTAGCTTATAAAAGTTCCCCAAAGTCACTAGAATTGAATACAGTATTCTAAATACGGGCAGAGGACAAGAGTATTCCATATCTTATTCTGAAAACTACATTCCTTGCAATGCCGCTTAAATTCACATTGGCTTAAGGTGCGGAGGGGGCAAGTTAAACATTTGATTTAGGTTGAGTTTGAACTTAACTGAAACATGAAAAACCTTTTTCATATGAACTGCTGCCCAGCCCTTCCTCTTCCATCATATACTTGAAGAGTAGATTTTTGAACCCAGTTGTAGGATTTCACAGTTCTTTCCTCTTTACTCCACTATAGATGCCCCAATAAGATGGCATTATGCCTGCTCATTTATCAAGCTGGTCATATTATCCAAAAGAAAAATATATTTGTTAAATGGTTTGATTCAACTGTACTGTATCTATGGCATTACTCTAAAAACTGTCAAAAAAAAGAAATGAGGTTAGCTTACATTGTTCTTTTATTGAGAAACTCAAGCTGATTCTTGGTTATCACTATGCCTCTTTCTGAATCCCTGCCTATCATCCCTCTACTAATAAATTATAGATTTTTGCCAAAAAAACAAAGCTAAGTAGCTTGTTGTTTGAAAAGTCCACTTTCTTTGGGCTTCTTGCTTTCCAAAAAACTTACACTAGACCCTACCATCCCCTCAAGCAATCTTCCTATATCTCTCCTTTCTTTCTCAGCCAAATTCCTCAGGGGGGAAACCTGACTGTTCTCATTGCCTCTTCTAAATCAATTCTCAGTCCTTTGAATTCTGGCTTCTGACCTCATCATTAAGCTGGCACTGCTTTCTCCAAAGTTCCCAATAATCTTGATTACTAAATCTGATGATCTTTCCTCAGTCATCATCCTTTTCAAAAAAATGTCTTTTTATATTAATTTACTTATTTTAGCCAACATTAATTTCCACAAGATTTTGAGTTCCAAATTTTCCCACCATCTCTCCCCTCCCCCCACCCCAATATGGCCTGCATTCTGATTACCCTTTACCCCAGTCCTTCCTCCCCTCTATCGCCTCCCTCCTCCTCACTTTCTTGTAGGACAAAATAGATTTCTATACCCCACTGTCTGTACATCTTATTTCCTAGTAGCATGTAAAAACAATTTTTAACATTTGGGTCCCAAATTCTCTCTATTCTTCCCTCCCCACCCACCCTCATTGAGAAGGGAAGCAATTCAATATAGGTTATACATGTGTAGTTGTGCAAAACACTTCCATAATAGTCATGTTGTGAAAGATTTAACTATATTTTCCTCCATCCTGTCCCATATCCCACTTATTCTATTCTCTCCTTTGACCCTGTTCCTCTTCAAAAGCGTTTGCTTCTAATTTCCCCCTCCTTCAATCTATCCTCCTTTCTATCACTCCTCACTTAGCCCCTTCTTCCTATTTTCCTGTATATTATTCCCTCAAGCCAAATCTGATACAAACAAGGTACACTAATTCATTCTTTTCTCCCCCTTCTTCTCCATCATTGAAAAAGCTTTTTCTTGCCTCTTTTATGTGAGATTATTTATCCCATTCTATTTCTCTCTTTCTCCTTCTCCCAATCCTTCCTTTCTAACCCCTTAATTTTATTTTTAGATATCATCCCTTCATATTCAACTCACCCTGTGTGCTCTCTCTCATACATACATATATATATATATATATACACACACACATATATATACACATATATACACACATATATACATGCACACATATACATTTACATACACCTACATATACACATTCATACTCATGTGTGTATATATATATCACATATACATACACACACACACACGTACATATATATTCCCTCCAACTACCCTAATACTGAGAAAGGTCTCATGAGTTACAAATATTATCTTTCCATGTAGGAATGGAAACAGTTCAACTTTAATAAATCCCTTATGATTTCTCTTTCCTATTTACCTTTTCATGTTTCTCTTGATTCTTTTATTTGAGAATCAAATTTTCTATTCAACTCTGCTTTTTTATCAAGAATGCTTGAAAGTTCTCTATTTCATTGAATGTCCATTTTTACCCTGAAGGATTATACTCAGTTTTCCTGGCTAGGTGATTCTTGGTTTTAATTCAGACTCCTTTGACCTCCAAAATATCATATTCCAAGCCCTCTGATCCCTTAATGTAGAAGTTATTGAATCTTGCATTATCCTATTTGTGTTTCCACAATACTCAAATTGTTTCTTTCTGGATGATTGCAATATTTTCTCCTTGACCTTGGAACTCTGGAATTTGGCTACAATAGTCCTAGGAGTTTTCCTTTTGGGTTTTCTTTCAAGAGGTGATTGATGAGTTCTTTCAATTTCTATTTTACCCTCTGGTTCTAAAATATTGAGGCAGTTTTCCTTGGTAATTTCTTGAAAGCTGACATGTTTTCTTTATCATGGCTTTCAGGTAGTCCCATAAGTTTTAAATTATGTTGATTAAATTAAATTATCTCTCCTGGATCTATTTTGCAGATCAGTGGTTTTTCCAACAAGATATTTCACATTGTCTTCTATTTTTTCATTCTTTTGGTTCTGTTTTATACTTTCATGATTTCTCATAAAACTATTAGCTTCCATTTGCTCCATTCTAATTTTTAAGTAATAATTTTCTTCAGTGAGTTTTTGGATCTCCTTTTCCACTTGATCAATTCTGCTTTTTAAGGCATTCTTCTACTCATTGGCTATTTGAACCTTTTTTACCATTTGGTTTAGTCTGTTTTTAAGGTGTTATTTTCTTCAGTATTTTGGGGTTCTCCCTCAGGAAACTGTTGACTCACTTTTCATGATTTTCTTGCATCACTCATTTCTCTTCCCAATTTTTCCTCTACTTTTCTTGCTTAAATTTCAAAATCCATTATGAGGTCTTCCATGGGCTAAGACCAATTCATATTTTTTTTTCAGGGTTTAATTGTAGGAGATTTGACTTTATTGTCTTCTTCTGGGTCTAGGTTTTTATCTTTTTTGTCACCAAAGTAAGATTTTATACTCTGAAGTTTTTTTTTTACACTATCTGCTCATTTTCCCAGCCAAGTACTTGACTCTCTACTCTTAGTCAAGGTCAAACTCTGCTTCTTTGGGGAGGGGTGGTGTAGGGTCCCAAAATTCAGAGGTGTTATCCAGCTATTTTCAGAGCTACTTATAGGGGCCTTCAAATTTTCAGTTCTTCCATGATGGTATGATCAAAGGAGAGGTGTTTACTCCTTTTCGGACCTGTGCTCTGGTCTGTGAGTGCCCACATACTTTTTTCTACACTGGAACTGTGAGGGGAGTTCCACAAGCTCTGCCATGGTATATTTATTTTTGCTTAATTTAAAGATCTTTCCCATCCATTAAGAACCCTACGTGACCTGCTTAAATCACATGGAATCCTAAGTCACATGTGGTAGGAGGAGCTTGCTGAATGGGTAGAACAGGAAGAGTGGAGCAGAACTGAAAGGAAGATGGTGAGAGCAGTTAAGGCAGAGGAGCTAGGACACAGGCAGGCACAGTTAGTCTTGTGAGTGTTTGATTGTGGGAAGACCCTGGCAAGGGGGGAGGGAGGAGATGGCTTGGAAATGGCATTATCCCCTTAGCTGTGCTAAAGTGTATTGACTTGTTGGTTACCATGATAGATTTGGCTTTCTGCTGTTGGAATTTGGCTTTCTGGTGTCTGAATAAATGTTTTTCTTCTGCCTTCTATACAGAGAGTTTATTGTACTTTGTGATTCAGAACTATGCTGGCATATTCATAGTCAAGATCAGCACTGTAAACATTGCCTTGGCAATACACCCACCATGCTCCTCCTCATCACAGAGCCACCACCCAGAGCTGCGATCCAGATCCATGTATGGGTAAAGCAAGAGAATCTTGCCTCAGTGGCAGCAAAGAGATCCCTGTAATCACTCTCTGATTAGTCACTCTATCCCTATACCATCTGTGGGCCAGGAGCTCCAGAACAGCTGCCACCACAGTCACCTCCACCATCCTGGAGCTGGGACCAGGGCCATACTGTACACCTCCTGCACTCAGGTCTGACATTTTTCCCACTGACCTTCTATGCTGTCATTAGTGTTGGTGGACCAAAAAGTCTGGAAACCATCACAGCTGCCAGTGAATCAGTTCCCCGAGTCCTGTTCCAACCCCATCTATGCTGGTGCAGCCCACTCTGGACTGCACTCTCCTTCCAGCCAGGTGTGATAGACCCTTCCGGTCAACGTACCAAGCTGTCTTGGACTGGAGACTTATTTCAATCCTCATTTTGTGGGTTTTGCAGCTCTAGAATTTCTTGTGCCGTTTTTACAGGTATTTGGAGAGGTCTGCGGGACAGCTCCAGCAAGTCACTGCTTTTACTCTACCTGCCTAAGTCATCATCCTTATTGACACTGCTAACCATATATTGAGGAAACTAAGGCAGACAGAATTTACTTGATGCCTATTATCAGTCCCTGTTGGTCTCTAAATTTCTGACACACAATAGTTCAGCACATATTAGCAGGATATGATTCTTGATTAATGTATGATACAATTTGTAAATTATGCTCCTCTGATCTTTGGGACAATATGTATATGACTTCTGGGTTCCCCTTTGCCATCTTTCTGTTATTATCACTTTGTACTGGCTACTTATTAACTTACTTACTGACCAGAAAGGGTAGGGAGAAGTATGATCAGGGAGACCAAAACAAGATACAATTTTAACACATAATATTAAAAAGTTGTCTAAAGTACTTAGAAGTGAAGTGATCTATCCAGTATCCTACATTAATAAGAGGCAGGATTTCTTGAGTCCGAATCACACTGCCTCTACATCTCAGGAAGCCTACTCTTTAAAAAATGCATTTTAACTAAAAATAGTAGTATGATACAATGCCAATGAGTTCCTTCTTGCTCTAAATGTATGATACTATTTTACATTATATATGATACTATTTTATTATGGTGCTGCTTAATTTTTCAGTTGGAATTTAAACCATACACTACATGAACAAGCATATACGTGAGATACTCAGTAAATATATTCTTATCATCGGATCATCAGCAAGATCTTCATATCATCTTCAAAATATTTTTAAATGGTGCATCAAAACCTATCTTCTTTATTATCTTTCCCAAAAAAAGTCATCCATCTTCCTAACGTTCCAACTAAACTTCCAGTCACTCAGTTTTGCAACCTTCAACTCATCCTCAATTACTTGCTATCACACACCCCACACTTGCAAACAGTTGGCGAGCCTTGTCAATTCTAGGTCCACAACATCTCTCTCAGCCATCTCCTTATCTCTACTCAATTAGCTACCCCCTTCCCCAGTTCAGGCTCTTATCACCACTTCTAGATTACTGCAATAGCCTGATAATTGATCTCCTCCCCCAAATATTTTCCTTTATCTATCCATCCTTCATAAAACTGACAAAATGATTTTTCTAAAGTGCAGGCCACATCACTCCCCTGCTTAAAAACTGTAGAGGATCCCTATTCTTTCTAGGATCAAATACGAACTCTTCCATCTGACAGTTGAAACCCCTCACAATCTGGCCCCAGCTTAGGTTTCCAGGTTTATTACCCCTCACTCTCTTTCCACATATTCTTCAGGATGGCCAAACTGGCCTTACACATGAATTCCATCTTCTATCCTTGTGACTTAAACAGGTTACTGTCTATGGTGAAATTCACACTGTGTTTGAAAACTCCTAGCTTCCTTCAAGGGTTAGCTCATGAATTATCTCCTAAAGGAGGCATTTTATTCTCATTAATTGTTAATGCTTCCACCCCATGCAAATACATACATATATACAAATACATACATGTATACATACACCAATAAATAAAAATAGGTAAATTGATAAATAGATAACAAGATAAACAAAACAAAATAACCTACCTTGTTCTTATATTGTATCTATTTCGTATTTTTGTATTTGTGCATTATAAGAGTTTGAGAATTAGCTCACATTCTGAGATTTGTATTTCAGAGGAACAAGCATTTCCTCTCAGCTCTGAAAGTGATTTGTAACTATTTCAAATATTTGACTTGAGTCATGCCCAGACAATATTGAAGGATACACATAGTCTGGATATACATAGTCTGTGAGAGAAAGACAGAGGAAGGAGAGGAGTTCTCAAGAATTAAGTAGGAATAGTAGCATTGAGAATCATTCTCCCTAGCCCTGCCCAGGACTCAGTGATCTGAACTTGAAAGAATCAGTGGCACAGGGACGACATAAAAAAAAAAGATAATCTGAACTGTAGCAGAGAAAGGAGAGATAGAGGAGGGTCAGTGCTTCCCACAGGCATTTCAGAACAAAAGACTCAAGCTGAAATTGCCACTTATACATACCTATTGAAAAGAAAAAAGTCTACTCTTTCCCCAATTGCCCCTCCCATGACTGTTCAGCAACACAGTAACATACTCTGCTTGCTTCTTTTACCTAAACATTTCCAGTACTCTGGATTTTGTCACAAACATAAGGATGCCAGGGGATTAACAATAGAAAAAGTTAAATTTAAAATAGGAAAGACAAACCTCAGAAGCATTCCAACTGGGGAGGGATGGCTTTGGACTATAATTGTACTCCTTTGAGTTTGTGAAAATGAGAAAAATGATTATTAATAGCCAATGATTTGGAGAGATCCTGAGTTTAGTCTTTTTCTATCGTTCTCATTTCAGAGTTCAGCTCTTGAAGGACATTAAATTAACTCTTCTCAATCTTGGTCAGACCCAACCCCACCTTGCAAAGAATTTAATTCCATTGTGTTCTATTCAAATTTGAGTAGGGATAATTTCTTTATTAGATTGCCCAAGGCTAGGGATAATTTAGAAGTAAATGACATAACCAAAGTTCATTAGAATACATCCAGCCCATCTTTGTAATATTCATTCTCTCATTAATTGTAAAGCAATCAAAGTTCATTATCACCCTCAGTAACACCATTTTTTCAAGGGCATATAAGTCATGAACCCACCACCATGAGGGTCTTTGGCATTCAAGAGTGCCATTGACCTCTTTTATTAATGAAATCCCAGCATTATTAATAAAATTACTAATTACCCAAAAAGTATGTCTCTTGAACTTTTTGAACATCACAAGCTACTAATTGTGCTCTTAACTTTCTCCATGATAAAAACCCCATAAAACTGAAGATACCATGTGGATTTAAAGAGCTTTTAGATTGTTTATAGGCTAAAAGGGGAAAAAGTGGTAATTATTCTAATAGTAGATTAAATCTCTACCTGTAAAGGGATCTGAGAGTGCTGGCATGCAATTGAACTTTTCTGCTAAGTGTTCTCTACTAATGGCATTATACATGTACATGATGTTTCTCGTGGGAAAATATAACTCCTTGAGGGCAAACACTGTTTCATTTTTGACTTTGAGTCACCAGAATCTAGCATAGTGCCTGGCATAGAGTAGATGCAAAACCAATTCTTGATGAATGATTCTTAGTAACTTTTTGTATATTGTCAATAACATTCATCCTCATGTTTACAAAATAGTAGTAAAATGCATTTGCAAGTAAAACTGTCTCTGAAAACTAGGGGGAGTTTATTTAACAGTAGATAAATATGTTTTCTTAGAAATATTCACCTGGAAAATTTTAAAAATAGTTTCCAGATGAGGACATAGGCATATGAGTAATTTGTACCAAAGATGGGGTAGGTAGACAAGACATGAATTTGCTTTCACATTTAGCAGAGTGATTGATGCTTAATAAATGTTTGCTGACAGACTCAAAACAAAGGCTAATTTTCACCATCAACCACAGAAGAGCTGGGTTTATTTTTCTGCTTTTATTAAAACTTTTTTTCAACATAGGTTTGGCATTTCTCTCCACTGCAAACTCTACCCTACCCTTATGGGAAGAATCAGTCTATCTATCTCTCTGTCTATCTGTCTATCCATCTACCTATGCATTACACAATAGCATACATGTTTATGATGCTATTTGAGAGAAAACAGAAAGGATCAAGCTAATCACACCCTAAAATGAACACTTAGGGCATTTGAAAATTGAGAGGAAGAAAAATGGAATTGGAGGATTACAAGAGAGCATCTGATGGAAATGAGGTGGTACCTGGAAATTTTTTATTTCCTGCTCCTGGCCTGGTTTCATAATATTGGGAATATTGCTGTTGTTCAGTCATTTCAGTCATGTCTGACTTTTCATTACCCTATCTGGGGTTTTCTTGGCAGAAACACTGGAGTGGTTTGCCATTCCTTCTCCAACTCATTCTACAGATGAGGAAACTGAGGTAAATGGAGTTAAGCAGCCTTCCTGGGTCACACAGCTAGTAAATATCTGAGGTTAGATTTGAATTCAGGAAGATGAGTCTTCCTGCCTCCAGGACCTGCACTCTATTACACCAAATATTTTGAGTAACTTATAGATAAATGCATAGGTAGATATGTGTGTATGTACACATATCAATATGTAGGTATATGTGCATACATGTATATCCACAACAGTGCACTATGTACTAGTCAAACATAGAAAGTAATCAATTCTTAGTCATTATCGTGAAGACTTCATGATCACTGTACTTAATATCTAGTAGAGGCTACAATAAAAACTCATTTGGGATGTTGTTTGCCTAAGTGTACATTAATCTCAACAGCAAACTCTTAGTTTAAATGCATTAGTAGATATTTCCTAAACTAAGCTAAACTAAATTTCTGCTATTCAAATAAAATAATAGACTGATACAATATTTGCAGATCATCACAAATTTCCAATTAAGAAGCATACAAGAAATATACTGCATTGCAGGTCCTTTTGTCTGGTAAATGAATAAGGAAATACAAAGAGCATGCCTCTGGTTACAAGCATAATTAATTTTTAAAGATTTTGGAGGAAATTTATTGTAACAGTTTAATAAGCACTCTCATCTTCTTTTAATCATCATGTATTTAAATGCTATTACCTTTCTCTGAAGTATTATACCACCATCTCTTTATCTTACCTCTGCCTTTAAATGAAATTCATTCATTTCTCAACAAGTGAAAGAAGTAATCCCAATCTGAAAAGCATCAATTATGCAAAAAATTCAAGCCAAATCATTTTGTTTTTTTCTTTTGCTAACAGTTTGTAAGCATAATTAATCAAATCAAGTCTCCCTCTCTTCTTTAAGAGCTGTAATTTCAAAGAACAAATTAGAGCATCCTTGGGCATTTGCACGTAATATATGCATATATGTGTATATATGTATGTGTGTACATGCAAATATATGAAGCAATGTAGCTTATTTCATGCTCAACTTTGTATAAGTTATAAGATTATAGTATTTTCAACATAAACTAACATTTATATCATGTCATGGCTAATATAAGACACATTTATCACTTCTTTTTGGCATTATAATAATTGTTAAACTCTAAATTCCACACATATAAATGACCAGTATTTCTACACATTACCAGCAAAGCTAGAGATAGCTACAGATAGAGACATTCCTTTTATTATAACTGTAAACAATATAAAATAGTTCAGAGTCTTCCTGCCATGAAAAATGCAGGAACTATATAAAGACAACTGCAAAATACTTTTCACCCTAACAAAGTCAAATCTAAACCACTAGAAAAATATTAATTGCTCATGGATAGGCTGAACCAATATAATAGAGATGACAATTCTACCTAAATTAATACCACACATAAAATATTTCATAAGGCACAATCAACAAAAAAAACAAATTATTGTGCATTATATTTTTAATTCAACAGCTATCGTGCAAATATTTTGATAAGCAATCAAGATGTAAAGACAAGACCAAAACAGTCTCTAGCCTCAAGGAGCTTATATTCTCCTCTGAAATAAGTTCAAATTCAGTCTAAAGAGTGCATCAAAAAGAACATCTTCACATTTTGTTTTTATTTCATTTGCATGTATATATCTTATATACATGCAAAAAAGCAAATTGAACATTTAAGAAGAGATGAAAAGGAACATCTTCAAATTTTCCACTGAGAATTCCTTACATGAGTGTCTACAAATAAGAGTAAGGAATTTCCAGTGAAATGAACCTGCATTTTTTCAGAAAACAGTAATATTCAGTGACTTTTCTGATTTTTGCATCAATGCATTATCTATGTGCTTCATTTTTAAAAGTAGCATTGCTTCTGTATGCAAATATTTAAAAAATATTGTGGATTGTGTTTGTGGAATTTTAATACCCAATAATCAATATCCAGCATAACAAGAATTTACTAGGTGCTTACTATATGCAAGGAACTGTGGTAGCTACTATAAATACAAAGACATAATAAAAAAAATAGTCCTTTCCCTGAAGGGATTTAGATTTCATTAAAAAAATACAACATGTAAGTACAGATATATAAGATATGTATGTATGTATGCACATATATGTATACGTGTGTACGGTGATGATATCTGGTAATACATAATGCAATTAAATTGTTTTTAATGCATTCCCTTTGGTTCCATTTTATGTACTTTTAATATCTTTAATTTAATTTAACATCTCTAATTAATAAATCACAGTCATCTTGAATAACTTGTGTAGCTCTCCTTCTGGGCTAATTCTCCAACCCCAATTCATACTGCTAGCTGGATCTTCAGAGGACCATTGACTACTCTCCCTTCAGAATTCTAAGGGTAACTGAGAATGGTAGTAGTCCCCCAAGACCATTCCACTATTTCACCCCTTAGGATTATAGTGGTAACTGAGAATGATGGTCATTTCCCCAGACTGTTGTGCAAAAGCCCTATCTGGTATGCTTTTCACTGATAATCAATTTTATCCCAATTGACTTTTAGAAAAGACTATATGCTAAAATGGTATGGCAAAGATAATTGGTTCAAAAATAGTCAAACAGGGGCACACTCTTCCCTTGCACAGCAAGGTCTCCAGGGAGAGTGGATTCCAACCTAGAGAACCCATGTGGCCAAAGGGTAACCTCACATCTTCTGTTTGCTAAAAGTCCTTTCCCTGCCTTTGTAGTTCAAAAGTGCCCCTTAGCTGCAGGTCAGTGGTAAGCAGGAGGGTCAGTGTTCTTAAGACTCCTCAAGGTGTTTTTCCTTACTGTGTCTAGCTTATAGCAGTCTGTCACTTTGCTTCAGATGCAGACACTGCAGCTGGGGGAGTGGGGATGCTGCTAACAATATCAATGAGAACTTCAGCTCATCCAGCTTTTTGACATTGACAAGATAATTATTTAGTCAATTGTGAGGAGAGAATATAATTCTTTAGGCTTTCTCTCCCTGCCCCTGCTTTTCTTCCTCTGATATAAATTTAAGTGTCTGACTCTTCCAGGCTCTTAAACTTTGAAGTTCCAGAAGCTGTGTGTTTGTTCTTTGTTCTTTATCGCAGAAGACCATGCCATCAGAGAAATAATGACACAACTTGCACTTGTCTTTGTTTTGAGTGAAGGAGGGATGTGCAGGTCACCAGCCTCACTTCTCCTCTAGAGCCATCTGGGTCCAGTGATCAGATATTCTTCAGGATCACTGGAGATGGCCCAGGATGAGGCAATTGGGGTTAAGTGACTTGCCCAAGGTCACACAGCTAGTGAGTGTCAGGTGTCTGAGATGAGATTTGAACTCAGGTCCTCCTGACTCCTGCACTGGTGCTCTATTCACTGCACTACCTAGCTGACCCTCCAGAAACTATACTGCTTTTCTGAAGAGTACAAGTTTTGGAAATAGCTATGAATTACCCCCAAATTGCATGTACAAAGTGTATTACAAAGTGTACCCCCAAAGTACGACTCACTGTCTTCAAACACCTACAAAATTATTTCCTGAGAGGTCATCTGTTCATCCAATAGTCAAAGCATTTCAGTCCTCCCAAATTGATTAAAGGCTAGTTCACTCTGAGATTTTACCTTTGTTGGATTAATTCAATAAAAAAATCAGGGCCTTCTGTGTTTATATTAATTGATGTGCAGGTTTCTATACCCAAACTTATACCTGTATAGCACCTCTCACAATGTTTTTTGTAATGATTCATAATTATTACACACATCTTTTTAAATGTTATTTTTGAAATAATTTGCAAAATTAAGATTTCTTATCATATAAGACATAGTCTTAGAGTGAAATAAATATTTTTTTTTCAAAATTCAAGGTGAATTGTTCTTTCACAGTCAAATTTTAAAAATAGCAGATCATCAACACATGCACAGGAAAAAACACGTTCCGATTAAGCATCCATGTTTCCTGGAAGAAGAACATGACATCCATTAAATAAGGCCTATGGAAGAGGTAAATTATATGCCCTTAGGAGCTCAAAACTTTTCCTAGAAAGATAAATTATTTAAATTAGGAAGCATGAAATCTGTAAGGAAGACATTTTTTGATTGCTTGATCAGAGAATTTGGACTCAGTCTTGAACAAGAGTAAATAGTATTTAGGATAACAATTCTATAAAAAGCATACAACTATTAATTGCTATTTAATTATATAAAAATTAGACTAATTTTGAAGTACTTTATTGTAAGATACATTTTGATGGTACAGCAACTCATTAAGTGTTTTTGTCAGATTTAATTAGCATGAAAAATATAAAATTGTTGTGGAATTACATGTGACTCAGAAGTAGCCCCTGCATTTTAAAGTATAACTGTATTCTTCATAAATAAGTGTTTTTAAAATATGAACACAATAAAATTAGATTATTGTAGCTCTATGCAGAATGGAAACCTTTCCTTCATGCAATATTTGTATGAAGACTATATTTGTAATGTAGACTCCAAAAATTATACATGGACTATATCTAGTACCTTGTATAAATGTTCACATGCCTACACTTGATGAAATGAAAGATTACTCAGCTCATATTTTATCATTTAAAAGATCATTCTAAACATAGGCCATCTACTGCAGGAGGTTTTTCTGGGTCTCTACCATCACCAACCTCTCCCCCAGGACTTCTCCTCTAAGAGAGGATGCTCCTCTAAGAGTATCTTCAGTTTGCACTGGAAATATATATTTTATTATTTGCATGTTGTCTCCCCCATTAGATATGAGCCCCTTGATGGTAGGCATCCAGTTTTTGCTTTAAAAAAAGTAATCTTAGGGCTTAACCCAGTGTGCTTGGCACAGTAGTATGTGCTTAATGGTATAACTCCCAAAAACTGGAGTTCTCAAAGTTGAGGAACTTATACCTCTTGTCTTACAAATATGCAAATGTAAATTAAAAGAGTAATTACATAAGTTATTAATTCATATTGATTATTAAATGATATAAATAAGCTATGGCTTAAAATTTAACATATTACCAACATGTTAACTTTGTAAACAAAATAATGTATGTTCTTAAACTAAAAAAATTATTTTGATCTATCAGTGGCACTATTTTTCAATGAATCCATGATCTCACCCTTCATCTGTGCAATCATAATCTATCCATGTCTAATCACCCTATACCAACAAAAAGAATTATGAAATAATTTAAGTGGTTTACATTTAATTTCAACTAGACAAACATTAAAATGCTTATTATATGCAAGACAGTGTGACAGACACTGGACTTCACTCCAGTATGTCTCCCTATACACACACACACACACACACACACACACACTCATACACATATACACACACACAATACCAATCTGTATTTCTTCATCCTGGAATCGTTCTTTTTTCATACATATACATGCATTCATGCCTTTGGTTTTCTTTTTCCATGTTTCAAAATTTCTGGAAATTTTACCTCTCTACCTATGACCACCCCCTAATAACTGTTAAGAATTCCTTAACTCTGGGCTGCACAAATCCATTAGAACTGTCCTCCAGAAAATTAATGCACTTGCATATACTTGTGTATATGTATACATGCATAATTGTGTATGTACATTCACATTTGCATATGTATGCATGTACACATGTATGCATACTTAAGTGTGTATATGTGTACATGTTTGTATATAGTTACACACTAATATATGCACATACACAAACACACATAGTGCCATTTTATATTTGTAGAGGTAGATTCATCATCCTATCCTAGATTTTTTCACACATATGCATGCATCAAGGCATGCATACACATACACACACACACACAAACACAAACACACACAGACAAACACCACTGTAAGAAATTCCCCCCAAGGAAATCAAATATTATTGGACCAACTAATCCCTGCACTTCTAGTTTTCTCAAGGTAAAGCCTTCTATCATAATTCCTAAAACAGGTAAGAAAACAAAGTATATCTGAAACGCTATGTCCATTTAGAGAATGTAATGTTTCAAAATATATTCTACTCCACTGCTCTAAGACTTGGGCAAATAAAAAAAAGATTTTCTATCCCTCCTTCATTTCCAAAAGGTACAGGCAATCCACATTTCTTTCTTTGTAATATGAAATCTCTTTCATGTAACCCCAAGTGTTTGCAGGCCTGGGAGAAAGCAGAGACAGAAAAAAACCCCAGCTCTTCAGCTTCTCTTCTGCTGAGTTTTCAGTTCTCACCCTTAAAATAGGCAGAGGACACCAGGGTCAAGCAAGACAACCTTTTTCCTTGTGACAGGCCGACTAATATCTATAAAGTTGGAATGGAGTTCAGTAATAATTTTTTTTTTGCTATTTCTAGAGAACCATTTGGACACTGCTTTATCTTGATTTAAGCAGCAAGCTATTAGACATGTCACAGGAATCAGAAAACCTACACAGAGAAGGGTTGTTGTGCTAGACCTAAGAGAACCCTCCATAAAATGAACAAATTCTTGATCTTGGCACCAGTGGTCTTTTCCAATGAATCCAGAGGGAGAACTCACTCCACAATGTTCTTGGGAGAAAAGGGCCCAAATTCCCTTTATTCTTTTGGGGAAGTAACTTATTTTTAAAATTGAATTTATTTTTGTCACATTTTAAGTTGCAAACTGCCTCCTTCCCTCACCCACACTAGAGAAGGCCACCATTTATTCTTAATGGTAAAGGCAATTAGAGGCAGCTAGGTGGCACAGTAGATGGAGCATTGAGGCACGAATTAGAAAGACCTGAGTTGAAATTCAACTTCGGACACTTACAAGCTGTATGATAATGGGCAGGTCACTTACTATGTTTACCTCAGTTTCCTCAAATATAAAATCAGGATATTAATATCATTTCAAGTGCTATTAACTAACAATAACCCCAGGGTTTTTTGGGGGATCAACTGGGATAATATTTGTAAAGTATATAGCATTAGCACAGTTCTAGGCACATAGTAGGTACTTAATAAATGCTTGTATCTTTCCTTATATATGTTAGTGTCCTCCCTTTTTTCTACTATTGCTCCTCTTCCTCCTCCCTTACAAGAGTTCCAAGATTTAGTGATTCTGTTAACACACCTGTACTACCTAATTTCTTTGTGACCGTATACTTGAATGAATAGCTATGCTCACGGAAGTTAAAGAGAGAAAGGTTCCATATTCACCATAACATTGTCAGCAGCACTTTCTGTGGCAGCAAACAACTGGAAACAAGGGAGGTACCTATTGATTGGGGAAAGGCTAAACAAATCATAATATATGAATAAGATGGAATCTTATTGTACCGCAGGAAAAAATGACAGATTCAGAAAATATGGGAAGACACAAATGAACTGTTTCAGTAAAATAAGCAGAAATAGAACAATATGCACAAAACACTATAATAATATAAATGGACAGTGAAACAAAAGTGAATGAACTTCATATAATTATAATAATCAGTCATGTTACCAGGGGGAAAAATTAAGAAAAATGTACTTCTCTCCTTTCACATCCGAGGTAGAGATCAATGAGTGTTGATTGTTACATATTCTGTCAGATACAGTCAATATGTTGATTGGTTTTGATGAACTGCTTATTTCTTTCTAACCTTTTTTTTAACTAGATGTGATACGGTGGGTGAGAAAGAGGGGAAAGATAGGGAATTTATTCAAGAAGGAATGGGATTTATATCAGCAAAAATCATCAGTAAAATATTTAAAAGAATTAATGAATGAAAGTTACCCACTATCAAGTTTTCTTCCTATTCCCTCCTTCGCTACCATTTTAACTCAATTTTGATGCAATCAGGTATTGGATAGACTTTCATAGCTATACAAAACAAGAAAGTAATCGTTTTCCAAGAATTTAATCAGAGGTCTTAGATAGGGTGCCCAAACTGAAGTTTTCCCTTACATTTTCTTACTTCAAACTGATGAAATAGCTTTTAAATAACAGTAACAAAGCAATTGGTCCTGAAAAGATATTTGGTCAATGAGTAGCTTTAGATCAACAGATGTACAATAATGCTTTATTTATCTGGCTATCAGCCATCCAGTAAGAGCACAAATACAGAATATTTCCAAGCTAACAAAAAAAAAGCCTCCCCAGTATGAAGAGTAATGGAAATGAAGGTTACCCGATTCCATGAACAAAATGGGTGTGGCCAATATATTCAGAAGGCCCTACGGTCAATGGGTTATGGCTGATTTCAGCAAAAGGGAAAAAGGGGGGGGGGGGTTACTAGAGTTGGCAGAGGCTAGACTGCTCCTCCACCTTTGAGACTTGAGTCTTTGGATTCATTCAGATATCAAAATGTGGAGAGTAATGAGAGTCCTGGCAGATGAAGCTGGCTGACTGACACAGATGTAACCTACTAGTAGTATCAGCAGCTCAACACAAGCCAAAAAAGTGCTTGGAAAGAAATTAAGAGACAACGAGTGAGTGAATGAGTGAGAGTAGGTGTGTGTGTGTGCGTGTGTGCAACACACAGGAAAATGGTCCTGTTTGTTTCAATAGGTAGGCTAAGGCTAGATGTAACAATTTCATTTAGATATAAATGCCATTCCAATTGGTAGGTGAGTATACTCAGTTATTTTCCAATCATGTTCAACTCTTCATGACCCCATTTGGTGTTTTCTTGGCCAAAATACTGCAGTAGTTTGCCGTTTCCTTCTTTGCCTCATTTCACAGATGAGGAAACTGAGGCAAACAAGGTTAAGTGATTTGCCAGGGTCACACAACTAGTACATGTATGAGTCCAGATTTGAACTCAGAAGGACATCTTTCTGACTCCAGGCACAACCTAGCCACCCTGGAATTGGTACACAGATTTCTACAATTATCAGGCAGGAAGTTTCCTTCCTCACTTCCACCTCCCTTCTGTTCATTAGTCACAAAATGAAATCAAAAGTTCAATAATTATGTGGTTAAATGAAATACACAGGAAGGCAAATGTTCCATCCTCATGGAAAAAGCAGGTTTTCTCAATTTAAACTGACAATGATAAAAAGACTACATAACCAGCTGTGAAATGTCTTAAAAGACAGCATAATATAAATGATAACAGGGTCCACTGGCAAGCCAGGTATTTAAAACTTGCAAAACAGCAATTTACAAAAGAAAACTAATCCTGGGGCCAGAAATTGAGAATTCTATGAACAAGTCCTCAAATGAATGGATCCAGTCTAGTATATTGACAATTGGTTTACATAAAATAACACTTGTTTTTGTAACTAGATTCATTCTTCACTGTTACTCAACTAACCAAACCACAAGTCACTTACCATTTCAAACAGCTGGCATTCGACACCCAACTAGACAGCCTTGTTAGTGGATGCCCATGTCTGTTTTTCACAAAACTATGGGTAGAGCAAAACAAAATGAAGCAAAACAAAAGAAAAACAAACAAAACATAAACAAAATGTTCAATAAAACCTGCCAGGCTTTTAATAAGACACATGGGAACAAACTAATCTGGATTTCTGTAGGCAGATACTACATAAAAGGTTAATGAAAGGCTCAGTTAATGCAGGAACATCTGTATCAGGATCAGCACAATTTTTTTAAGGAGAGCATAACATCTGCAAGGAGGCAAGGATTATCCCATGGAGACAACACTTAGCCTTAAAACCCAAAGATTTGTGGCTCAGTATACTGTTTTACACTCAATGATTGCTTTTCCTCAGCCATCACTTGTAAATCACAATGTCACTTTCAACAGAGGGAAAGTCCATCTCTAGTATAAATTTGGAGATAGTGTCAGTATTTAGTGAAGTCAATATAATTTTCCTTCGTAAACAATATAGAATGTCTAGGATTGAATAAATGTTCTCATTATTTTGATGATAAGCTTATCAAGAGGAAAATATAAAACCTTGAGATACGCATATTTATCAAATTAGCAAGGTTTAAATGAAAGGGTTTGTGTCTCATTGTATGTGACCTATCAAAGTGTATGTATAACTAGCTATAAGCATCTGGTTAAACAGCTGGAGAGTAAAGACTATTCATTGATAACCATTTTGTGACTGTTAATAAGGACTAGATTTTAACTGCATGCTGTGTAGCAGAAACAGCTGATTAATATTTTTTTTTGTTTCATGCTGAGGTGTTTTAAAATAGTTGATGTTCCACACATAATACTTAAAAAAGAAAAAGTGAAATTATAGAGTTTTATAGCAATGTCATGAAGAATCTGTCAGTACTTCAATTATGTGCCTCAATTCCGTGGGACATTTATAAAAATCATACTTGATCCAGACTCACAAAACATATACTTTTATTAACATCTGAATTTCTACTAACCAAAATTTATAGACTTCAAAATCACAGTGTTATTAAAAACAAAATAAATTAAACTACTTTGAATCTTTATCTTAATAACTATCGTTGCATCTAAAGATTAGGGGTGATTTGTTTTATTTTGGGGTTATTGGGAGTTGTAATACTATGATACTGTGAGCTAAAAATTTTAGGCATTTAATTTTAAAATCCACATATGTGTATATGTGTATACACATGTATATGATCCTGCTCCCAAGCAGCCACCTATGTTTCCCACACATTTCCCACATCCATTCTTTTACTGTTCCTTCAGGTTAATCCCATTACAGTATAACTGTGATCAATTCAAAATTATAATGCAGTATAGACAGGGCATTATCATCTTTGAAATCACTTCCCTATATTCCAAATTTTGCCATTTCTACATTTGCAGTATCATTTGTATATGTCTTCTTTTCTCTATAGTTCAAGCTTTTATCATCTCTCATCTGGGCTATTGTAACTATTTTCCTTTTTTTAATTTTATTTACTTTTTAAATTTATGGAATAAAATAAGAATTTCCATAATATAGTACAATAAAAAGAATGATTGCACATGACACCATAAATTCACTATGTACAATTTACTATTCCTTTTAAATACACAAAAACATTATCATGTAAATTTCTTTTTTCCTCTTTTTTTCTTCTCTCCCTCCTCCATCTTAGAGATCTTAGAAATGGTTACCATTAGACACAAATAGGTACATATACGTAAATTTATTCTATACATACTGTGTTCTATCGGTTCTTTCTCTAAATGCAAATAGTGTCTTTCCTCATACGACCTTCATAGTTAATTTGGATATTTATTCACTCAAAGTCATTCTTAAAACAATATTGCTGTTATTGTATGAAATGATCTCCTGGTTCTGTTCATTTCACTCTTCATTATTTTGCACAAGTCTTTCCATGCTTTTCTAAGATCATTGAACTCATCATTTCTTATAACACAACAGTATTCCATCACAAGGATATAACTTGTTTAGCCATTCGCCAACTGACAGTACCCCTGCAATTTCTAGTTCTTTGCCACCACAAAGAGGACTGCTAAAAACATTTTAGAGCACACAGTTTCTTTTCCTTTTTTCCCTAATCATCTTTGGAAATAGACTTAGTAGGAGCATTGTTAGGTCAAAGGGAATAGGCAGTTTGATAACTTTTAGGCATAATTCCAGATTACTCTCCAAAATGGTTGCATCAGTTCAAAATTCCACCAACAATGAACTAGTATCCCCATTTTTCCACATCCCCTCCAACATTTTTTACTTTCTCCTTCAATATTTTAGCCAATCTGATAGGTATAAAATGATACATGGAGGTTGTTTTAATTTGCATTTCTCTAATCAATAATGTAACTGTCTTCTTATTAGTCTCCATACCTCAGTTCTCTTCCCATCAAGGTTGTAAGCCTAGGTGACTCAGAGGATAGTAATGCCTTGCTACACTATATCATCCTTTTGAATTAATCTCATAAATATTAAGAGAAACATAAATGGCCTCATATTCCAAGAAAAAGGTAATTTGAACAGGAAAAAAATATGAGAATAAGAGCTGATAAAGCTGGAGTAGTTTAAAAATAAATGGCTATGGAATCACTTTCACCAAATCATATTTACCATTAAGATAAATAACGGGCTTATGAAATAATGAAAGTTCTGCCTAGAGACCAAGGAACAACCTATTTGACCTCTAATCATTTTATCTGTGTTTTTCTATGAAATCGCAAATAAATTAATTATACTTATCTAAATACCATGCATATTATCAGGGCTCCCCAATAAGAAAATTAAGATATATTAAGAGATCTTGAAGTCTTACCCAATCTACAAATCAGTTGTTACTGAACCTAAGACTTCTTTCTCAGCACCACTATAACATCCACCTTCTTTTGGTGAGGAGAAGGAAGACAGAGGGAGAGACTGAGATGAACTGAGTTACCCAGCTAGCTGGATCCTCATTCACGCAGCTCAGTCTACTCACAAGTTGTGTTCATCCTTCATTTCGAAGAGGACCATGATATCAGGGAAATGATGACATGACTTGTATTTGACTTTGTTGTGAGTGAGAGTCACCAGCCTCACTTCTTCCTCCTGAACCATCTGGATCCAGTGACCAGATATTCATCAGGATGACTGGAGACAGTCCAGGATGCAATAGGAGACCTTAGTCTTTTAGCCTAAGAATTTTTCAGGTACTCACTTAAAGTGAGCTAATGCCCATTCAGTGAGCAGGCCTCTTTAAACAGTAGTCAGGGGATGGTCCCTTTAAATGGAAAAGAAAAAAATAGACAAATAAATAAATCATGCTGGGAACAACAGGATCCTCAAGGTTGTTTCAAAGGGAAACAGTTACTGTTGTCACTGGAGTGACATTCACTCTAAGGCAGGAGGGTCTAAAACACAGCCATTGAGCAGAGCTAGGGAAGGGACCCATTGTTATTCAATCTATGGGCTGCAGAGTACACCAAGTCTAAGGTTGCAGGGCAGGGCAGGGCAGGGCAGGGAAGGGAAAGGAAGGGAAGGGAAGGGAAGGGAGAGAGGGAGGAAGGGAGGAAGGAAAGAAAAGAAGGAAGGAAGGAAGGAAGGAAAGAAGGAAGGAAAGGAAGGAAGGAAGGAAGGAAGGAAGGAAGGAAGGAAGGAAGAAGGAAGGAAGGAAGGAAGGAAGGAAGGAAGGAAGGAAGGAAGGAAGGAAGGAAGGAAGGAAGGAAGGAAGGAAGGAAGGAAGGAAGGAGAGAAGGAAAGAAGGAAAGAAAGAAAGAAAGAGAGAGAGAAAGAGAGAAAGAAAGAGAGAAAGAGAGAAAGAAAGAGAGAAAGAAAGAGAAAGAAAGAGAGACAAAAAAGAAAGAAAGAAAAAAGAAAGAAAGAAGGAAGAAAGAAAGAAAGAGAGAAAGAGAGAAAGAAAGAAAGAGAGAGAGACAGAAAGAAAGAAAGAAAAAAGAAAGAAAGAAGAAAGAAAGAAAGAAAGAAAGAAAGAAAAGAAAGAAAGAAAGAAAGAAAGAAGAGAGAAGAAAGAAAGGAAGGAAGGAAGGAGGGAGGGAGGGAGGGAGGGAGGGAAGGAAGGAAGGAAGGAAGGAAGGAAGGAAGGAAGGAAGGAAGGAAGGAAGGAAGAAGGAGGAGGAGGAGGAGGAGAAGGAAGGAAGGAAGGAAGGAAGGAAGGAAGGAAGGAAGGAAGGAAGGAAGGAAGAAAGAGAAAGAAAGAAAGAAAGAAAGAAAGAAAGAAAGAAAGAAAGAAAGAAAGAAAGAAAGAAAGAAAGAAAGAAAGAAAGAAAGAAAGAAAGAAAGAAAGAAAGCATTGCCTCACTTTAAATAAGCACCTGAAAAGGCCTTAGCCTCAAAGGTCAAGGTCTCCCAGTGCATCCTGGGCCACCTCCAATCATCTTGATGAATATCTGGTCCCTAGATCCAGATGGCTCAAGAGAAGAAAGTGAGACTGGTGACCTTGCACAGCCCTCGCTCACTCAAAACACAACCAACAATAACACCCACCTTGAAAAGATCCTGAGACAGTCTATTAAAGACTTTACATCAGTTAACATTGACCTATTAATGCCTACTCTGTGTCAGAGTATTCAACCAATTTTTAATATATTATTAGAATAGAACTCACATCTCTCCATGTTGTCCAAATGATAAAATTTGAACAACTGTCAAATGCTTTGGAGAACCCTAGATGTACTGTCTACAATAATCCCCTGTTCCATTATTTTAATATTAATATTAAAAAATGAAATTAACTTAGCCTTGCATGTCTTTCCTTGATGAACCTAGATAAGCTCTAGTAACAGCCATTCTAAAGGCTTAAAAGATTCCTTTAATAATCCAATCATAATTTTTCCCCAGAAATCAAAGTCAAGCTCCTTATTCTATACTTTTGAACCTCTTTATTTTTTTTTTAATTGGGATACTTCCCATTTTTCAGTCTTGAAACATCTCTCTTTCTCCATGAGCTTCCAGATAATAATGACACTGACCGAAAAGTAGAAAAAAGAAAATTGACCCTGTTCATGAGTATCCTTGAACATTGTTTGTTTAGGTTCGGTGGCTTGAAATCGTTGAAACCAGATAAATCTTCAATTACTGTCACCACATTAATCTAGGACTTCAGTTTTCTGTTAACTATTATTGTTCTAATTTTCTCAGCCCAAAGATAATTTTTATGTCATTAAAAATAAAAGAAAAGTTCAGGAGTTCTAATTTCTCCACATCCTTTATTATATTTGTTCCATAATTTACCATAAAGAACAGTCATATCTTTTTATAACCTCTTTTGCCCATTTTTGTTTGAAAAATATTTTATGTCCTTAACATTTCTTGAAAACTTAAACTCGTTTTGAGATGTCATGCATCAAGTTAACCATTCTTTTACATACAATTTCCACTACTTTCCCTCATATCTATTTTCTAAACATGTTCTTTTAAAATGTAATTTGTTTGATGAATTTTCTGCATTTCCATATCCATGTGTCTTCAGGCAGTTCCCCTTTTCTTCCTCACTGTTACAGTTTCTCTTTGGCTTTAAAAATTTGTGTCTTATAAGTCGTCCACTTCCTCTTGGGTTAATTTTCATTATACAATTTTAAATCATCTATTCTTCAACTGAATGCTTTGAAATCTACTCTCCTAAAATCAAGCGCACCTATCAGGCTTTCTTCTCCTCCTGTAACATGGATTCTAAGTCTAGTCCCTTTCTTCTGAGGCTAACATGATTTCTATTCCAGCAAATCAATTTTTCCATGTTGGTCAAAATCAGGTCAAGAAAGGAGTGTCTCTTGTTCCTTCTCCCAAAATTATCATTAGGGTAAATAAAGAATTTATAAGCTACTCTGCTTTTGTCACAAACAGTATTCCAACAGATACCTGGGTAATTAAAGACCCCTATGACTACTCTAGAGATGAGGGCTGGATCCAGATGGCTCAGGAGGAAAAAGTGAGCCTGGTGACCTTGCATTTAAAATTTTATTTATTTACTTTTTAAATTTATGAAATAAAATAAGAATTTCCATAATATAGTACAATAAAAAGAATGATTGCACATGATACCATAAATTCACTGTGTACAATTCACTATGTTGATGTTCCTGATGTGATGCCTTGTGAATTGCATTTAAGTGAGATAGGACTGTGCAAAGTCAACAGCCTCACTCTCTCCAGAGTCATCTGAATCCAATGCCAAGACATAGGTCTGCCTGCACTGATATGATAATTTGACCCATGGGAATTGATGAAATCACCAAGTGACAGGGAGTGACAGGTTACAGACTGAAGAGAGAAAAGAGTCCAAGACACAGTCTCAGGGTGTACTCACAGTTAGTATACATGACATAAATGAAAATTTAGCTGAAAGAGCCAAGAGATAAGAAAATCATTAAAAATGATTGGATACTGTTTCCATTTTCATAGTTCTATGACATGTCTCATTTCTTGTGTGGGAATATAGGGAAGATGAGAAAATAATGGTGTCTTAAGTTTAAAACAAAACAGTCAAACTGCATAATCTAATATTTTAAATCTTTCATATTGACTTAAAGGAAAAAAGTCTAGCGGGTTATCTTTTTTTAAAATCTTATTTGTAATATGAATAATGAGGGAATTTATTTTACTTGATGACACACGTTTGTTAGAAGTTTTGTTTCTCTTGCCTTTTAAATAGATGACGACGGGAGAGAAAGAGAACTCAGAATTCAAAATAACATTTAAAAAATGAAAAAAATGAATCTTATTTTTAACTAAAATAGCTAAGAATTCAAAACATATTTGTCTTGAAATAATTATATATATAATTGTTAGAGAATAAAAATATAAGATGAGGGCTTTTTAATTTTAATTTAATAAAATAGTTGAAATTTAAGCGTCTATTGTTTGGCAGTTATTTTTCTTCTATTATAATGACTAAAAATTTACCTAAAATTTGCAATTAATTTTTGAATTAAAGTCACTTGCTTCATTTAACAATAATAATTAAACAAATTATGATTGCTTTCAGGGCTATCTGAAAAATTAATTTGTAATAGAATCAAAATAAATCATTGCTTTAAAATGTACTCAATAACTTCTAGTATCTCTTCTAGTAACAGTTTCTGAGTTCTTAAGAAAATGTTTCTCCAGGAAAGGAGCATTTCAAACATTTTTCTATGCTGTTGCTTCTAGATTTTTTTTTGAAGGAATGCAATTTATTTTGAATAAAATGTATCCTACTCACCTGACAGAATTATTAATGCTTTTATCAACAACATCATTATCATTATAAATCCAAATGAACCATTTCTCTTTAGAAAAAATATTATTTAAGCATGGATATTCCCCATCTCTCCCCTTATACAGAAATTTACCTCAGAGTCCAATCCATGCTGGAGATGACACAATATAACTTCTCAAACTAACAGAAAAGCCTCATTTCTCTGCCACAACTAACGGCTACAAACACTTAAGGAGTCTTGACCAAGGTTTTCCTCTCTCAGAACATCTGTCATTTCTTTTCTGCTCATACCCAGAACCTGGGGTCCTATCCTTGCTCTTTGTCCTTGGAACAATAATCAGAACTCTTTTATACCCTAGAATCAACTTTACTTATAGATTATGGCTTTAAAAACCTCTTATTGCTGCTATTGTCACCATCATCATTATTCTATACTTGTAGAAATTAAAAGTCTGGGGGATATTTATAGTTTGTATCTTGATCTGGTCATCAAAAAAATAATTATGTGTTGATTTTAAAAGCTTTTGTTCAGAGCTTCTGTTAGGCTACAGGTTGGATTCAGAGTAAACAGAGATAGTAATAATGTTAATAAAAGTTTTAAGGAAAAACCAAGAAATCATGGTTTACCTCTAATAGACCCATAAAACAGCTCATCTTACCAGCACACTCAAAAAATTGATATTTAATATTTATTAAAATACGCATAAAGGATTTTTAAAGGTACAGTTATTAAAGGTACAAAAATATTTGATATTTCCTGATGCTATACTTTCAAGAAAATATTGAAAGACTAAAAATGTTAAGAACTTTTTTCAGTTAATCTAAAGAAGATTAATACCTATAAAACAAGCACTAATTTTAATAGTTTATAATGGAGGAAATATAATGCTGCGAGGATGACCAGGCTTCCACACAGCAGATCCATCAGTGCATTGGGCGCTACCATGTACCCGTGGTCCAGGCACAGGCCCCTGTGACCGGTGAACTGGAAAAATTCCAGGAACTCCTGAGTTGACGGCACAACGTACTGCAATGACAAAGCCAAAAAATTCGTGGATACCAGAAGCGAGGAACAGCAGCTTAGAATGCTGTGTGATCAAATGTGTTGATTACCACATACACCTCATCTCCACCATGTCCAAGAAGATGAATTCCCTGGCTTCTATTGCAAAATGGGGTCCTTGTCAGTAGTCATCCAGAGTGAGAGAATGGGTCTACTTGTAAAAATGTATGGAAATTTTTTACCTTTGAGTTAAATTTTCATAATGAAGACATAGAGGCTGTAGCAAATTTAATAATACTTTATGGAAATTTGACATCTGCTCCTGGACTCTGGTGGTTCTGTTATATGTTCTGGTCCATAGGTCAAGAAATGGAGGAAACTGGCGCTTGGATCTGGATTGAAAGTAGCCTGTAGGGCTAACAGTAACTAGACTCACCTCATCGGTGAAGCTGATTTCTATTTTACCTGTTGGAGTCCTTACTGGCTTTCAGTTGTTTCCCATGTATTTGGTTCCTGAAAGCTGGAGTAGCCCCTTGGATTTGTGGGTATCAGTGGTTCTACTCTCCAATCTAATCTCCCATTTGGTGGGAGTCCTTCAGGTAGTCATCCACTTTTATTTGGTGGCAACTTCATGTCCACTTGATTGAGTCATTTCCCATAGACAATAAATCAGTAACCATGAGTTCCCTACTGAATGGAAAAGAGAAGCTCAGTTGTGCTTTTCCCCCCAGTAAAAAACATGGCATTCAGAGGGGAGTCTGGGGAAAGAGGGCTATTTGGATTAGAGCACTGACCAGCTCCCCAGTGATCTTTCCTTTGTTGAGAACAGGGCTACTACCAGCTTTCAGTTAGGATATCAAGCAAGGGCACCAGACATGAGAACTTACGGTTCCTTCACTTTCATGTCTCTAGGGACTGCTGCTCAGGTTACTTTGGCTTGCCATTCTAGAAGGGATTACAGGGACAACGCTTCAGTTAAAGTGTTTTGAGGCTAACATGAAACAGTTTTGAGTCAAGGCCAAACAAAGTCTCTTTTTGCTTGCAGAACAACCTTAAGGTTCTTGCTTAAGGGAATGGTAGAACACTGGTTATAGGGAAAAGTTAGTTTTCCCCAAAGCAGGAAAAGAAGTCATGCTAGACTCTGGCCTTACTAATTTGCCCTATCCAACAGAAATAGCTTGTTGAGAGGATTCTCTGAGAAGAGCAAAAGGGTAGGAAAAGCACTTAAACTTCCGAAGGATAGGCAAGTTGCAAGGGAGAACTTCTGCTCCCCCAAAGTACAGGCAGCAGATGGCACAAATTATCCAGTTATTACTGTTGGTTAAAACTCTGAGCAATATGTTAGTATGAGGTATTGTAAAGAAAAGATCTTATCCTCTTCATACCAATTTCTTACAGAATGTTTACAGTCACTATTTTCCTAGTGGTCTGAAAAAACTATTTGATTAGTTTGATTAAAAATAAACATGATCATTGACGGTTAAAGTAACATTTCTACAATAGGGAATATGAAAAAATGCGAATTTCATTAGTTTCTCAGAGTTTCTCTTAAGGGTATGTTTTAAGACAACAATTTTATTTTAGATAACATTTAGAAATGGAGGGATGCATGTAGGATCTTATTCTGTAGCTTTGAAAATCTAGTTTTATAGGTATGTAATACACTATTTTAATAATATTTTATTTTCCCCAATTATATATAAAAACATTTTTTATATTTGTTGGGGCCTTTTTTTATATTTCAAATTCCAAATTCTATCCCTCCCTCCTTCCCCTTACCACATCTTGAGACAGTAAGCAATCCGATATAGGTTATACATGTGCAATCATGAAAAACATTTTCATGTTATTCAATCTGTTCAAGAAAACTTGAACAAAGAAAGAAAGAAAAAAGAAAAAGTGAAAAAAATAATATGCTTCAGTCTGTATTCAGTCAACATAAATTCTTTCTCTGGAGGCAGATAGCATTTTTCATCATGAGTCTGGGATTATCTTGGATCACTGTATTGCTGAGAACAGCTAAGTCATTCACAATTCATTGTAAATATTGCTGTTACTATGTACACTGTTCTCCTGGCCCTACTCACTTCACAATGTATTAGTTCATTTAAGTCTTTCCAAGTTTTTTTCTGAAATTATCCCTCTTGTCATTTCATATGGCACAATAATATTCCAATGAAAGTCCTATAGCACAACTTGTTCAACTATTCCCCAGTTGATGGACATTACCTCAATTTCTAATTCTTAGCCACCACAAAAAAGCTGTTATAAATGTTTTAAATAGGTTCCTCACCCCTCCCACTCCTACCCCCTTCATTTTTTCAAAATCTCTTTCAGGATACAGACCCAGCGATGCTATTGCTGGACCAAAGGGTATGCAGTTTTATGGCCCTTTGGGCATAATTTCAAATTGCTCTCCAGGATCATTTAAGAACTCTACCAACAGTGCATTAGTGTCCTAGTTTTCCCATATCCCCTCCAATGTTTATCATTTTCCTTTTCTTTGTCATATTTGATAATCTGATTGGTATGAGGTAGTATGTCAGAGTTGTTTTAAACAAACAATGCAAACTGAATATTTTAGGACAAAACTATTACAGAACATTTTTGTTGCACCTATGCTACCATGGATATGACTTAGATGGGGTATGTAGGGTAATACCTTCTATTAGTTCTTTATTCAAGTTCAAAGTTATGCTCAGAATGCCATTAATTGTAGTAATGCATATTGAGATTCAAGCTATGATGCCTCATTTTATATAACTGAATTGTTTTTAAACCATATATAAATTTGAAATTATACATTAAATTACATTTCTCCGCTGGCAATTACAATTTAGAAACCATACTTCAATTTCTAATTTATTTTTGTTTCTACAAGGCAATGAAGGTTTAGTGACTTTCCCAAGGTCACAAAGCTAGTAAGCATCAAGTGTGTGAAGCCACATTTGAACTCAGGTCCTCCTGACTCAAGGGCCAATGCTCTATCCACTGTGCCATCCAGCTGTCCCATTTATTTTTAATTTTAAGAAAATCCAAATACATAAACTTAGGTCTAAGTTGCCTTGCTCTCTAATCTATCAAAATGGAATCCATTCAGAAAAATAAAGCATTCATTTTGAAGTATAATAAAGTTAAAAATAAAAACGGTTTACAGATATATATATATATATATATATATATATATATATACAGAGAGAGAGAGAGAAACTTGTTATATAAAAGGTTTTCAGATAGATTTTCTACTGACATAAGGAATGGATGAGACATTGTTATTTGGATTATTCAATATAATTATTATAATTATATATAAATTATATATTATAATTATATATATATATATATATTATAAAGTCTTTACAACTTCAAAACTGCTTGGTTTTTTAAGATAGTTAAAACCTGTCCTCTATGATTTTCTACACATTATTAACTGAGTTAGTTGATTTTTCCTTTATAAACAACCAGAACAAAGCTGAATTTTGGCCCAACCCTGGTAGGTAATTAGAAGTTCTGAAATACTGGGGGATAAATTAATGATTTTATTCTCATTAATGATCCATAAACAAATGTTTTATGCTTCTGTGGAACTGAATGCATAAAGGGAACCTTCTGTATTGTAATTCATCCTTTTGTAATCAATTGGGAGTGATTGATTTGAATCTATTTTGTGAATTTTTATCTTTAAGCAAGTAATCCCCAACAAGTGAGTGTTGTCTTCCAAAACTTCATTGCTAAATGAGCTGATGGAACACAGATCACATACTTGCCTGAAAATTATGTAATAAATTGTTTTTACATCACAAGGTCAGTCCTCAAATTCCTATGTAAAATTTAGCATACCCAAAATATAACTTCATTAATAATAATATAAAATCAAACCCCAATGTCTAACAACATCTGATGAGAGAGAGAGAGAAAGAGAAAGAGAGAGAGAGAGAGAGGAATAGAAAAAGGAGATGAAGGAGAAGATAAGCTTCTCAAGAGCAGGGATGATTTCCTTTTTGTGCTGTATTTCCAGCACATAGCACAGTGTTTGGCATATAAGAAGCATTAGTAATTGCTAATTTTAATAAAAAATAAAATAGGGATTTAAGAAAGGATCCTTCATTTTCTCTCCTACAATATACACTTCTACTCCTTTTTTAATCTTAAACCAGGAGGAAAGACAAAGGTTTAAAAGGGGGGTTGTTGGAGGATCTTACATAAAAACTGGAAAAAGAATGTTATTAACATTTCAGGAAAGAGCTCTAAAATATACATATAGCATCTAGGGCAAATATAGTTGAACACTGGGCAGATAAGTTTTGCCTGGGTAGGGGAGAGGGGATGGTAGGATAACAGCAGAAGACAAACTGACTATACATACAGGTGTACCAGGGAAGTAAAGGGGCCTGATCCCTGCGTCCCTGTGGGGGTTGATGAGGAAACTAAGTTCCAAAGAGGTGCACCAAACAATGAGATCCTATAGATTATGGTGGGGGTGGAGTGGGGAGGCTATGAAGTGATTATTCCACATGATGGCTTGGGTTGTTTGAGGGGATATATGTACACTGAGAAGAAAGAAAGTACCTCTTCCTGACAGGGAACAAAGGTCCATTTGTCCTGTACTAATTCAGGTTCTATTTCAAAGGAAATGCCAAATTCAACATTTCATTATGACCTGGACATTTTATCAAAGGAAATGGTTTTAAAAGGTTTCTGGAAGGCATGATGAATATAAGGGGGCTGAAGTATCTAACTTCCTTAGGGCTAAGTTTCATTATCTGTAAAATGAGGAAATTGGACAAGATGGCTTCTGAGGACACTTCCAGCTCTACTGTTCTGACCCCATGAAATTGCCAGCTATGCTTGAGCTAGGGAGGTAGAGGATAATGAGGAATCAACCAATCAGCAAGTCTTTTTTAAGCACCTATTATGCGCCTGGCACTTGCTCCTGGCACTGTGGTAGATGCTGACAATAAAACTACAGAGAATGAAACTCTACTTTCTCTACAAAGAATGAATCTACTCTCTAATGGGAAAGATAAGCACAAATATAAATATATAATTTGTATAAAAATTTATATTTATTATTTTTATAATATATAAAAATTTATATATAATATACAAAAATTAATTATGTAAATATATAAATTTATATACTTATATGTAATATATAAATATATAAACATGAATATGAAGTTAATAAATACAGAGAGAGAGAGAAGTTAAATACAGGGTAGTTTGAGAGGGACAGCAATTAGAGGAACATGAAAGGCTTCACACAGAAGATGGTGTCAGCTATATCTTTAAAGAAAGTACGTTTTTAAAATAGTATTTTATTTTTTCCAATTATATGCAAAGGCAATTCTTAGCATTCATTTTTACAAGATTTTGAGTTTCAAATTTTTCTCTCTCCTTCCTTCCCCTCCCCTCTTCCTAAAAGAGTAAGCAATTTGATCTAGGTTATAAACATACAATCCTGTAAAACATATTTCCCTATTAGTGTCAGTTGTGAAAGAAGAAACAGAATAAAAGGAAAAAAAACACACAAAAATAAAGTCAAAATTGTTTGCTTCCCTTAAATTTAGAATCCATCAGTGGATTCTGGATGTGGGTAGCATTTTCCATCATGAATCCTTTGTAATTGTCTTGGCTCACTGTATTGCTGAAAAGAGCTAAGTTATTCAAAGCTGATCATCACACAATGTAGCTGTTACAAGACAGGGACTTTTTGAGATGGCAGTAAAGAGAGAGTATGTTCTTAGCAAGGATAGCCAGTGTAAAGGCACACAGATAGGAGATAAAGTGTCATGTGGAAATGACAGGGTACAAGCCCAAGCCAAAGCCTTTGTCTCTTAGCCCAAAAGAGTTTTGGTCCCATTTGTCTAAAAGGCCTTGGAAACCTCATCTTGAAAGCTCTTTGATTCCCCTTATTTGATCTAGATTCTCTTGAGGTCCATATAGCCATGCCCAGATACTCCCCACCCCTGATTCTATAAAAATCCTGTTCTCCAGGCTGCTAGCCACTCCCATCGACATCTCCCCTAGATTCTATCTACATTCCAGGCTGACCTCCCCTATCAAGACCATACCTGGAGCCTCAGACTACTTGGAGACACTTGTTTTCTTCCCTCAGTCTTTCTGTATATAAGATCCTTCTTGTCCCCATAAAGGTGCTCAGATTCAATCTAGCTCAGATTGTATTTGGCCTGCTTATTAATGCAAGAGTCACAAATGGAGAGTCTTCTTAAGAGTCAACCCAATATGGTGAATCTTCAATAAACTATGTTTTACTTGGGTTGAAAGAAGGCTTGGTTTGAATTCATTCAAGCAGGATACAGCATGTCGGTATTTTGGGGATCCCAACACCTGAACCTCAACAGAAAGAAGGGAAAGAAGGTCAATTTGACCGAATTACATAATTCATTATATTTCCTCCCAAATCCTTCCTTCTTCTCCACTATACTTTCAATGCTCATGGTACCACCCAGTCAAAAAGGCTTGTAACTTTGATGTCATCCTCAACTTCTCAATTCTACTCACCTCACATTTCCACTCTATTTTCATCTCTTATGATGTCTGTCTTTACATCATCTCCTATATATGCTCCCTTGTTCTCCATTGCACAGCCAACATCCTAATGCTTGTTCTAATCATGCCATACCTTGAATATTGCAGTAGCTTCCTTAGTTTGTCTCCTGCTTCAAATTTTGACCCACTCCAATCAATCTTCTATTACCTCCTAAAGTGATTTTCCTAAAGCCTGGGGCCAACCATGCTACTTCCCTACACAACTAATTTCAGAAGATCCTATTACCTCTAAGATCAAATATAAAATATTCTCTTTGGCATTTAAAGCTGTGACAGGTGAAATCTGAAATTTACTGAGGAAACAAAAGATCAAGTTTCAAATTGTGGGAAGGAGTGAACAACACAACCTGCTCCTTTCCTAATTTTCCAGTCTTAATATAATTTACTCCCTTTCACATAACTCACAATAGAGTTACACTGCTCTATGCCTTTTCAATCCCTATTCCCCCACACCTGAAACACATCCTTACCTCCCTCTCTGCATTTCCCTGTGTTCCTTTAAGACTCAGATCAAACCTTATTTTCTGTAGAAGGCTTTTCCCTGCCATATTACATACACTGCTAATGATTTCCCTCTGAAATTACCTTCCATTAATTCTGTGTGTATATTATATGTAGAAAATTATAACAGGTTATCTCCCCTTTTAGACTGTGAACTCCTTGAGGGTAGGTACGAGGATTTTTGTTTGTTTTCTCTTTCTTTGTATTCCTAGGGCTTAGCACAATGCCCAGAACATAGTAAGTACTTAATAAATAATGGTAAATGATCTGAGCCTCAGTTTGCTTATCTGTAAAACAAGGATAATAAAAATCCCTCATATATAGAGTTGTTATGAAGATCAGTTAAAATAATTATTAAAAATAATAGCTAACAAATATATGATACTTTAAATTTTGCAAAAATTTGAAAATTCAAAACGTTTTCCTACATTTGATTATGTATGTACTTACTTTGTAAACAATAAAGTTATATTCATGTATTACTACTATTATTGCTAGGATTATTGTCATCATTCTCCTCATTGTTATGAACACTGTTACTGTTGTTAGAATGCATGTGTGTGTTTGTCCTTCATTGCCGAAGAAGACCATGCCATCAGAGAAATGATGACATGACTTGCACTTGACTTTGTTTTTTTGAATGAAGGAGAGTTGTGCAGGTCAGCAACCTCACCTCTTCTCCAGAACCATCTGAATCCAGTGACTAGATATTCATCAGGATAACTGGAAATGATCAAGGATGAGGCAATTGGGGTTAAGTGACTTGCCCAAGGTCACACAGCTAGTGAGTGTCAAGTGTCTGAGGTGAGATTTGAAATCAGGTCCTACTGACTCCTGCACTGGTGCTCTATCCACTACACCACCTAGCTGCCACTGTTGTTAGAATGGGCTTAGGCATAAGACCTATAATTTCAATGGGATCAGGAACATTCACTTGAGGAAGGTTTCTCTATCAAAGCATCTTCTCTACAACTTAAAATCTTAAGAGAAACTTGCTGCACACTTTTCCCCCCAGTTGTTTCCTTTCTGGTTGTAGTTTCATTGGTTTTTGTTTCTGCAAAAATAATTTTATTTTTATGTAATCAAAACTGTCCATTTTTTCTTCTGTAGGCCTCTATCCCTTACTTGGATGAGTCATGAACTATTTGGTTCATAGAACTGAAAGGTAAAATTATCCAGGGTCCCAAGGGTAGCATGCATCAGATGGAAAATTTAAACCCAGGTCTTCCTGACTCCAAGGTGAGCTTTCTATCTGCTAAAAATTGCTACTCATATTATGAATGTCAGTTATTATCTGTATGGCTGTTTGTTATTTTTCTTATGACAGAGCAAGTGGACCTCTAGCTTGTCGATGAATGGCCTTTTTCTTTAAGGAGTTATGAAACTTCAAGAGAGAGCTTAAGCAGTATAGGAAGAGACAGCAATACTTAAGAGGTAGGATTTGAGGTTTGTACTGATGACTAGCAGAAATTTTTAACCAAAGAGAATCAAAAAGATATTTTGGGTTTTAAAAGGTTACTTCTGAACATTGTAGAACTCCAAATTTATAAAAAAGTAAAAATCTTAAAAGCCCACTCCTCTGTCATGAATCACCAATCTACCTGGGTGACCCAGAGGATGATCCAGAGGTATTGTATCTTCATCCTATCCTTTTCATAAAATTACTTTTCAAGTCCCAAACTCTTGGCCACTTCTCTTAAATAAACATTAACATAACATAATGGGAACTCTGAAAATGAAATATCCTTAGGCTTACTTCTTCTTACCCTGCCCCAAAACCTGTACATATATATTGGACGGAGGTTGGTTTTTGCATTTGTTTTGGTGAGCTGTATTTTGCTCAGGTTGGTGGTGTGTCTGTGATGATGGCTTTGTTGTTTTTATTTTGCCAATATCTTTTTATTATTTCTATTAATTTGGAATATAGTCTTTTCATCTAGCAATTCCAATGTTGTATTTTGTAATTCTTAGAGCAAAATTTTCATTTATATTTCATCTTCTGAGCTATGGAATGACAATAAATATCAGGGTTCTATAAAGTTATGTTGATTTTTGTTAAACATTAAAAAGAATTTTTTGATATTACAAGTATTATAAAAATCTGAAATGGTTTACTAAGAAAATCTTTATTAATAAGTTAATAATAAACTTAAAGTTATAGGTAAGTTTCAGCTTTAAGATTTAAAAAAGTGTTTTACACAAGTTATATAAATTTGGAAGAGTGTGAGAACATCTATAATGGCTTAGTTGCAGTTTCTGCTTAGATGAAGGAATCTCTCAAAAGTCTCCAAGATTTCATTCCCTGAAAACTAGCATTAATCCCCTCACTATTCTAAGAAAGAGAGAAGAGCAATCTGATTGAATTTCCTCACCCAGCTGGACCATGATCTACTATATGATTACTTTGCTTAACACGTTACTATACCGCTGCACTCTCCATTTCTTCAGAAGCCGGACATGCCAGCTACTACAAAACTGCAAAGAGAATCTAATATCACATTTAATGGTTTATGAATTTGGATGTGGCATAAATGATAAGCATCCTTTAGACTCTTTGGAAGCACAATTATTCCCAAAGAGTGTGTCTTTAAGAGCTTTTGATGAGATGTCAGCTTTCTCCTTCGTATCTCTTTGCTTCAAAGCACAGGGATAAATCATCTACATATCAGAGTTGTCCATCGATCTTTTGACTGAATCACACTGAAGAAATGCACAGGGTTCCTTCACCCACAGTTTCTTTTCCTTTTTCCTACAATGCTAGTATGGTACTATCAGGATCTTGCATGAGGCAATGCTTCCTGGAATTAGAATCTTAAAAAAAATAAAGTATGTACCTTCAAAACTTAGCATTAGAGTTGCATTAAAAGTCGTAGTTTTCCTGAGAAGAATGATTGATATCTCTCCATAGGAGTCTGGTAAAAAAAAAAAAAAAAACATACATTTTTCCCTTTTTCTATTTTTAAGCAGTCCCCCTTCTTTTGCTCCCCATAAAACTGTATGCTCTTCCATAACCCCTACAACAAAGAAAGAACCCAGATCAGCAAATCCATACACCATTCACAAAGAAGCAAGGCTGAATACTGTCCAAATGATTCATAGAATTATAGATCTAGAGGGAAAAGACCCCTCAGAAGCTGTCTTTCCAACCTCCATTTATTTTGCAGATGATAAAACTGAGAGTCAAAGATATTAAGTGACTTCCACAGGGTCACACAGGTGACAAGAGGAAGAGGAAGGTTTTAAACCCAAGTCCCATGACTCCAAAACAAAGATTCATTCCTTTGGACCATTTCTTCTCTCTAGAGAGGGAAACTGTACCATTCATTACTACTCTTAACAGGGAGCCCAGTTCCCACCATTCCTCTGGAATTCTCTCATAAACTTGATATTGAAAAACATTTAAAGGAATTTTTAATATCAATTTGTACTTGTAGGGGACTATGGCCAAATTCAATTAACAAGCTATTTGTATTAGCATGATGTGCCATCTATTAATTGGCAGCAATTTGTACTCTCTCTAGGAAGGCAAATATGAAAAACCTGAATTTCATTATCTTTTTCAACCTTGCCAACTCCATAAAATGTTATAAATTACCTAGTCCCATGGATAGGAAAGAATCATACAATTTGAGGGAAGGAATGAAGAGAGGCTGAAGGTATGAGGATAAAGAGAAAGCAGGGAAAAAATACTTATCATACTCTGACATAAGATAAGGAGCTCTACAATTCAATTAGAAAGAGTTAAGTGGAGAACTGCTTTTTCTCATCACAAAATCTCCTATTATTTTCTATTGTTTTCCTTGTGTCCACCTGCCTAGGGATTAAAAACTACCCACTGTGACTTTTCACAGAAATGAGCATTTTCTCTCCTTGTTGAATAAAAGCATATTTTGGTAATGGATTTTTAAAATGCTCCTGGCACAGTATGTCTCCTTCTCATGCTGTCATACATCAGAGAGTATGGTCATAAAGACCCCAGCACTGGAGTTCAAAACAATTTCAACCAGCTTTGCTCCAGGCCCTTCTCTGCAGCTATCTGAAGAGGGTAACAATCAGACTTCTGGGCACTATGGCAGCTGTCACTTACGAAGCCAGACACAGACAAGTCACCCTGAATATTCTGAACTGCTACCACAATTGAGAAGTACTTCAATGAAAATGTGATGGGAGGAGGGAGAACAGTATTAAACCATCTCAATTAGGAAGAAAACTTAAGAGGACTAGCAAATATACAGTACTATATGCATCCTAACATTACAGATGTAAGGAAAGATTAAACTTACATAGCTGCCTTTGAGAGATCTGCTGAGCAAGAAGAGTTGGAATCAGGTGGGTAGTAAAGGATATTTTACTACCTGAGAGAAATGAGGAGGAAATAAATTAATAAATTTATTGGTTGAATATTCTTTGCTTCACTCTATAAGCAGAGAGTATCCAGAACTTCTGGTGCTCATCCAGCTGGTAAATCTAGAAAAGCATGTGCTTGGAATAGAAAAAGGATGAGATATGCAAAGAAATGCAAGATAATAACTTCATGACTTAATTGCCAATGGCAGGGAAATTTGGAGCCAATGTCACCTGGGTAACACATACTAAAAATCAACAACAAGGTATCACAGACTCACAGAATATCAGACTTTGGAAGGGACATAAGCTACCATCTAGACTAGTCCATATCTGACTGAGAATCCCCTCTGCAACATACTGGCAAGTGATTATGTAGTATTTCCTCAACGACCTCAAGGAAAGGGAAATTCATTACCTGTGCAGGCAGCCCATTCTAATAGTCCAAACACATATGTGCTCATTATTTACAAATTTAGATTATATTATTCTATACTCTAAAGTCCATCCTCAAAACAACTTTATAAATAGACCCAAAGTCTATTATTTTATCTCACAAGAAAATAATGTTTCAGCAAACATGGTATCATGTATTTGTACAACGTGTATCCTAAAACGAATAATGGCTAGGCTGTTTGCCAAATGTGACATACATAATACTCTCATAAAGCTATGTGGTTGCAAACCTGTGACAGTCTATTTTCTGAATTGTATTTTTTTTTCTCCATACATAACAACTCAGACTTGCCAAATGGTTAATAAGAAATACATAGTTCTCCAATGGGTACTGGGCACAATGAGACCACAGATGAGAACTAGTAAATTTCCCATGTTTGAGCGATGAAGTCTTAAAAGTAATTAGGATAAACTAGAAAAATAAGTTTATCAAAAAGACTGGTGGGTTTTTTTTGAAAAGTCAATGCATTCCCTAAGTATAAAATCATAAATCTAGAAGAAAACAGAATTTTAGAGGTGAAATTGTAGCCTTAAAGATATAAACCATCCCCTGATTTTTATAGCTATAGCAGATGTAAGGGCAGAAAGAGTCAATTAATAACTCCAGTTCAAACAACAAATTACTGGCAGTTGGAATTTTAAAACCAGGTCTTTGTAACCCAAGTCTTTAGTCCTCTACTCACACTGCTTTCATTTTTGTTTTGCTTTTTAATTTTTGTATTATTTTAAATGTTAAGAATGTGAGTTTACATGCTTTAAGATTTGCAAAGCACTTTATGTATCTCCTTTCATCATCACAATAACTCTGTGAAGTAGGTTCTATTACTATCTTCATTTTACAAATAAGGAAATTGAGCCTCAAAGCTGTTAAGTGACTTGCCCAGGGTCATACAACTAGTAAATGTAAGAAGACTGGCTTCTAATACAAGTTTTCCCGACTCCTCAGTCCTACACTATATCCACTATTCCACCTAGCTGCTTATATATGTCGCACTTTGGGTAAGGTAACACTTTAATCACGCCAGACCAACAAGAACCTAGCATATTTTTAAAGATCACTACATAAGGGGATTTTTAAGGATTCACCTTACTCTATTTCAAATCTGAGCAAACCTTATCAGGCTGTTTTTTATATGACTGAGAAGCTATCATAGAGGTAAATATTCATTTTAAAATATATTTTTTTAAAAATTAATTTATTTATTTTTAGTTTTCAATATTTGCTTTTTATAAGATTTTGAGTTCTAATTTCCCCCTTCCCTCCACTCCTCCATCACAAAGATGGCATGCATCTGATATAGCCTATATATGTATGATTATATTAAATATATTTCCACATTAGTCATGTTGTGAAAGAATCAGAACAAAAAGGAAAAACCCAGAGCAAGAAAAAAATGAAAAAAGAAAATACTATGCTTTGACCTGCATTCAGACTCCATAATTTCTTCTCTGAATGTGGATAGCATTTCCCATCATGAGTCTTTTGGAATTGGTTTAGATAATTGCATTTCTCAGAAGAGCTAAGTCTCCCAAAGTCAATCATTGCACAATGTTGCTATTACTGTATAGTGTTCTCCTGTTTCTTCTCACTCCACTCAGCATCAGCTCATACAAATCTTTCCAGGTCTTTCTGAAGTCCACCTGCTCACCATTTCTTATGGAATGATAGTATTCCATTACATTCATATACCACAACTTGTTCAGTCATTCCCCAACTGATGACCATCCCCTTGATTTCCAATTCTTTGCCACCACAGAAAGAGCTACTATAAATATTTTTGTACATGTGGGTCCTTATCCCTTTTTTATGATCTCTTTGGAGTACAGACCTAGTAGTGGTATTGTTTGATCAAAAGGTATGCATAGTTTTAAAGCCCTTTATAGTTCCAAGCTGTCCTCCAGAATGATTGGATCTTAAAATACATTTAAATACAATGTATACATTACTACACATATGCCTGGATATCACCTTCTCTTCCAGCCACCTCCTTCACTACCATTCCACAACTGCCTAATGAACCAAACAAGCTTTCAAGTATTTTGTAGCACTTTCTTCTCTCTAGCTCTGGAACAATAAACCATAATCAAATCAACTCTGCCATTGATCACTTTCCATCTGCAGCTCTACTTGGTTTCAAATGTCTGAAAGATGCCCCTCCTAGGATGAGCTGATGGCTTCTAATCTCATCACCATTCCACTAATTCAGCCTTGGATACTCATGGCATTGCACTTTCTTCAGCCTCTTCTCCTCTTTGATTGGAGGAACGGAGAGTGGAGCATTTAACTTCTCCCAAAGTTTTCTTTTAGAGAAGGCAGGAATTGGACTTCCAGCTCACTGCACTTTCCATCTACAGCTCTACTTGGTCTCAACTCCATGGAACAAGATACTCCCATTGTAAGTACTCACTAGTGTCTTCTCCTCCCCTCATTTTCGATGTTGTATATTATCTACTTCCATTACATTGTAAATGCCTCAAAGACAAGGACTGTCTCTCTTTGCTTATTTGTGTCCTCAGTGTTTGGAATACAACCTGACACATAGTAGGAGCTTAATAAATGTTTATTAAATTGAATCTAGTTCCCTATCCCCAACTCAGGTAACTTTCTAGATTAAAGTGCTCTGCTATAGCTACCACTCTCATGTATGTATTGCTTCCCCCACTCAAATGTAACCTTTTTAGGACAGAGACTGTCGTTCATTTTGTATTTGTATCTCCAGTATGTAGTCACCTTCTTGTCACATAGTAAGTGCTTAATAAGTTTTTTTCACTCATTTATCCATTTACAGGTATTATTAGTAATTTTTGTAATGTAAAATTGACATGTTTGCTCTTGTTTCTGAAATAGAAATAAACTTCACCTTTCCTTTCTCTTTAAAATTTAAATCTGCTTCCTCATTCTCACACACACCTCTATCCAATCCGTTCCTTCACTAATCCTTCAAATTGATCTTCCTTAAATACTGCCATTCAATTAATTCTATCAGATCTCCTTCACCTCTAGCATCAAATATAAAACCTCGGTTTGGCACTCGAGAGCTCTTCATAATCTGTCACCTTTATGTTTCCAGTATTCTTATTTCTTATTCCATACCATCAGCAAAATGGCTCTGCAGTCCAATGACACTGGTCTCCTTTCTGTTCTTTATACAAGACACTTCATCTCCCAAATCTGGGCATTTTCTCAGCCTGTCCTCCATGTCTGAATTTCTCTCCCCTCTCAACTCCATCTCCTGGCCTAATAGTTGCATTGAGGTTACACTTTTTGGGAGTAATAGACCTGAAATGAAGAAAAGGTAGATAAAAGCTAAGACCATATAGGATGAGAGAGCTCTGTAAAGCATGATTTTTTAAAGGCAGATATCAAAGGCTAAGACATGGTTAAGAAATAACCATCTCTTTCATGAGGAAAATCATTCATCACAACTGTCCACAACCAGGTGGGAGAGATTGCCCTCTCCCCCAAGAAATGATAGTGGCATATTACCCTTGCAGAACTATCCTTGAGTTAAAGATAAACTTAGGCTGGCAGGCCCTAAGATGTTGTCACAGTATAATGTTGGTTAATGAATGAGCAGGCTTGCGAACATGTTCTCATTCATTTGAAAGTGGAGGGGTGCAGGGAGAGAAGAGGAAAAGTTGTAATGTTGTTCATAAGAGCAGTCATTCCCAAACATTATGAAGTTGTAATACACTATTTATTATTTCTTTGACCCCATTCATTTATATATTGTATTTTAAATGCATGTGTTTTATAATGCATTTGTATTTTGTTTTGTAATAACATGTTATGAAATGTAAATTTCACTTTATCAGATTTTCTTTCTTTAATGATATATTTTGTGTTATGGAAAATGTTTAAATATTTCACTGGATCTACAATGTCATCTATACAGATGCTTACTCTGCCCATATCTTATGCAGACTCTCCCAAGGGGACAGTTTTAGTGCTTCACTCTGGCATATTTACTCATGTCAAAAGGCATGTTAAAAAAAAAACCACACACAAAATCAGAAGACCTGGGTTCAAGTCCTATACCAAATGGCAGTCATACAACCTTAGACAACATCTCTGAAGCTTAATTTCTTCACCCCTGAAACAGGGAAATTTATATTTGAACTATCTAACTCACTACTCATAACTAACCCTGTTTTTTAACAAGTATTCCTATAACATAGTATAATAAAAAATTTACACATATAACTATAAATCTGTTATATACAATTTGGTATCTCTTTCAAATATATAATAAAGTTACCATGTGGGAAACTAGGTGGTGCAATGGATAGAGCATCAGTGCAGGAGTCAGGAGGACCTGAGTTCAAATCTCACCTCAGACACTTGACACTCACTAGCTGTGTGACCTTGGGCAAGTCACTTAACTCCAATTGTCTCATCCTGGGTCATCTTCAGTCATCCTGAAGACTATCTGGTCACTGGATTCAGATGGCTCTGGAGGAGAAGAGAGGCTGGTGACCTGCACAGCCCTCCCTCACTCAAAACAAAGTCAAGTGCAAGTCATGTCATCATTTCTCTGATGGCATGGTCTTCTTGGACAATGAAGGAAGAATACACAAAGTTATCATGTAAATTTCCTTTTTTTCTTCCCTCATGCCTGAGAGATGACTACCATTAGATACAATATGTGTGTGTATATATACATAAATATATATATGTAAAATCATTCTATACATACTTCTATATGTCAGTTCTTTCTCCCTCCCTCCCCTCCAAACACTCTCTCTCTCTCTCTCTGTTTCTAACACACACACACACACCACAGTACAGCACAGCACAGCACAATGTTCTGCAAAAAATGAGCAATTCAACATTTGCTAAATTTCAGTAGTACATGCAACAGAACTGTTTTGACTATTTTGAGAAAAAGGTGACATTCAGTTTGAGTCACATGACATTGTAATTTTGACAACTTCCTTACCGGTATTTACTTTAGTTGAGTAGGTCATCTAACTAGCTGGAGCCTAAAAAACCAAGATGAGATGGTAGCTTCTGTGTTAAATAGTTTGCAAATTCCAGATATATTGCCATGTTTACTGACTAGTATCCTGTTTTACCTGATATAGATTTTTTTCCCCTTCTACCATGTTCTTTGATATTTAAATCATTACTTACTGTCTTCTGTAAAATTCTCTTGTGCCCATCCTACCTATGTAATGAAAAACTACACACGGTTGCTGAAATGTGCTCAGGGTTCATTGATTTTTGGATACAATGAGACTATGCCCTGGGCATAATAAACCAGGTTTTTTTTATCATATCTCTGAATCATTGTTGCTTCTGATTGGCAGCAGTACCTATTAACAGATCCTTGGACAATTTTTGTCACAACTTTAAATACTAGATAAAGATTCTAAAAACAGCTAAATCTCATCTGCAAAAGAATTGTGTTGTTTTTTTCAATGAACTCACTTCAGAGTACAAGCTATTGGTTTAGTTTGGAGAAACTTACCAGTGAGGCAAGTACCCCCCAGGAACAAACATCAGAAAGACAAGTTGCCTTTTCTTGTAAGTGTTAATACTACAAGAGTGAATTAAATGAAGTCTTTGGAGATTGAAAAATTTCATCATCCCACAGGATCCAGAGATATCACACATTCAACTTTTGCTTCCAAAACACAAGCTAATGCTGATTTGTCCTATCATCTTTTTCACCTTCACTGGAAAATAGTAGCATTGTTTAGTTGCTAGATGACTGTCCATCTTGTTCATAAGTTTTTATTCCCCATTTTCCAACCCTTCAATGTTACCTCTTAGATTTAATATTAATATAGTGTTATTCAGAATATGAACTGTTTTTTCCCAGAAAAGATATCACAAGAAGGTTGATCCATCACTCAGGCACAATTATAATGAGACTCTCAGTCTCATTATACTATTAAAGATAAAACTGTTAATTTTGCTTGCACCTAGAGTTCTGTCCAAAAAATTCAAGCCTGAAGATGTTTGAGAAAACTGCGGCCTGCTGTCACGTCAATAAAAGTGTCATCTCCTTGTTCTTATAATAAAGAATGTGTATACTTTGCATTAAGTCCTCCCCCAAACCCTCTAACACAAATTCTTGAAATGATGAGAGAAATTCCCCCTTCACACCTTGTAAACAAACAGTGCAAGTATGATAGATCAGGTTCAAGCGGACAAGCACCAGCCTGTGGTCCACTGGCTTACTCTTTCAGAAGTCATTGATCATGTTTTGAATGATGCTGACAAGTCAAAGCACAACAAAAGAAGTTATGGAAAAGATTTCCAGAGCAAGAAAAAAAATCACTTTGGATAAGGTTTGATTCTGCTTTTGATTCATGAATTCATTTTGCAGAAATACAGCTGTGCTAACCTGACCAGGAGGTCATGCTTTATATTACTCTTACAAGAAAGACCAAACAATCTCTGGAACTACCACTGGGATCAGTGCCCATTCACTGCTTTTTTTTTCTCCACATTGTCTAAATCTGTACCCATATTGATAGATACAGTCTACTGATGCTCTTAAGCAGCAGTGTCAAACTCAAACAGAAAGAGGGGCCAATAATTCTTAAAAAGAATCCCTGTGGGCCACATACTGACTTAGTTTTAAAATGTAACATTATCATGTTTTATTGGATTTTTATTTATTCTGTTAAATATTTCCCAATTGTCTTGCCAACCTTAATTTGATTCAGCAGCACTCAGGAGTTTTTAGGCCACATGTTGCCATAGGCTACATGTTTGACACCTCTGCTCTGAAGAATGTTACAGACAAATTAATACAAGCTCTATTTCAATGTCACATGATGGCATGGACTTAAATCTGGGTTCTCAAAGTCCATACAAATGGATAACAACTTCTACAATGTTGATTTATTTTTGGCTACGGCAGCTAATGAAGACTGTACACTGAAGGGATCCCTCTTCTGGTAGAATACCTATAATGATAAAATTAGAGTCCTTTGAATTGTTGCAGGAGTATTTGAGTTGGAAGGGATATAGGGAATTTTAGAAAGATTCTTATCAAAAAGTTAAAATAAAAACTATTTACATGTAAAAGATTAAATCTCCATCATCTAGGATATCTAGGATATTACTAGAATGCTTCATTACTTTATCCTTTACTCTAGTGCTAAGCATAAAATGTATAATTAAAAATCTGTAGTATTGTTCAATCTAAAATGGAAGGCAATTTTGTAGGTTGTAGGAGATAGAGAAAAGCTATCCCCAAGAAAAATAGATAGACATCAGATAGTAAAACCTTGATTTTAGTTAAACTAATGCAGCATGGTACATATGAAATAGAGCTAAACATTGAGCCACTGAAGGCAAATTCTAATTTGAAATCTTCTATTTTATTTGACCTTGGATTCTTCCATTGTCTGGGTCTCATTTTCTTTCAACAGTAAAATGAAGAGATGACCTTTTCAACTCTAAATCTAAGATATAATTATCCTAAAAGGCAAGTTCTCTAAAGTAAAAAGTGCAGTAATAGTCCATAAAGCTTAACTAAAATGATAGGAGAAATTGTGACTGGAAACTAAGCTAAGTTGAAATTTTGTCCGCAATCAGTCAGGAAAAGGATTAGAGATGGGTTGGATGAAGCCAATGAGGTCACAAAACAGAGATATAACTGAAGAGTTTGGCACCTGGGCCACAGGGCACAAAACTACCCTAAACTCAACTTCATAATTCATGATATAAAAATAATATAAGTAGTTCAGACAAATTCACTTGTGTGGAAAGTGGAATTTTATATGTAGTATATAAATTAACTGGAACAAAGTAAAATAATTTCCTTTATTAGCATACAATGAATCATTACTTTTTACATTGTTTTAAAAAAGAAACCCCCATATATGCAGTGTCCTCTTTTGCTGCAATCAATTATTTTCACAAAATCTGATGTTTCACAAGATTCTGATAGATAATCTCTAATTCTTTATTTTAAAATGATACTTTTTATAAAATTGAATGTTAAGTACACTTTTTAACAGTTAATTTTTTCAAGTCTACCCTTATTTATAGCCTATGAGTTTTTAATTGTATTTAAATCAGACAAGTTCCAAGCTTATAAGTTTCTTAACCTTTTGTGACAACTGGCACTGTGTGAGGTCTTCTTGCTGTACTACAATCTTCATATAGGAATTTCTATAATTGCAGAACAATTCCACTTTTCAATATGTCCACATATGCGACAGAATTACTAATTCCTTTTATGGGGATGAGACTTCTAAGTTTACCAGATATGGGAAAAAATACCAAATAAATGCTTGCACTTGATGAATGTGTTTACAATCTGATGAAGATGACCTACCTGGACTTTTATGAAAAATGGTTTTGACATCACCATGAATGAAAATGGAGCTTCATTGGTAAACACTTTTTTCCAGCCTACAGCACTCCAATCTTCATATTTTCTTGCCCATAACTAGCATCTTTTCTTCACAGTAAAAACTATTAGAGTTTATTTTCACTGGTATTCTTGCTATTATTCCTATTTCATGTCACACAAGAGAGTAATCAATAACAAATCTTATAAATGTCAGATCCCTTTGAAACTCTTTGCATGTTTTATGAGTATTATTTGAGCTGTTTTGTAGCAAAAGTTTGGCAATTCTCTCTGTTGTTCACTTTATAGTAAACTTTCCAATGTGTTTCAGTTTAATCCTTTATCATAATGAACCTGAATGATTATTGCAATGTTTGGTTTGCCACACAACCAATGGCTGTCATACCTTTAATAATCATTGAACTATGCTCTTTAAGAGTTACACAATTTTGACATTCTTTGGAGTAATAGCTAATCTTAAAAACCACAGGATTAGCAACTAAAGAGAGCAATGAAATGTGTATGTGGCATAAAATCCAATACTCAAATAACAGAAAAATAATTAAAGTTGACAAACCAGCTCAATAGGCTTTAATCAGGTCAAGGTCAAATGCTTTGAGTCAGCCTACTATCAGTAAAAGTACACATGCATGACCATGCATGTCACAACAAGATGAAACCATGTCAAAATGACTGATTGTCACAAATAATTCACACACACACACAAGCCTATATTATAAAGGTTTGAGATGAAATCATGGAGTTGGGGGAGCCCTCAGAGTTCAAAGAGTCAACCCCATGGGTTATGTGGAGCAACACTTTTTCTATTCAATCAGAGAAGCTTTAGCAAGTCGACCTAATTCAAGGAGAAAAGAAAAGTTGTACTGGGATTATTATTTATCCTAGCTGAGAGGCAAGGAAGGGGAGTGTTATTTTCTGCAGAGGAAAGATGGAAGTGGGGTATGTTCTCCCAGCAAAAAAGAGAGTAATAGGAAAATGCTGGGAGTGCACGAGGGAGTTAGGGATTTCTTTATGAAATGGATGGAAAGAGCGAGGCTAAGCAAGCTGAAGTCTATTATCCTTATAGACTCCCAGAAATCAAATCTCTTCCTTGTTCTTGGGTCAGTATCAGAGTTCACAGCTCTCATATCCTTCTATTCTGCTGAAGCAAAGCATGTATTGAATTTTTGAGCCTTATATATTTCCCACCTATAGCAAAATTCCAGTTGCTATGTACTGGTTTTAGTTTTGAAACATCAGGTAATATTGGTCAAAAGGAATGGTCAAGAAAAGTAACTGTCCATAAGCTAAGTGAAACTTTTCCTTCATTTAATTGGTCAAGGGAAGATGACTTCTGTAATGGACTAGGTTGATGAAAATCTGTATGTGGAATAAAATCAAATGATAGTGAGAACAAGTAATATTAAACACTCTGTCCTTAATGACAACAAATATCTGAGTCAGAAACTAATAAGACTGAAATTATATTGAGAAGATATCTCTAATCTAATAGAAGTATATTTTCCTGTTGTAAATCTGTCCTAATTAATATTGAAGCACTGAGAATTGCCATTTTAATTCTTGAATGTTATAATAATTAGCAAGCTATATTTAATTATAAAGAGCTTATCTTTTGTTTACATACTATAATGATCCAAAATCTTTGTGTATGCTGTATTTAAACTTAAATTATATATTCCCAAGCTTTCCAGGCTACTATCATCACTGACAAATAAAATGCTATTTTCTAATCAAATTAGTAAAGCAATATGTAAATGCTAGCATAAATTTTCTCATTCAGAATTGTAAACAGCTAGTTATGAACCCCTACAAATCCTCAAAACAATAAGTGCATAGAATGCCACCTAATTCTTGAAAACTAGAAATTTTGATATTTTTCTAGTACCATGATTCCACTGCTGTAGGACCTCCTTCCACCAGTTCAAGTCAATAGTCTCCCATATTTATAGACCAATTGCAATACTGTATGGGAGAAATCACAACATCAGAGTGCTACCATGCTGTATCGCCAGTTGTGGCAGCACCATCGTCTCAATTCATCTCCAAAGTCCAGAGGCTCTGTGATAACAGCTCAGTTCACATTAACACCTCTCAAAAGGGACTTAAACTCAGCCTCCTTCCCATGGGCAGGTTTCTGCCCTATAGTTCTATTCGATTTCAAAGTTCAGAGGCTCCTTCAGCAAGTCTCTGCCATCAGAGGATGCCCTCTCCACTCTCAGAGATCTCCTCTCCATTCTCAGAGTTCTCTCAGTTCTCTTTTTCTCAAGGCTGGCTCACCCCTTCAACGCTGGCTCTCTTCAATGTCTGTTTTCTCAAAATTGGCTCCCTTTATATACAGTTCTACTCAGCATCTTATTGGTTAGAGACCACTTACATGTCTGATTGGCTAACACTCAATCCAGAAAAACAGAAAAAGATTCCATTTTGCTTTCTATTACAACATGCTCAGTCTCTATCCCTGTGCCTTTGTTCAAGCTGTCCTCTCAATCTGAGATGCTTCTTCTTCTTTTCTGACCTTACCTAATACTTCTTCTAATTTAATTTTACTTCATGCATATTGGTTTTATCTCCCAGACTATATCATGAGCTCCTGCAAGGCAATATTCATGTATAATCTTTATATTCCCCATATTAGCACAGTGCTGGAGACAGGGTAAGTGTTCAATAAATACTTACTGACTGATTCACATAAAGTTATATCTTTCTGAAATAACACTAATACTTCAATAAATGATTTCCAAAAAAAATACTTAAAGGGAGATATGCTGAAACTCATGAGAAGATTGATAAGGTGTACAGATGTTTTAATTCCTGCCAGAATCATCCTAAGACATTAAATAAGGTCACAGAATCAGTGTTAGAGTGTTAGAAGCCTACTGTGGTAAAGTACAATGTAATATGAACCAAGAATGTTACAATACTGTGAAGATTTATAATTTAACGAAACTGACCTGAAGATAAAAGTTAACATGGACGTGGACATAGATGGTGGGAGGTAATAGTAGAAATTGTGCTGAAGGCGAATAACCATCAGAATTCCCATGACCTATCCTCCTGTTCATTTCTATAGCTACTAATTCTTATGCATTTTTCCACAACACTTTCTCTTAGAAAGTCATTTAATGTATTGAAAATTTGCAAAATATAAAGTGTGAATATGTGCATACTAGTATCATTGCCTCTGATAATAATTAGCAAAACCTCATTAGCAATATGGTGAAGTTAATGATCAAATATAACATATATCATGTACTTATCATATATATTTAGATCTAGCATGGGGACCTTGGAAATCTCTTCCAACCCCTCACTTTACAAGAAACTGAAGCCCAGTAATATGGGAACAGTTGTTCAAAACCAGGCAAGTCTTATGGAGCAAATCTGACATTTGAAGCAAGGAGTTCTCAAATCCATTGCCCTTTCTACTTCACCATGCTGGCTCCTAGTCAAATTGCAAAATGTTTTTGTAAACAGAACGACTGTAGATATTTCACTTTGGGTCAAGGGCAAGTGAAAAGTACAGTTTTACTCACAATTCATTCCCTCTTAAAGGAGAGACAATGAGCATGGAAGAGACTGAAACAGCACCAGTGAACTCTAGCCAAACAGTGCTTTATGCCCAACAGGTGCCTAGTATGTGTTTGCTGAATTTTATTAAACTTGTAGTCCCTCCCTAAGCTACTACAACTTGTATGGGAATCTTTATGGCAATGGACAGCAACAATATCTTGGAAAATAGAAAGTTTATCAATCACTGAAGGAAAAGGGAAAATAGAGGAATAACTATTGCCTTACAGACTGATCCTTACTTTGAAGCAGGCTTACTCTAACTGGAAGTGGGACTCCGTGGGAAACACCTGCTGCCTCAATGAACACATTGAGAGCAAGCAGGGCAAGATACTCTATGTTCTCCTTCCCTTTGCCCTCCCAACATCCAGGGCATAGAATCATAATTTTAGACCTGGAAGGGTCCTGAGAATCTTAGACCAGTGCTCAGCTAACCTGTTACTTTTATTCTTTAAGCAGTTTACAAAAATAAGGGTTAAAATGACTTCTGACTCATTTTTATTCACAGCTGATTAATTACAACACTGGATCAAAATTAAGCAGTTGATGTGAGTCAAAGAAACAATTGATTCTTATTTCTTGCAAGAGCCAATTAAAACAGTAAGGCGCAATACAACTCTAATGGTTAGAGTTCTAATTTGAGATCTGTTTCCTCTAGATTTTTTTAAAGAACACTATTAGGAATTTAAATTAGCACTTGCCTTTTGGAATTCAGCATCAATCACTCTCAGTGCGCCTATTGCTTTGCTTGGTCTTTCTTTAAGAGATCCTAGACAGCAGCACCATGAGTGCAAATAGATGAGGAAATTAGAATGGAAAACTCTTATTATGATGTGCTTCCTTTTGTTTCCTTTAAAAAGAAACCTACAGGATACCGTTACGTGGGAAAAGAACAAGACGATTCAAAGCCAAGAAACAAGTTCAGGTTTGTAGTTCTGTGTTTTTTGGGGGTTTTTTTGACCACATAAACAGAACACAATAAAATCCCATAGAAGGCTCCACTGTAGATTCTGCATAACAGGAAATCAAAGGCATTGGTGATTTGGTACATCTTACATTTCAGATACAGTACAAGCAGTATTACTTCTAAGAAAAGAACTGAGCACCTCAGAGCCTACAAAATATATCAGTAGTAGGACTTTTAGGATAGCTCTCTAAAGATATATTAAGAATCATTTTTAGAAAATCCTATATTAAGTGAGCATTCCTTACTGTTTAAACTAGTAGCACATGTCAATCAAAATTAGTTCATCCTTTTAAGATCCTTGAAGTCTCCATGTGGTTCATCACATTTATAAACCTCAGAGACCGAGTCTGATTTTAAAAAAATTATCCACATCTATCAACAATTGAGCTATGGTGATAGCAAATTGGTTTTTGCTCTGTCCTTATTTCATTAGAAATTTAAATATATATATAAATATATATGTGTGTATGTATTTAAAATAAACATACATAAATCAACATTTCTATATATGATCAGCAAAATGCAAGCAGGAAGCAATAGAAAGAAAACTTTCACTTAAAATAACTGTGGACAATATAAAATACTTGGTAGTCTACCTGCCAAGACAAACCCAGACCTATAGGAACAAAATTACAAAACACTTTTCACACAAAGACATATCTAAACAATCGGAGCAATATTAATTGCCCATGGGTAGGCCAAGTCAATATAATAAAAATGATGACTCTGCCTAAGTTAATTTATTTATTCAGTGCCATACCAAATTACCAAGGAATTATTTTATAGAGATAGGAAAAATTATAATAAAATTCATCCAGAAGAACAAAAAGGCAAAACTATGAAAAGAATTGATAGGAAGAGGGCCTAGCATATCTATATTTCAAATTATATTGCAAAGTAATAATCATCAAAACACTATGCTACTGGCTAACAAAGAGAGTGATGGAGCAATGGAATAGATTAGGTACACAAATACACTACAGTATTATAAATGACTATAGTAATCTAGTGTTTGATAAATCCAAAGATCTAAGCTTTGAGTGTAAAGACTTAATCATCTGGAAAAAAATTCCTGAGAAATCAATACCGTAAAAAGTAAAAATACATAGAAAGAGTGATTTCATAAGTAAATTAGAGGAACATGGAAAAATGTCCCTCCCAGATCTATCAAAACATGAGTTTATGACCAAACAAGAGATAGAGAGGATCGTGGGAAGTAAAAATGGACAATTTTGAATACAGGAAATAAAAATATTTTACATAAATAAAACCAATACAGCCAAAATTAGAAGGAAAATAGGAAACTGAGGGGAAATTACAACAAGTTTCTCTGACAAAGGCCTCATTTCTCAAATGCATAGAAAACTGAGCCAAATATATAAGAATAAGAGCCAGCTCATAAATAGACAAAGGAAATACACAGGTGATTTGCAAAGAAGCTATCAAAGCTATCAATAGTCACATAAAAAATTCTCTAAATCATTACTGATTAGAGAAATGCAAGTTAAAACATCTCTGAAAAGTCACCTTGCACTTATCATCTTGGCTAATGTAACAGAAAAAGGAAATGACAAAGGCTGAAGGGGATATGGAGAAATTGGGGCATATCCACTGCTAGCAGAATTGTTAACTAGTTCAACTCTTCTAGAGAACCATTTGGAACTCCATGCAAAAAGCTATAAACTATGCATAGCCTTGACTCAACAATACTACCACTAGGTCTTGTATCCCAAAGAAATCAAAAGAGGAAGGGACATATTCACAGAAAAATACTTATAGCAGCTCTTTTTGTAGTCCATTAATTGGGGAATGACTAAAACTAGTTATGGTATAAGATTGTGATGAAATACTATTAAGCTACAAGAAATGATGATCAGAATAGTTTCAGAAAAACCTGGGAAGACTTGTATGAACTCATGGAAAGTGAAGTCAGAAGAACTATAAGAATATTGTGCACAGTAACAACAGCAGTGACCAATTGTAAAAGAGTTGGCTACTCTGATCAAGACAGTAGACCAAGACAATTCCAAAGGATCCATGATTAAAAAAATGCTATCCAACTCCAGAGTGAGAACTGATGAACTCTAAATGCACACTGAAGCAGATCTTTAACCTTTCTTCATATTTCTTGCTTTGTTTTCTGTCTGTGATTCAGTTTACAACATGGTTAACAAGAAAATATGTTTTCCATGACTTCATATGTATAATTGATATCAAAGTATTTGCCTTTTCAAGAAGGGAAGAGAGGCAGGAGGGAGGGAGAGAATTTGGAACTCAATTTTTTAAAAACATAAATGTCAAAATGTTTTACATATAAATTATAAAATCTAAAATCCATGAAGAGTAAAATTTGGGGGTTTTGGTATGTTTATAAAAAGCAATTTCATAAAGTGTCTCAATGTGTCTTAAACATCAAATAGCTGTCTCCAATAATTACCATGGCTCTGTCAGGAATCAATCATAGACTCACAATGTAAGGGATCTTAGAAAACATCTGGTCTAACTAACTCTTACCTAAAACAATGATCCTTTTCACACCATCCTTGACATATCTCCACTTCTTTTTTAAAGAGGGAGAGATTACAGAGCAAGCTAGTGAGGGGTAAGAGATGGAACAAGACATTGGAAAAGGTAGGAAGGATGAGGAATGGGATTGCAGGAGGTCAGAGGAGGACAACAGAGGGACTCACCTCTTCCTCTAGTTTAAGAGGGAGGAAGCATGTGATAGTCAAAGACACTGATGTTTTCAGGTGAAAAGGAAAGGAATTGACAACTGTCTTGACAAATGACCCTGGTTTTCACATAGTAGACATAAAGTAATCACATACTATGAGATCATTAGGAAAGAATTGGTAATGAAGAGGAGAAAGATGATAGTTGCTATGGCTGGACAAGTAACTTGATATTCATTGGGAAAAGAGATTATGCTTAATGGATCTGGGAAAATGGGCATGTTGTGACTTCTGGGCTGGTTTTCTTTTCTTTCCTATGTCCCAGGGATCTTTTACCTTGCCTTCTTTTTTCTCCTGCTGCCATCTATGATCTGGCCCAAAATAGAACAATATGAGAGTCTCTACTATTCCCTTCTTTTCTTTCCATAAGCAAATTTGTCTTGGGAAACTTTTTAAGAGATTTTATTTATGGAAACTACATGGAATAGGAATGCAATTTTTAAAATAAGGAAGAAATGCTTTAATAAGAACTTTGTTATTCCTGATATCCAAGTTAATTGGAATATGAATTTTTTTAAAAAAAAGTTTGGTGTTTCTTAATTGACTTCTCTTATTATTACTATGTTGTTGAAAGGGGTAGGGAAAACAGACCTGTGATTTCATCAAACAGGAATTCCCAAATAGGAAACTCACTTCGCCAATAGAGACTTGCAACTCATCTGAAACATATGGTCTTAGAGAGTTGTCTTGGGTATGAGGTTAAGTAGTTTGCCTCAAGTCCCATGTACTAGGTGTGAGACTGCAATCCAGATCTACCTGACTCTAAAATAAGCTCAATGTCTATTAAACCATGCTACCATTTTCTTTTGGTACTTCTTGGGAGCGATCCTCTTACCAACATCTTCCTCTCTTTTTTCCTGAAACTGGGGCTCATGTATTTTCCTCCTCATCGTCCATTCTCTTTTCACACACAGTTAGATGTTGTAGGGCACATGCATACACACAGGGTCCATTATATCTACCAAGACTCAACTCAATACATCTCAGATGAAGCACAAGACTGGCCATCCAAATCGAATGTCTTTGTTTTAAACATAGGGAAGTTGTCATTCATTTTAGAACAGTGCAAATCTTTGTCATTTTGTAGCTTTGGTTGAAGTCATAGAAAGGATAAGAAGGGACTTGTTCTTCTCTGGTTACCTTAGCAAAACAAAACACAGGATAGCCAGGATTCTAATGAGTATAGCTGTGGTAAGTACCTGAGTATTAGAGCATTTTATCTGGTTTCTGATTCCAAGTGAAAGTTAGGAGTGAGTTAGGATTAAATTAGGTGAATATTGGACTTCAATTAAGTAGTTATAAATTACAAGTATACTTGGAGTTAAGAGAGCAACAAACCATGCCTGAATATTCCTTCTTATTTTAAATCTCACTACAGGTTGTATTGCTATGTAGTATGTATGTAGTATGAGTCACTGAATTGCATTATTTTAGTTAAATATTTCTATAATAAACATATCCAACCCAAACTGTGTGTTTTTTCTTTCTCAGGAATCAATTATCTATGCCTGGAGAAAGCCAACCAATTTATCACTTCTACTACACTAAATGGAATCACTGTTCATCAAATGGGTGCTATAGCTACCATAATTGCGCAAATAGAATTTCTGCAAGATATAACTTCTCTATATTAATATATTACTTTTCTCTGGCTCTGAAATTACTGCCTTAAATGGTCTCATGAATTATGACTATTCTACTACCCTTGTCTCCCTCCCTGGCTCAGGTCACCATATGCAGTTTAAAAAATGATATTTAAGATTGGGGGTGGGAGTTGCTTCCCTCAAAAAAATAAAAGAAGAGAAGGACGAAAGAAGTTCTGATAACTAGAAATAGCTCTTTGTTGTAAATTTATCAAGAGCCTCCAATTCTATGTTGGGGCTATGTTTAACAGTAACAATAACAGTGAAAGGCTGTTGTCCTAATTCCAGGTGTGTTTTGATATTAATTCATAACTGAAAGTAAACATCCCATTGGCATTTAGAATATTTCATTCTGAAGCTATTGATCAAGTCCAAATATGAAATAGAACCTAACTTGAATAAACAAAGGTTTTAAGACAGAATGCTTAACTTATAAACATTAAAGATTTTGCTCATTTTAATAATGAATTTTATTTTGCTTATATTTTATTATTATATAGTTAAACAGGGAATCAGGCATGAGTAGATTTATTTATAGAATTTTAATGAACAGAAATTTCACTTAGAAGAAAATAATGATGGAAATCTTCTGAAAAAGAGATTCTGCAAATTCATTGCTTGTTGCTATATGGCCCAAATTCCCCAAATAATTATGGGAAAGGTCCTTTGCCATCTAGTTGTATAAACATAAATGAGCCCTAGATAACACCCAAAGCTCAAAGAATAATGACAAAGGTGGAAGAGATAGTCTAGTCAGGCATGAAATTGATTTTATAGTAACAAATTTCTGTTGCCTTCCATGTGCTAAGTAAATAATTCTGAAGCAGGGGGTAAAGATAATAAAAACAAAATCATTAACTGCTTCTACTAAATCAAACACAGAAAGAAAGAAACCTGTTGTCATGTTGACCCTGAAGTCTGTTTAATGGCTAATTAAAGCACTTGCTTTAGGCATGACACAGTCTTTAATCACTGGTACCTCCACAGCTTTTGTAGAGGTTTTGAGTGACCTAATAGTTCTCCATCTAGTATAGCTCCAGCTTTATACTAATAGAATAGTAAAGTATTGTGCTTTATTTAGCAGAACAAAATGAACTTCCTTGAATTCTAAAGTCTGTAATGTCTCCATAGACTGATTCTAACACCTGAAGAAACTAGTGCAATTCGCATGCTGCCAGTAAGGTGAAATTACAGGATGATGCAACGTGTATAAAACCCAAAGAACAAATCCTGTCAATTTCAGGTAATGGAAGTTTAAGATCACTTTGGATGTGATGTCATCCTTGCTGATTAGACAAAAATATTGGATAGGAGAATATTCTGATTTCAATACTGAAGTGGGTCAACTGAGTTTACTTCTGTTCCCTGACTACTGACTTCACCCTTAATTTCAGGTATAAATTTATTTCAAAAACATGGGATGCAGTCAAAAGAGGAAAGTACAAAGAGATCAGCACAAAAGCAAATGCTTCTGTAAAAGCAACTTACATGACATTGTTTTTTCTGTGTACACTTATTTGTTTGTAATACATTCCTACACGGAAGGTTACTCTAGCCTTGACTCTCCTTCAACTTTGGCTAGGCACTGATTTTCTGGTAGCTCCCTGCTGCCATCTGTAAATTCAGAATTCTTTGTCATTCTACGAACAATATTATGGGGATCCTTCACCCAGCAAGGAAGGAAGGAACGAACAAAGGAATGAAGGGACAAAGGGAAGGAGGGACAGAAGGAGGAAGAAAAGAAGGGAGTCATTCTTCTAAGTTAGAAACTTTGAAATGTGCATTATTCTGACTGGAGAACTGGGAGTTTTATTCTTATTGTATAACCCAGTCAAGGAACTAGGGAGGGGGCATTTCTCATTTCCACTCTCAGGGATCCATTGCAAAGATGTATTCCTGGCGTTAGGAATGGTAACTTGCAAAGAAATTTCATAATTTTATTCAATCCTCAGGAAGTATTTATTAACTTCCTACTACATATCTATGCATTGCTAGATATTGGGGAATGATCCCTGACCTCCAGGAGTTTACAACATATTCAATGGAAGCCATTTTCAGTAGTGCTAATAAGGCTCAGCTATGATAAGGGTTACTTTGGCTTTTCTGAGCTTTCAATAAGACCCTAACTACAGTTTATTCAAGAATAATGAATGGTTGCTGAACGTTAAGTTTATAATATTTCTATCGGAAAATTGAAAATGCCTTATGAGTTCCAAACAACTGACTTACAAATGACCCTATGGAATCCAACTGCTTCATAAGTTGTAACAGAACTTAAACTATATTTGCAGTATAAGTCAAGGTTCATTTAATAATATCTCTAAGTAAACACTTTGTTTTCAAATCTATTAATATTTATCATGACCACATCACCTACTTCCTAAGCATTAGGCATAATCTTCACAGGTCTGTGGCTGATGGACATGTGCTCTGCAAACCTATGAGACCTCATAGAAAATTCATAACCCAAATTTCATTACATGAAACAAAAATAATGTGTTTGGGATAGAAGGTGCAGTAAGAATTTAATGTGTACAGTCACTCCGCAGGTAGAATCTAGAGAAAAGTAAATTGGAATAGTATCCTAAGTATATTCACCATTGGGAAATGATGAGGTTTAATGCACCAACAAAGTTCAATCTATCAGATATTTAGTTTGAAAATATAAAGGCACTTCTATCAAAATCCAGGCGCTATGGTCACTACTGGATACAGCATATAAGATGAAAATATCAATATACTAAGAGAAGACTGAAAAAGTAATAGTCACTGTACTATGTAGATAATAGAATTTAGAATTGAAAAGAACCTCAGAGATTGAATTCAAACACATTTTACAGATGAAGAAATGGAGATCCAGAAAAGTTACTTGTCCAAGACATACAAGTAGGAAATTATAAAGTCAAAATTCAAACCCAGTCTTTTGATCATAAATTTGTGTAATCCTAAGCCCTTTTAAACCCTACATTCTAACTCAAAGTCTTTTGACTCTAAATCTAAAGATTTCTTACTATATCATGCTGTCTTTTATGTGCTTAAATGTTAACAATTCTTTCATGATTGAAAAACAGTTTACAAAGATTAAATTTTATACTGTATCCTTTCAATCATCTGAAATGATAAAACAATATTCACCCATTTCCTTGATTCAAGGCTGAAGTATAAATGACCAAATTATAGTTATAAAGATTTAAGTGGAGTGAAATAAGACATTGTGCTTCTTGTCATGCTTTTTAGTATGATGTCTTCAGCCATGTTGTCAAATCCCTTCAGTGAAGATGGACATGGCATCACAGTCGGCTACTACAACAGTGGTAAATTTTTCAACTCAAAACAGCTACAAGCAAAGAACAAAGTGGAGGAGTATTGGTGCATGATTTTCTGTTTGCAGATGATTTTGCACTCAGTGCAGCCTCTGAAGCTGAGATGCAACAATGTATGGATCAATTTTCTGCTGCTTGTGCTAATTTTGGCCTAACAATACCAAGAAAACACAGGTATTCCATCAGCCACCACCACATCATCCATACATGGAACCATCAGTTACAGTAAATGGAGAAGTCTTGAATGCTATGGATAAGTACACTTATCTTGTTAGTGTACTTTCCAGGGATATACATGTTGATAATGAGATTGATGCACACATTACCAGAGCCAGCTCCGTGTTTGGGAGGTTCCAAAGGGAAGTGTGGAAGAGAAAAGGTATTAGACTGGCTACCAAGCTGAAGGTCTATGGAGCTATTGTTCTGATCTCATTATTGTATGCCTATGAATCCTAGGCAGTATACAAGTGCCATGCCAGGAAACTGAACTGCTTCCATTTGAATTATCTTAGGAAGATTCTGAAGATCACCTGGCAGGATAAAATACCAGACACTGAGGTCCCTCCTTAAACTAAACTGCCAAGCATTCAAATTCTGCTTCAGAGAGTGCAACACTGATGGGCTGACCACACTGTTTGAATGCAAAATAAACACTTGCCAAAAACACTATTTTATGGAGAACTCACATAAGGCAAGTGTTCACGGGGTGGTCAGAAGTCTACTCTCAAGGCTTCTCTTAAGAACTTTGGAACTGATTGTGTGACATAGAGACACTGGCACATGATGACTCGGAATGGCACGTCTTCCTCAGAGAAGATTCTGTGCTCTATGAACCAAGCAGACACAATAGCTAAAAAAACGAGAAGGGCACATATGACTCTCACATAGTAATGTCATGTTGGCCCTCTTCAGTAAGAAGGACAACAAGCAACCAACCAGGTGGACATAGTGGAATCCAAGAAGACCCAGATTCATGTCCTGTCTCCCATAAACTATTGGAACCTGAGCAAATCACTTCATCTCTTAGTGCTCTATGAGACTATAAGAATAAAAAAGAAAGTTCCACCCTACATTAGGAAAGAGAGTTTCCTTATCTGGGCATTTTTTATATTAATAAAACCACAGGTCCAGTCTCCATTTTCATTTATAAAATGTTATCCCTTCACCTAACTATGGCATAAAACCACATTCAGAATTCCTTCTTCCTAAAGATATTTTGCTGTTGGGCACATTTCTTTGTTTCAGATTTTTCACATGTGGTTTTGCAAGCAATCAGGGAGACAGAGACAAAATAATCTGAAGTCTCTGGCAAAAATTTAAGTAAAAAAATACTAGCAAGTCAAAAAGGTACCAGGTTAGAACTTTTCTTTTTGGTAATCCTACTCCATTTGAAAAAATATACAGCTCATAAAAGTCTTGAAACCAGCAGAACTGGGTTTAAGTTTCAACTCTTATACATACTAGCTGTGTGACTCAGTGAATCACAACCTCTCTGAACCACATGTTTTTCATCTGCCAATTGAAGATAATGATATAGTATTCTTTATTTAACCAGGTTGTAAATAAAGCACTTTGTAAACCATGAAATGCCATACAAAAGTTTTTTGTTATTGTTAAAATGATTTAGGGTACCTCTCTGACCCTTAGAACATCACCGTAGACCTTGTCTTGTTCAGTCATTTTTCAATTATGTAGACTCTCCATGACCCCGTTGGGGTTTTCTTGGCAAAGATACTGGTGTCTTGACATCTGAACCAGTGTAGTACTGTGGTTATATTGTGTCTGTAACGATCATGGGGACATGTTCTGAGGACAGGATGTCATCCCTGGGTGCCCATCTGGAACCCATACCCTGCTTGCCCCTCCTGATGTGCCTGATTGTTTGAACACTGAACCTTGGTCTGTCGGCTCAGTTCAGCCCCTGCCCATTCTCTCTTAGCTGCACAGTTTCACATTCCCTTCCATAAAATAACTCATCTCCTGACCAGGATGATTTTTTGACTTGTGTCCAGCCAGGTCAGGGGGAAAGGTTTGTTGTACATGAATACAGAGGAGAACTCTGATAAAGATGTAAAAGAGTTAAACTGGGCAGAGCAGGAACAGAGATGGGAATCTGGAACAGGAGCCTAGTTGATCCAGAATATAGTACCAGCTAGGTAGCACAAGTGCATGGAGCACTAGACTTGAAATAGGAAAAACTGAATTCAAATTTGTCTTCAGACAAGATGCTTAACCTCTTGATACCTCAGTTTCCACATTTGTAAAGTAATAGAGGGTAATTACATGGATCAAATAAGGTAAGATATGTAAAGTACTTTGTAAACCTGAGAGAACTATATAGAATGTCATTTGGTATTATAATTAATGAGTTGCTGTCTTTTACACTGAAATGGCATGATAATCATTCCACCTCCTTCCCCCACACCCTTCAGAAAATGTAGAGCAAGAACCTACTGATTATCCTCAGTCTAAAAGGTCAAATGACTTCAGTTTGGGGAAATATTGTGCTTCCATAAGCTCTGGAATGTATAGCGTAGAAAATTCCCAAGTTCTTTTATTGCCTTGATAGCCCTCCCAATCTATGAAGAAAGGAGGGAAACATGCATTTATTAAGTACTTGCTATGTATTTTAGAGGCAACTCCCAATGTCTCTGAGAGCTAAGCACTGAATTCCTTCTATACACCAAAATACCACTGGCAGGAGGGCAAACTTCACGATTACTTTTGGATCCAGGATTGTAGAATTGATGGAAGATCACAGGGAATGCTGAGAAAGGAGTCCTTGTTATGTGAGGAAATAAATTTCTCTTCAAGGCTTCTACCAACCACTATCTCTATCCAAACTTTCATTCCAAATGGGATACTCTGGGTTAGGAGTGGAGAACCTGCAGCCTCAGTGCCATATGTGGCTTATTAGGTCCCTGGAGGTTGCCTTTTGACTAAGTCCAGGTTTTACCGAATAAATCCTTTTATTAAGGGAATTTCTTCAGTGCCACATGTAAGTACCTAGAGGGCCACATATGGCCTTGTGGTTGGAGGTTATCCAACACTGAAAGAAACATAGATCAAAGTTCCTTCCCCAAAGTGGTTCCATGGAAGGTTATTTTTGCCCCCTTTGCTTTCCTTCTTGGTACAGAATTCACAGACTCAATTTTAAACACGCACACACACACACACACACACACACACACACACAAACTTAATTTGTCCCAGGAGCCCTGGAAGGTCTTCAATGGGGAGAATTTGCCCAAGGGAAACTACAATACTGAACAGAGAGCAATTGACTTCTCAAGATTGCTCACCCAGAGTAGGACAAGGCAGGAAAAATTCGGAGAAAACACACAGATTTACCAGAAGCAAGGAAATAACACAAGAGAATCAAGTGAGAGAACAGTCAAAAGAGGCAACCAGATCTAGTGAGTGTGAGAACATGGGAACAAACTGGATATTGGCAAACCTTAACACCGAGACCAAAATGTGCCCTCCTTGCTGTCTTCCTAGCAGAGATATCTTTTATGCCAGGGTGGCATTCCAGTCACATCTACAGGTAAGGCAGAGAAGCTATTATTTGTTTCAAACAGCTAGCTTACCTAACTAGCCCTGCCTCCTACCCCGATGGCTGGGCACCAACTTTATCAAACTTGGGCTTCAAATCCATATCAGACCCCTAGGTTTAACTACTGAAAAACATGGAGATTCCATTTTGCATGATTAAATACCACATTCAAAAACTTAAGAGAAGACAGTGACTGCTTTTTGAACATGAGCTGATATAATAAAAGCTTGAATAACAAAAAGTATTTAGGTATGCTTGCCAGGTTTTCTCTATTTCCACTGAAGAGAGACTTAAAAGAAAAAGGCTTAAATTAAAACCTAAGGGACTTGGTTTTAATTGTTATACTGAGTCTGTCTATCCAAAGAAATTTCTGAAATTTCCTTCCCCGAAGATCTTTAAAAATCAAAAAGAAACTCATTTGTCAGGGATAATTATGTCTAGAACCCAAGACTTGTTAGTATCAAATGACAGGGCCTTAAGAAAAATCTTATATCCCATCTTATGGCATGGCCTTTGACTCGCTTCCCAAAGGTATGCTAACATAATATAGTCTAACTTTAAAAATACTCTTTTTAAAATGTAACCAGATAAGAGTTTGATTTCACATGCAAAACATGTTTTCTTTTTCCTGCATAACAACCTCTTCTCATCAAGAATAATTTGCTATTTTAAATATGCTCTGTAGGAATCATAACACTCAATTCTGAGCTAAAAAGGTGAGATATTAAAGCCTGGAAAGGCAACTAGTTAGTATAGTAGAGAAGGGAGTAGAAAGCTTGAGTGCAAATCCTACCACAGACACTTAATAACTCTGTGACCTTGAGCAAGATATTTAACCTCTCTGGGACTAAATTTCCTCATTATAAAATAAAGATGACAATAGCACCTGCCTCACAGGCTGACTGTGAATCTGAAAGGAGATATATGTAAAGCTCTCTTCAAATCCAAAAGTGTTGTATAAATATTACTTATTCATATTATATGTTGCAGTTTCACATTATTTTGTCAAAGCTTACATATAATTATCCTATTGTTTAATTATAATTATATGTAATATTATATAATGTAATTCCCTCTTTGGCATATTAAGAAAAAAAAGATTCAGAGAGTTTTCTAAATCACTTAAGAAATTAGTTGAATGACTGAAACTCTTGGCTCCTTGTCAAGTGCTTTTTATGGTACACCTTATTGCTCTCATGGCCAAATATGGCCGCGCAAATATGGTCAAATAGAGATCAAGCAGAAAGTATAATAAACATGAAATCATACTGCACAGGAAAATTTAAGATACATTCACTCTGCATAAGATATTTCAACATATCTATTTTTTAAAAGCAAAAAGTCAAATGCAGAATGAACAGATGGTCATTCTCTCTTATGTCAGCATCAAGACCTCTCTCATTTTAATATCACATGCATCAGTCTTCCCTCTGGATAAGATGCAGTAGATATGCCTACCAGTAGATGTGCAAAGCTTTATATCAGAGTAGCCAATTTCTAGTACCAGATGGTTGGACCCTCAAAAGAACTAGTTGGGAACTTGAAATAACACTCAGCCTCAAGTAATCCCATAAAGGTCTAGGTGAGAAATGACTATTCTTCACCTACTCAATAGCTACCTAACCAAAACAGTCTTCCTAAGGCATATTAGTCCTCTGCTAAAAAGCTTTCACTGACTCTAGCATAAAGCTTAACACTTAAGGCCCTCCATAATCCAATCTACTTTTCCAACCTTATCTCGTATTACATTCATAAACTGCACACTCCAACCAAAGTAACCTACTAATCATTATCTCCCATCTCCATGAATTTGCCCAAGTTTACCCCTTGTCTATATAATACACTGTATGGGGTATTCAGGAAGACCAGCACCTCTGGTGCTATGGCTTACTTAGCCCTTTTCAGGGCTGTTTATCCAACTTTATTGTCTGCCTGATTCACCCAAATCTCACCTGTGGCTCAGCAGCCACCTCAACAGACAGGCTAAACCAGGTTTAGGGGTATGTCTACCCTAAGCATGTGAAAACATCGCCATTAGAATCGATGGATAAGAACAATTTGTTCCAATGACCATGAAGATGGTGGAAGCAGGCACTGTGGAGAGCTTAGAGCTTGGTTGGACATTGAAGCTGCCAAGATCAGCCCCCTGGGCCATGCACTGCACTATCTAGCTGCCACAACTCTTTACTGTCCTCGTCTTCCCAGGAACTGTCCCTGAAAGTTCTACTATGCAGATGCTTGCATTGCTAAACTGAGTTGATCCATGTTGTGCTTAATTTTTGTCTTGCCACTGAATTTTGATGACTCTAGAAGAGAGAGGCTGATGACTGCACAGCTCTGCCTCACTTTAATCCAATTCTAGGGCAAGATATCACCCCATGACATCATTAAGAGTCATCATTAAAAGACAACACACTGCTCCATTTGGGTTTGCTTCTGAGTTAATCTTGCTCAACGTTCTAAGAAACACTCTGAGAGACAAATGCCAGAAGGTTAATTCAAGTCAGAATTCTGAGAAAAGAAGTTACTATTGAGTTTTGAATTTGATAAGCTATAGTAAATTGGAACATGCAGGTGCCATAACTGTGGCGTAACTATGGGAATATATCAGATTATGGATATAGATTACAGATAGAAGATGAGAAATTGATTACTAACCATTTACAGAGGAGATTCAGAGAATCTAGAATCAATTCAGAAAAAGGACAGAAAGCTGAAAGGAAAGATTTCAGAACTGTATCACCTAAATCTGAAATTGGAAAGGATAGACAGTAACTACAGGTGCTGTTGATCAGTAAGTCTAGATGAGCATAGAAATAGTTTGGAAATAAAGAAAGGAATCAACATTTATTGAGCTCCCCTATGTGCCAGAGGGCTTTCTCAAATATTATTTCATTCAATCCTCACAATCCTAGAAAATGTATGCCATTATTATGCCCATTTTATAGAAGAGAAAACTAAGGCAAACAGGTAACTAAGGCAGACATGCCCAGGCTCACACAACTAATAACCAGCTGCTTTTGTAAGAGAAGTCATTTGGTGAATTGTAACTTGATGAGATATATGAGGTGTTAAGCACAGCATGGATCAGCTTAAGTTAATAATGTAAGCGTCTGCTCAGCAGAAAGACTCCAGACATAGTAGAATTTTCATGGACAGTTCCTGGGACAGAAAGAGGACAGTAAAGAGTTGTGGCAACCTAGGCGATATAAGGGATAGCAAATATAAATAAATGAATGAATAAATGAATGAATGAATGAATAAAAATAGAAGCAAGATAAAGATGATGCAGTAGGAAGCCTCTTTTCCTAACACTTACTAGCTGTGTGACCCTGTGCAAGTCACTAATCCCTGTTTTCCTCAGTTTCCACATCTGCAAAATGAGCTGGAGAAGGAAATGACAAAATACTCTGGTATCTTGGCCAAAAAAAGAACCAAATGGGGTCATGGGGAGTCAGATAGGATTGAAAAATGACTGAATCACTTATTGGGAATTTACCTAGCTAGTGCCTGCTTTGTATAAAATGTCTAACCTAAGATTCCTATGGCTATAGTAGAGATAACATGATACAATGAAAAGAGAATACTGGACGTGGAGTCAGAGAACCATATCAGAGAACTGGATATGGAGTCAGATTCTATCTCTACCATTTATTGTGTGACTGTGGGCAAGTGACTTAACCTCTCCAGATGTCAGTTTCCTTATCTCTAATGAGTGGGTCAAACTAGGTAATGCCTCGGATTCCTTTCAGCTCTAAATTAATGATCCTCAGAAACTTCTGGCAGTCAAAATACCTGCTTTCTCAATAAAGCTACAATGGGAAGAATTTGATGATATGAAAAGTGTTTCCTTTCTGACTTTTTTTGCCTCTGAAAACCTACACCATTCTTTATTACTCAAAGAAAAAATTATTCTTTAGTTTCCCTAATTTAATCACCACTAAGTCATCTCTGGAAACATTTTGAATAGAAAATGACTTTGTTGGAGCAAATCTAAAGTAATATAACAATTTGCCAACCTAATTTAATTAGAGAACAACAATACTCTTGATTTTGTTATTAACATAACAATCCCTTTCAAATATTGCAGCTACATTTATAGCTTGCAAACATAAATCCTTCCTCATGAATTTCAAAGAGAGTAGATACAGGTTTGCAACCATTTTGTGGGGAATCCAGAGGTTCTAGAATAGATCTTGGGTCTATGCCAAAAGTCCTTTAAAACCCCCAGGACGTGTTCATTGAGCATACAGGGGGTACGTAGCAGCCTTGATAAATGCGGCTTGTGTTGGCAAGGATGGAACACAGTCCATGCCTGATTACAGTTAAGGATAATCAATAGGATCTGAGGGGAAAACTTCAGGAGGAATAAAGCTGTCAAGCCAGAATTTATAGGGAAACCAGAATCAGAGTTTTAGTGGTAGAAGAAACTGCATCTATTCCAGCCACTGAGTGAAAAAAGAATTCCTGACAAGCAGTCATCCCTTTGCTTGAAGGCTTTCAGTGAAGTGGAAGGTACTTATTCTGCTCTTGGATAATTCTAATTCTCAGGAAGGTTTTCCTTATATCAAGCCTTTCACTCACTACTTCAAATTGTGTTTTCTGAAGCCAAGGCCACATAGAACAGATCTAATCCCATTTTTGTATGACAATCTTCCAATTACTTGAAGACAATTAGCACATCACCTCTGAGCCAAAACCAAAGGGCAGGCAGGAGACAGGAATATAATTCAGAGCAGTAGCCATCAATATCAGTAACAAGTGAAATGGAACATGCTAGAGGATCTCTAGGTGGCACAGTGGATAAAGTGCTGGATCCGGAGTCAGGAACACTCATCTTCTTGAGTTCAAATGTGCTCTCAGACACTTGGTAGCTGTATAACTCTGGGCAAGTCGCTTAACCCTATTTGTCTCTGTTTCCTCATCTGTAAAATAAGCTGGTGAAGAAAAAGGTAAACCAGTCTAGTACTTTTGCCAAGAAAACCCCAAATGGGAAAAGACTGAAAATAACTGAACAACAAAGAACTTGCTAGAGAGAGACCATTTGATTAATGAAATACTACAGGCAGCATGCTTTTATGAGCAGAGTTTGTAAGACATCCCTGCTCCCTTTCCCAAACCCCTCTCCTTTCATTCAGCATTGTAGTGAGCCTGAAAAATTGGGACCCTCATTGTTTCCCACTACTTGAGTTCATCTTATAGACCTGTATTGTGAAAGGTACTGAACTAGATTTTCAAAATCCAAACACAAAATCAAGATAGTTCCTGCCTTATAGGAACATGAAATACTAGATGTAGATGCTGTGGCTGAGGGGGAATAATACAAAATGTACACATATATAAATATACTTAATTTGAAGATGGGAGAGAACAATTTCATTTGGGGAAAAAAGGATTTGGGAAGGCATTTCTAATGAAGTAAAACTTGAAATAAGTCTTTAAGGATTCTGAGAGAAAGAAATAAAACCTGAGTATATTCAAAGTACATTAGGTATATGGGATGGTCTACTCACCCAGTGTATCCACCTTACTTACACCTCTCACTTATCATCTGGTTATATGGACACTTCTAGTCTGGTTCGATCACTTCAACCTGACATCACACTGGAAGAGTTGGGCTTTCAGAGCAGGACCATACCACACGATTATACTCAAATTCTCTCAAGGTATTTGGGATAAACTTGTTGAGAATGAAAATAATCACTGCATTACTCTTGACCCCTGCACCGATGTACTTTTTTATTTATACAACCAACTACTCAATATAAGAATAACTTTAGATTTTAAAATACAACCATTTACTTAATATGAAAGAAAAATAAATGATAATGTCACAGGCACTGATATATTAAAGCAAGGGCATGAATAATGAATAATAAAACACTTAACAATCCACATATAATCTGGATCCTACTCTCCCACCAATGTGCTCATTATTTGTTGGGAAGAGTGGGCACACACTTAAAGAAATCTATCAAGAGAGAAAATGAGTGAAGAAAATCTGTGTTCACAGTCACTCACAAGATAAGGGGAAAGAGGATGAAATAAGTATTTGTAAAGTGCCTACTATGTGCCAGACACTGTACTAAGAGCTTTATAAATACTATCCTCATGACAACCCTTTGAAGAAGTTGCTGTTATTATCTACATTTTACAACTGAAGAAACTGAGGTTAAATGATGGGTCCAAAGTCCCATACCTACCATCTAAGGCTGGATTCAAACTCAGGAAAAGCCCAGCATCCTATACACTGTGCCATCCAGTAAGTGGTAGGAAATGTCAATCCCTATTCATTACTGTTTAATTAGAATATGCTTTAAAGTTATTTTCAAATTCATCATTTATCAGTGTCAACATTTCATACTTAGAAGTAATTAAAAAGCCTCAAAAATCAAGTTCTGTGCTTGTAGGCTTAAGGAATAACCCTCAGAGATTCTAGTTACTTTACAAGACTGAAAAATCTGCCACCTCTGCCAGAGTTCATCTTCACAGTTTCTATAAAATAAAGAAGGAAATAGGAATTGAATAGAGGTTATAACGGTTTGAGCTCTGTCAACTGGTTTACTTTGTGTTCTCAACCTTCCTATTTTTTTTTTAACAAATTAAAATTCCTCCTTCTTTCTGCTTCAGGAGGTGATTTTTTTAAAGGAGGTAATTTTTCAAAATATTTCCCCAAATTTCATGTAATGCTATCAAAATTTCCTCCTGATATAAAAAAGAAACTTTAAGAATTTGTCACACTTTCTCTCATCAGCCCCACCAATGGTCAACCTAGGAACATCAGTATCTGGCACACCCAGGGTAGCCAATCACTCCTTATATACATTCAGCCTCACAAAGTTTTAAAACATAGAAGAGCTTTATATATACAATAAAGAACACAAAGCACTTACAACCAAGCCTATTAAGAGGCAAGACTTTCCCCATCAGTGGGACACCCACCTCCCACCTAGTGACCTATCTGATCTCTCAGGCTTACAGTTCTGCTCTAGGTAGAGTCCCACAAATGTGGAAGGAGGCTAGGATTCACCCCTTCATGTAGGTGCTGTGCGCCAGTGCTCTTTTGATGGCAGCTCTTCTTCAGTTGGTTTCTACCACTCTAATATCATTCTTTTCCATTCCCTGCAGATGTTCTGAGTCCTTCTGTCACATTTACTTGATTTTTTTCTCCCCACTCCTTAACTGTTCTCCAACAGTCTGTAATACTTATTATTCTTTCTCTGGGAACTACTTTTGAGAAGTTACCCCTAGAGAGATTACACTATTATTTAAACTGATAATTCTACAGATCCTTTCCTTACATGCCTCCTTAAATTATATTGGGTGTAATGTAACAAATGGGTCCTATATGTCCCAATGTCTAAGGGTATCTTTAGGTAACTATTGGAAAAATGTGTATGTGTGTGTGGTGTATGTGTGTGTACATATATACATATCTATATGTGTATATGTATGTGTATTTTCTACTCTGATTCAGTTCATTTTCAACCCGTCTCATTTACCTTTTCCCTCCCCCAGTGACTGAACAGTATACCTCTTTCTTATTATCCCCTTCCACTGAGTCATTTGGAGTTTGGAAAGGTACTTCTTTTTACTTTCTGTTTATCTTTTTATCTGTCATCCTCTTCATGGACACTTAGCTTGGATGATGCAAATAAACAGAGTCTGTTTCCATCAGCTCTCCAAAAGAAAAGGGAAAAAAGGCCCCGATGATTGCTCCAAGAGCAAGCACTTATCATTCAGATTCAAAGGTGAAATCCCTAAATATGTTTATTATCTCAATTCAGCAAATGTCATTTATGTTACCAAAACTTGTATATTTTACATCTTGGGGTGGGAATTTTGACAGATATGTCCAAATATACCAACATTATTGTACTAATGTAAACATTAACTATCAAGTATCTGGCATAGACTTAAGGGATTGAGAGTTAGATCAAGTTTCAGTAATTATATACTTCAGTCCCCTCATTATATAAATGAGAAAACAGAGACCTAAAAATGGAAAGTGATCTACCCAAAGCCACAACTAGTAAACAGAAAATCCAATATTCATGCCCAAGGCCTCCAACTCCATATTCCCAAACCATTCTGTCTCCCTCCACCACAACCACCACCACCACCACCATCATTATGTCATTACAATAAAAGATTGGATGCCTCATATATTTATCATTTACTGATAACTTGGCCTTTTAGAATAACCATCTTCTATTATGTGTGAATGTTCCAACAACTTGAAGAAAAGAGATGGAGGACAGCTACAAATCAGTTTTTAATAATGAAAACAAAAGAACAAAAAAATTTCTTCACATACTAAGTTGCAGATTTGAATTTTTTTAGATTTATTTCCCTCCAGATTTCTTCTGTTCTCTGTGATAGCACATCAATTAGAAATGAACATAATAGAAGGGCGTGGAATAGGATATTCCAGAAGTCAAAGGAACTAGGACTCAAACCAAGAATCACCTACCCAGCAAAACTGAGTATAATACTTCAGGGGAAAATATGGTCTTTCAATGAAACAGAGGACTTTCAAACATTCTTGATGAAAAGACCAGAGCTGAAAAGAAAATTTGACTTTCAAACACAAGAATGAGAAGAAGCATGAAAAAGTAAACAGCAAAGAGAAGTCTTAAGGGACTTACCAAAAGTGAACTGTTTACATTCCTACAGGGAAAGACAATATTTGTAACTCTTAAAACTTTTCAGTATCTGGGTAGTTGGTGGGACCACACACACATGTACATGCATGCACGCACACACACATGCACGCACATGCAGAGACAGAGAGCACAGAGTGAATTGAAGAGGATGGGACCATATCTTAAAAGAAATTAAGGTGAATGGTGGGAGAGAAATGTGGTGGGAGGAGAGAGGGTGAAATGGAATGGGGTAATTATATGTCATTTAAGAGGCAAGTAGGAGACTTTTTAATGGAGGGAGGAAGAGGAGAGCTGAGAAAAAAAAACAAGAAGTTTGCCCTCGTCGCATTTGACTAGAGGAGGGAACAAAATGCACACTCATTTTGGTATGAAAATCTATCTTACAGTATAGGGAAGTGGGGGAGAAGGAGATAAGCAAGGGGGGGGGGGATGATGGAAGGGAGGGCAAAGGGAGGAGGGAGCAATTTGAAGTCAACACTCGGGGAGGGACAGGATCAAAAGACAGAAGAGAAACAATGAGGGGCAGGATAGGATGGAGGGTAATTCAGTTAGTCTTACACAACACGACTATCAGGGAAGTCATTTGCAAAACTACACAGATATGGCCTATATTGAATTACCTGCCTCCCAAAGGGAATGGGTGGGGAGGGAGGGATGGGGAGAATTTGGAACTCAAAGTTTTAGGAACAACCATTGAGTATTGTTGTTGCTACTAGGACATGACATACAGTTAATGGGGAATAGAAAGTCATCTGGCCCTACAGGACAAAAGAGAAGATGGGGACAAGAGAAGGGAGGGATGATAGAAGAGAGGGAAGATTGGTGATAGGGAAAATTAGATTGCTTGGTGTATTGGGTTGGGGGAGGGGATAAAAGGGGAGAAAATTTGGAACCCAAAATTTTGTGAAAATGAATGTAAAAAGTTAAATACATAAATAAATATTTTAAACACACAAAAAAATGAACATAATAATAACCATCTAATATTCTCACAATCAAAGAGCTAGAACCTGATAATCAGCCTGACTGGTCATACACTAGACGCTGTGTTAGGTGTTGATGCTGGTGAAACATGAATGACAGAACGAACTTTGAGCTAACCATTCTGTTTATGAAAACTATTCATGGCCAATCTTCCTGTTAGACTCTTTGGAAGTTGTAGTATTTTAGGAATATAATTTTTCACCATATTAAAGCTGATCAGAAGCTGAACAATTTGTAAAGATAAAATGTAGATAAAATAATAACATCAATAGTGTTATCCAAATTTTACCAATAAACACATGAAACATTATTACATAAATGGCAAAATATATACTGGTGAGAGTCTATGGAATGTAGACTTACCTTGCCCAGAGACTCATCTAGGAACTTCTTAGTCGACTGGTCACCCAAAAAGATGTCCAGGCTAGAAAATGTTTTTTGTTAATTTTATTATTTATAGTTTTTAATGAACATAGGAAAACATTGTGATTTTGTTGGTGCAGGACCAGTGAGAGGAATTCCTTCCAAGTGAGTATAGGTTGCAATCAATACTTGACATAGTAGATAAATTCTAAGGTTGCCTGAGGCACATTGAAGTTAGGTGGCTTTCCTGGCTAAGACCCCGAGGAAGAAATTGAACCCAGGTTATCTTGATTCAAATCTCAGTTCTCTTTTTACTACAACAAAATACTTTAAAACAAACAAACAAAAATTCAATTTCTCTGTATACTTCCTTCTCTCGAGTCTTTGTTACCAGTACATTAGTAGTGTTTTGTTGTGATTTTGCCTTATCTTCATGTCAATAAAACCCAGTGGTTGAATAGACCTTTCTTTTGCATTTTATTGGGATTTAGAGACTTCTGTTCGTAACAGAGATGACAATCTCCTAAATTCTGTTATGTTAATGAATAATAACTATGATGTACCAGTTGGGATACCTTCAGCCTATACAAATATAAATTACACGAATGGAATGGATTAGTATTCATGGTAGTAGTGTGAATTCTAATATGTATCATGAATGACAACAGATTGTTTCTTCTATATAAGACCTATTTTTTAGGTCACAAGTGAGATTGTCTGTGGACAAACCAGTCATCTGAAGGATATCAATTTGGACCATTAAATAGTTTTTACCTCAAATTTTAAAATTAAAGATCCTTCTCCCCCGTCCCCGCCCCACGCCTCCCCCATCCCTACCCTTCCCTCCATCCTTCCCCTTTCTCCCTTCTCCGGCCTAGACGATGCTGTGGTGTAGACAGTCGAAGAGGCCACGGAGCCCATGGAGGTGGACACTGGGACATGTTCTCCAAAATGGCCATGTACCTGACGGGCTAGCTGACAGCGACCAGTGAAGACTATAAACCTCTGGAAAATATGAACAAACTGACTAGCTTGAAGTGTCTAGAAATGAAAGATATTGCAGTAAACGTAAGTAGAAACCTAAAGGATTTAAACCAGAAATAGGCAGCACTTGAGCGTTATCTGGATCGGATCACTTTCACTGAGGAGCCAGTAGCAGCTCTTGAGCAGGCAGCTTACCAATCGGACGCATACTCAAAGAAACCAGAAGCAAAGTACAAGTTCGAAAGACGATGAAAGACTTCTTTAGCACAAAGACTCCGCAAGAATGTTTTTAAGAGCTGAAATAAGTGGGATGGAACTTATCAAGATGCTTCTGTTCCTAAAAGAAAGCTGCGCTGCTGATCCAAGGAGAACCCCAGCCCCTACCTCTGGTTAAATGTGTAACTAGCCACCCCCGACGTTTTCCTAAACCTGGACCCCCTGGAACCCCATTTTATCGTGTGCTTCATCGTGTGCCCTGGACCAAGGCTCAGAAATCAGGATCAACCCCGTCTAGAGCAGACACAGATGAGATGCCCTCGTCTCCTTGTCTCCTCCCTTCTGCCCTCGGCCCCCACCCCCTTCATAACCTGTTCTTGATCTTAAATAATAAATGCTGACCCATGAAAAAAAAAATTTAATTAAAAAAAAAATAGTGAAAAGCCTTCTCTATAGTATCCCAACCCTAACTGCTCCCACTTTCATACAAGTCATAGAGCACATGTAATCATTAAATATATGAGGAGAGGATGTTAGTGATCATTTAATTCAAGATTCCCAATGTAGATATGAGAAAATTGAGGCCCACCATGGCTAAATTACTTGCCAGAAATCTGAAAGTTACTGAACCAAGATTAGGACCCAGTTCTTCTGATTCCCATTTTAGTGATTTATACCAGAGGTGTCAGACATACAGCCCAGGTCACACAAAGCCCACAATGTTCCTGAGTTTGACATGAGCCAGATTTTTAAAGATATAAGTAAGAAACCTTTAACAAAATGAATAAAAATACAACATGGATAATGTTAATTTGTGGGTTTGCTAAATCAACATATGAGCTGCAGGGATTTGACAACACTAATTTGAGTTTGACACCAATTTACATCACACTGTACTGCTTCCTATCCCCCTACTTATTCATTTTTCTGTTGTATTACTCCCCTGAACTTTCATTACTATAAGTATATCATCAACTTTATTTTTCTGATAATTTTTAAAACTGCAATAAAGATCAATTGATGGTACAATGAACAACACATTGAACTAACAGAAAGCCTGACATTACAAATTCCATCTCTACTGCTTGCCTGTCATATGACCTTGCACAAGTCATTTTACTTCTACAGGCTTTAATATCTTCACTTGTAAATTGTAAATACACCATCTTATAGAGTGATGGTGAAAATCACGTGAAATAATGTATATGAAAGTACTTTGATATCATAAAGTGCTACCTATAAATAAAGCAATATAAACTATTACCCCCTACTTAAAGATTTATTTTGATTGGTAAACCTTAAATATGAAATTTAGATTTGGAAGCTCTCTTTTTGGTAATGTTGGTCAGTGCCATCATTAACAGAAAAGGACAATAAGGCCCTGAGAAGCTGTTGGTTATTCAAGGATACAACAGTAGACAATGGTAGAGTCAGAATTAGAACTCACCTCCTCTGATTCTAAACTTAGTATTCTTTTTCAACTAGATCACACAAATATAGACAGTAAAGATACTCTAGAATATTAAACATGATATACATTTTTACATTTCCTGCCAATCCAAATACAAAACATTTAACTTTTTATTATTTCTTATTATATCTCATTTAAATTAATTGGGAGCTCAAACAAATAAATTCAGATCTAAACAACTGGGGAAATACTAATTGCTCCTGTATTGTGGTGGTACAATTATCTTTCACTTAGGTCTGGTGCTCCATGATCTCATTTGGCAAAGATACTGGAGTGATTTTCCATTTCCTTTTCCAGTTCATTTTACAAATGAGGAAACTGAGGCAAATGGGGTTAAGTAACTTTCCCAGGGTCACACAGCTAAGTGTCTGAGGCCAGATTTGAACTCAGGAAGATGAAGTTTCCTGATTCCAGGCCTGAAACTCTAGCCATAAGCAATTAATATTTCTCCAATTGTTTTGATCTGACTATAAAAATAGATAGGTATAGAAAAATAGATATATGTGTGTATATACATATGTGTGTGTAATCTATATCAAACTGCTTGCCTTCTCAAGGCAGAGAAGGGTGAGGGGAGGATATGGAACTCAAAATCTAAATAAAAAGAATGTAAAAAAATTTTGTTTGTATGTAGCTGAGAAAAAGTAAAATAAGAATTAAATCCAAAAAAAACTAATTGGGAGTGATTGAAGATTCCCCATCAAGCTTGAAAAGGAATAATATTATCATTCAGAAGCTGTCTTTAATCAATGAATTTGTTAAATTGAATAATCTCTAAACAAATCATAACATCTATCAAAAATAAGATTTTTTTCTTTCTACAAATCCTGTTTAGCTTTTATTATAAAACATAACAAGGTTTGTGACAAGGATTACAATAAGAGAACAAAAGCTTAAACTGACCAAAAATTTTTTTTTTAAAGATAAGGTGACTCAAGCTTTAAAAAGGAGATACTCAAATGATTCAGTCAAGGATGTCAAAAAAAAATATAGACGTAGTAGTAAATGAACTGCCTCTGCTTTTTTAGTAGTGATAATAAGAACCCCAGATTCTGAAGACTTTTATTTATTTGTAGAACTCAACATAAGGCATTAGGAAAATTTCTCCATAAACTGTCCTAGAATAATCTTGATCTATCTGAGACAGAATTTTATTGACCAAGTGACAGTTCTAATAGGAAAATAATATTTTACTGAAAGTGTAGACATATTATATATATATATATGTGTGTGTGTGTGTGTATATATGTGTGTGTGTGTATGTATATATATATATATATATATATATATATATATATAAATAAAAGCAACCTGTGCTCACCCAGAGAAATTAGATCCGCTGATTTTTTTAAGGCAATTAAAAAGAAATTCTTGAAATTTAACCCCACACTCATACCTAAGATTAAAACTGCCAAACAGGAAGCAATATTGGCTGGTGAGATTTATCTGTTCTGTTTGGTCTTGCCTAATCTGCAAACAACATGCAAATAAAAGCTATTGTTGAGCTGGTGTTGTTTTCAAATATTTCAATGGACTCTCTTTCACTGGTGTGGTTGCTTCCCCCACAGGAACAGATTATGATAGGGATGGAGAGAAAAACGGAGACAGGGAGACCAAGAGAGTTTACTAAGTGCTTACTATATGCCATGTCCTGTGCTAAGTAACATATCAATTCATATCTAATCATTTCCTTTTAAATTTTGTTCATATCTTTCTATAAATTCCTCATAGATTAGCCATGTGATGCCCTAGAGAACTTCTTTGGGAAGGTACGAAAAGAAAAGAAAAAAGAAGGCTGGACAAATTATAAATTTAAGTTACAAGTACAAAATATAAAAGTTTTCTCATTACTAGAAAGTTTGAATCTGCCTGATCCTGTGCCCCACTTTGATACCTGGATTCAAGTTCTTTTTTGAAATTTAGTCAGATCAATATTCATTCTCTGGACTCTTATTTCTGACACCTACAAGAACTAAACTGGTAAATAACTCTTTTCTGATGACAGTTTTCATTATCCCATTGATATATTGTATTCACCATTATTCTAGGGTTCACTCATTGGTTTTCTTTAGAAATAGAAAGTGTTTCAAATTTAAGGTTACAATCATACTCTCTTAGTTAGAAGCAGCCATAATTTATTCAGTCCAATTCTCCCAACTGAAGTATGAATTTCTTGTACAACATTCCCAATAAATAAACATGTAGGCTCTGCTCCACTGATGGGAAGCTCATTACCTAAGAAGTCATTCTATTTGAAGAAGAAAGGAGGGAGGAAGGAAGGAAGGAAAGAAGGAAGGAAGGAAGGAAGGAAGGAAGGAAGGAAGGAAGGAAGGAAGGAAGGAAGGAAGGAAGGAAGGAAGGAAGGAAGGAAGGGAGGGAGGGAGGGAGGGAGGGAGGGAGGAAGGGAGGAAGGAAGGAAGGAAGGAAGGAAGGAAGGAAGGAAGGAAGGAAGGAAGGAAGGAAGGAAGGAAGGAAGGAAGGAAGGAAGGAAGGAAGGAGAAAGTAATAAGCATTTACATGTGTACCCAATATTTGTGCTAAGCACTTTACAAATATCTCATCTGATCCTCACAACCAACTTTGGGAAGTAGGTATTATTATAATCCCCACTTTATAGTTGAGGAAACTGAGATAGACAGACATAGCTAGCAAGTATCTAAGATCACATTTGAATTCAGCTCTACTTTTACTCCAGGTCAAATGCTCTAACCCCTATGCCACTTAACCGCCTCTAATACAACTAATCAACACAGAATTATGAAATTAGCTCACTGTAACTCCCATCCCTTGGCCCCAGTTGTGCTTTCTGGAGTCAATTAAAATAATCATCTTCTATGTGAAATTACCTAATTATGCCTAGCAACTTTCAGATAAAAAATTTTAAAAGGCAATAGTCAACACTGAATAAGAGTATTAAGACAGATAATGGAAAACTTCAAATAAATCATCAGCAATTTTTAGGTCCTTAAATACTAACTGCTCCACAACAAGGAATTTGGCCATAATCCCTGCTACTTAAGTAGACCCACACAAGAGGCAGGGTGTGAGGTCTCTTTTGAGGGTGGGAAATGAGACAGAAGATATTAATGAAGAAGAGATCCTTGGAGTTCTGTTGCTATTGCAGCTAACACTTAGTTCAAGGCTCCAGTTCCATTCTTCAGGGCACTTGTTGAAATGCAACAGAAACATCCCTAATCCACTTGGCAGAGCTCCATAGCCTTAGTGACCACATGGCTACCTAAGGAATGGGACCATGACTTAAAGACAAAAGAATACATTCCTTAAATATTCCACCTTCCTGCTGAATTGGATCCAACATTGATTAAGTTCAACCACAATTTGGGGTTGACTATCTTATGTAATGACATCTGGGAGGGAAATGACTGTACAAATGACAAATTATTTCTTTTCTAATTATCCCTGACACTCACTACTGCTGCATTCCTCCTGCTCATCAGAACTACAAATCTACTTGTGGCCAGGAAAATATCAAGTAACCAACAGATAATTTATTAAATACCTATTATTACAAAATAACACATCAAGAGTTTGGAGGACAGTTAAGTTTAAGCTAAAGTCCTTTGTTTTTGAAGAACAAGAACTCTATTAGATTATAAAATACATATATAGAGTATAAGAGCCTCAAAACATTTTAATAGTATTTTGTTTTTCCCAATTACATCAAGACAATTTGTAGCAATATTTTTACAAGATTTTGAATCCCAAATTTTTCTCTCTCTTTCCCTTGCATCCTGTCTTCCTAAAATGAGACAATTCGATATATGCACCATGTGTGCTATTGTGTAAAACACATTCCCATATAAATCAGAGTTGTGAAACAGATCAAAAGGAAAAAAACAAATAGAAGAATAATGTGAAAAATGTATGATTTGATCTGCACTCAGAATCCATCACTTCTTTATCTGAAGTGGATAGCATTTTCCATAATTAGTCTTTTGGAATTGTCTTGGATCACTTTATTGCTGACAAGAGCTTAGTCTATCATACTTGATCACCATACAATGTTGCTATTACTGTGTACAATGTTCTCCTGGTTTTGCTTATTTCACTTTGCATCACTGTGTACAAATCTCTCCAGGTTTTCCTGAAAACTGCCTGTTCATCATTTCTTATAGCACAATAGTATTCCATTACATTCATATACCACAGCTTGTTTAGCTGTCACCCAATTGATGGGCATTCCCTCCATTGCCAATATACTTTCAACACAAAAATGGGTTGTTATAAATATTTTTGAATATATAGGTCTTTTTCACCCTTCTATAATCTCTTTGACATACAGACATGGTAGTGGTATTGCTGGATCAAAGTGTATGCCTAGTTTGATTGACATTTGGCCATAATTTCAAATTGTTCTCCAGCAGGGTTGGATCAGTTCACAATTTCACCAACAGTTCATCAGGGCATCAATTTTCCCACATCCTATCCAACATTTATCAATTCCTTTTTTGTCATATTAGCCAGTCTGATAGGCATAGGGTGGTACATCAGAGTTGTTTTAATTTTCATTTTTCTAATCAAAAGTGATTTAGAGCACTTCATATGCCAGTAGATAGCTTTGATTTCTTCATCTAAAACTGTTCATATTTGTTGACAATTTATCAGTTCAGGAGTGCTTTGTATTCTTATAAATTTGAGTAAGTTCTTTATGTACTTGAGAAATGAAGATTCTAGTTGTTTTGTTTTGTTTTGTTTTAATTCACTCTGCTATTCACTTCCATATTATGGGAGAGTTCATCCCATTCACATTCACAGCTATAATTACTGACTGTGTATTCTTCTTTATCCTATTTTTCCTCTTCTTGGTCCCCTCTCCTCTTCTATCCTTTCCTTTATCAACAGAGTTTTGCTTCTCTCTACCACCTATCCCTATCTGCCCTCTCTTTTGTCAGTCCCCCTGACTTTACTTAATCTCCTTCCCTCCTACTTTCCCTCTTACTATACAGGTAAGATAGATTTCTATATTTATATTCAGCTGATTGTGTATATCATTCCTTCTTTGATCCAATACTTATGAGAGTAAGGTTGAAGCAATGCCTATTGTCTACCCTCTCATTTCTCCCTCTACTATAATAGGTTTTTTGCACCTCTTGATGTGAAATAATAAAATCCCATCCAACCTCTCCCTTCTTTCTGCACCTACTGTACCCCTGTTTCTCATCCCTTATCAAAATCATCTTGTACCACTACCCTCTATGCATGTATATTTCCTCTGGTTATAATATTAGTGATATAATTTTTAAGAATTACAAGTATTATCTTTCCATAAAGGGATGTAAATAGGTGATTTCCATTGAATCTTTTCTTTTTTCTTTTTTTTGCTTTTTAGACTTCTCTTGGGTCTTCATTATGGACCTCAAATTTTTTGTTTAATTCTGGTCTTCCTTTTATGAAAACTTGAAATCCCTCCATTTCATGGAATGACCATTTTTCCCTTGAAGTATTTTGCCAGGTAACTGATTCTTGGTTGTAGTCATAGTTCCTTTACCTTTCAGAATATTATGTTCAATGACCTCCAATCCTTTAATGTTGCAACTTCTAAGAACTGTGTAATTCTGATTATGGCTCCCTGATATTTGAATTGTTTCTTTCTAGCCACTTGTCATATTTTTATCCTTGACCTTGTAGTTCTGAAATTTGACTATAATGTCCCTTAGAAGTTTTATTTTGGTGTCCCTTTCCTGGAATCATCAGTGGATTCTTTCAATTCCAATTTTGCCTTCTAGTTCCAGGACATCAAGGAATTTTTCCTTGATAATTTCTTGAAGGATGCTGTACAGATCTTCCTTTTGATTATGACTTTCATGTAGTCCAAGGATTCTGATATCTTTCCTGGATTTATTTTCCAGGTCAATTGTTTTTCCAATGAGGTATTTTACATTTTCTTCTATTTTTTCATTAACCATTAAAGTACTACTTTCCTCAGTTAGCTTTGTACTTCCTTTTCCATTTGGCTAATTGTACTTTTTACAGAGTTATTTTCTTCAGTGGATTTTTGTATCTCTTTTTCCATTTGGCTAATTCTACTTTTTCAGGCAGTTGTTTTCTTGGAAAGCTTTTGACTCTTTTTTCATAGTTCTCTTGCATCACTCTCATTTATTTTCCCAAGTTTTCTTCTACCTTTCTTACACGATTTCAAGCTCCTTTTGAGCTCTTACATGAGCTCTTTTTGAGCTTCAGACCACTTTCTGTTTTTCTTTGGCACTTTGTCCATAGGTATTTCAACATGGTTATCTTATTCTGAGTTTGCCTTGATCTTCTATAATTTTCTATGGTCAGATTCTTTTTTCTTCATCTTTTTTGTTCTTTTTACTTTCTTTTAAATTTGACCTCTGCTCATAGGGTACAAAGGCCACTGTCTCAGGGGTTTTAATGAACTGTACTTTCAAGATAGCTCAAGTATAATAATATAGCAAACTAAAAATACAAAGTAATCTAATGTTGCATGGAAAGAAATGCTATCCAAAAGAAAGCAGATAACATTTTCACTGGCCTCTCTCGTGGTGAGAATATATCTCATACATTGAGCTCAGTCTTTTCCTCAGTATTTTAAAAATAAAATAGAGAAGATGAAAGACAGAATAGGATAACCGGATAGTTGGGAACTAAAGACAAAGTCAAATGAGAATTGATCGAAGGACTTAGGGATATTTAGGGCCATGGAAAGAGCAGATTCAGGGGATAGTAAAACAATCTAAAATCATAAGACCTGTCCCATGGGAAAAGGATTACCCTTGTACTACCTGGTATGAAAGGGCAGAACTAGGAGCACTGTGTGAAAGATGCACTTTTGACTCAGTATAATGGAATGCTTTCTAATAATTAAAACTTTCGCATAATGAAGGGGGCAGCTTCACTAGGTAGTGAGTTAGTTCTCCAGTGATGGAGATTTCCAAACAGAAGCTGTGCAGTTCTAGATCTAGGATCTTTTGAGCATTAGTTGGGTACATTATATAGAATAATCCTGTTTAGGTCAAGATTGAACCTGATGAACTCTTAGATCCTCTCTAATTCAGATTATGTGATTCTAAGTCATTCTATTCTAAGGTTCCCTTGTCTTCAAAGAAGGGAAAGGAGACATAAAAACCTTCATGGCTCTAAATACTGTAGTCAGATTTCCTCTTTTCCTTCTCTTACTCAAACTAAGCATTGTTGATTTTCCTAGGTTTGTGGGGTTTTTTTTCAGAGAACCTAATCAGTTGCATTACTTTTCTCTGGGACAAAACTTAGTTCTCTCAATCTTGTTAAAGTTATGGGAGTTGATATCTGGATCTAACTAATACCTAATCAACTCTAAATAAAATATCGAAATTACTTCATGGTTTCTGCCTGTTATGCACTAATTCCAAATCAGTAATGGACTGATGATTTAGATTATATGGGATGATCTAGCAATAAAAGACAAAATTAGTGCCACAGTTCCTGATCATATTCAGTTAAATGGGTTATGAAGTTAAATTTCAGTGCTGCTGATAAAGATTAAAATTAATGCTCAGAACATGCTGTGACTCTCAAGGCTTAGGCATTTGAATTCTATTGAACATTACTGCATATTAGCAGAATCAGCATATGGTTTTAGTACATTCTAACTTGATTTGGTTAGAGGCAGCTAGATGGCTCAGTAGATAGGATGCTGGACCTGTAGTTAGAAATCCTGACCTGAGTTAAAAATCTGACCTCAGATACTTACTAACTGTGTGACCCTGGACAAGTCACTTAATTTCTCTTTGCATTAATCCACTGGAGAAGGAAATGATAAATCACTCCAGTGTCTTTGCCAAGAAAACCCATGGAGTTTTTGGTATGCTCCATGGGGTCATGGAAGAGTCAGACAGAGTTGAACAACAATCTCAAACAACCAAAGGTCAAGGAGGTAGGAAATCTCTATTCTCCTTAAGCAAAAACCGACAGCTGCACAACAATACACAAGTACAGAGTATGTCATGTTTGACTCATATTGTGAGTAGGTTTTTCATGGACATCAACAAGTTACAGGACTCATCTCTGTAACCAGTACCAGAGATTTCAAATGCCAGCTTCATTCTGTTGTGGCAAAGTTACAGGACTAGCTTATTTTCCCCTCTTCTTTCTCGAAATTGCATAGAATTTATTCAAAAAAGGTTTTTTCGTATTTTATTTAAATAATGCAGAAGCATTTAGAAAGCATAAGGAATCCTAATGTGTTCTGTATCATACTGAGAATAAGTAAGGCCTAATCCTCAGGGATTACCAGTATTCCCTTTAAACTTGTGGCAAATCAATTATATTTCTAGGAAATAAATTAGTTTACCCTCCTGATCTCTTTAAACATAGCAGTCAGGTCTACTGATAAAGCATGGCCTTTTCATGTGGGAGATTTGAAGTCAACAATTTCTACAAGGCTCTTTGTTACAAAACTGGCTTTGAAGTGATAAGACTACTTTAGGTTTTCAAGTCTTTAGAACAAAGTGATCGCCATGCCAACCTTCCTCTCTTCTCAGTATACCTAAAAAAATCATTCTAATCTCATAAAGCTGCTTGGCCTATTGGATTCATCAGATCAGTATCTTACTGCTGCAATAGGTGAGTGTGACCAAAAAGAACACAGAATTCTGAACATCTAATAAAGAATTCTGTTTGTTTCACTACTTACAGTAATATACTGACTTTCATTCTTGGCAGGTTTTTGTTTCATTCTGTGTTGCGTCATTCTCTTCTATTTGTTTGATTTGGATAAATTAAGATTCTTAAGGGTCCAGTTTCCTTTCATATTCAGGCTGCCTACTCTGAGGGCCACAAAGGCTCATCTAAAAGAGATAATAATAGGGGAGAACATAGAGAACAGAAAGGTAGCCCACTAAGAGATTAATTTCTAAAGCAGTCTTTAGAGCATCTATGTCAGCGATTTTCAACCCAAGGTCTATGAAAGTTGAAAAGAATCCACAATAGAACTGAGACAAAGATGATCTCATTTTGCTTTTAGGCTTTACCTTCAGACTATTAATCATTTAGAATCATAGTTAGGATTTAGAGCTGGAAAGACCTGGTAAATCACCTAGGCCAGACTCTTAAATTTCCATAGAAAGAAAAGGGGTGATTTATGAAGTAGCAAAGCTTAGATTCAAACGAGTCACCTTTGGCTCAAAACTATAACTGCTCTGAGACTGTTGTCCCAGGGCTACACGTTCTGGATTTACACAGTTCCTATTCTATCCCAGAGCTACCTGAAAAGATCTCTCTTTGGTTCATTTAGCTGCCCACTCAAAGTTCACTTTGGCAAACCTCAGTCTACAGATTGTGTTTAGCTTTCCAAAAATACAGAAAATAGAGTATCCAGCCCATGCCACTATTTAGCACGATTATCCCTATGCTACCAATCCCAGCATTACTTCTCCTGGGTCCTGCCTTTCTCTCCATCCCCAAGAAAATGGGTACCATATTCTATAAGGGATAGGCTGCCCTTTCTCCCAGCACAACTGCACATCCACATTCAGACTATCCTTTTGCATAGCCATACATACCCCCAAACAACCTCCAACTAAACTTGCTTTAGGCTAAATAATTTCTAGTTATACCTCTGGTTCTATATAAACAAAAGCATTTTGAAATGTTCCATCCATTTCAAAACCACCACTCTTTAGGGCCAGGGAGCAAAGGATGCATTTTACATTCTTGAGTCTATATGAAATTATGACTTCCTTGAGATGCTAAATTTCCATTCTTATAATAGCCACTATTTTAAATAAAAAATGAAGGTTGCAAAAACAGAGATGGAAATGCTATCAAAGCAACTACTGAGCATAAGATGGGGAAAGGAGATAGTCACCAAAAAAGAGCAAGGAAGACCTATTTCTTTTATAATGAACAAAGAGCAGGGAATAGATTTCTAAAATGTTGACTTGAAGGCCTAGAATTCAAATTTGCAACACTGGTTTGTGGTCAAGTGAAAACGAAGAATGTTATGGTATTAATCAGGTTGATAAACTTGCTCTAGACAATTTAGACTAATTTTTTTAAAGTCCTTCACATTGTGGCATGTACACACACACACACACACACACACACACACACACACACACACAGAAATGCACACCCCAACATGAAGATGATGAGTTCCTTGGGACAGGGACTATCTTTTGCCATTTTTGGTGTTCCTAGTATTTAGCAAAGTGCCTGGCACATAATAGGTGCTTAATAAATGTTGATTGATTGATTGATTCTAGATTACAATTGCTCTCTGTGGGAGCAACTTCATAGATAATGCTGAACCAACATACATAGATATTCTTTATTAGTTGATAGAGTTACAATTATTTCCCACTCTTACCTGCCCTTCATCCAAAAACTGCTCTTTTATGGTTACTAGTGTTGTAACAAGTTATAGGCTGATTTCTCTGTAGCTTATGATATTGGGATTAAATGCTGCATCGTCAATAAAAAGTGAATTTTGAGCAATCATAGAAGTTATAAAGAATACAGGAGTATCACAAGACCTAGAATATTTGACTTCAGAAAGTATACATTCATGCCATTTCAGGAAAAGAAATTGAACAAGCCATCAATGAACTCACTAGGAAAAAAATCTCCAGGGCCAGATGGATTTACAAGTGAATTCTATCAAACATTTAAAGAACAATTAATTCCAATATTATATAGACTATTTGGGAAAATTGAGGAAGAAGGAGTACTCCCAAATTCTTTCTATGATATAAATATTGTTTTGATACCTAAACCAGGAAGAGACAAAACAAAGAAAATTTTAGACCAATTTCTCTAACGAATATAGATGCAAAACTTTTAAATAAGATTTTTAGCAAACACAACATAGCAACTTATCACAAGATAATACATTATGATCAGGTAGGACTCACACCAGGAATGCAGGGTTGGTTCAATATTAGGAAAAGTATTGTCATTATAGATCATATCAATTGGAAGTATACATTCTTTTTTTTTTAATTTATTTACTTATTTATTTAACTTTTTACATTCATTTTCACAAAATTTTGGGTTCCAAATTTTCTCCCCTTTTATCCCCTCCCCCAACCCCAATACACCAAGCAATCTAATTTTCCCTATCTCCAATCTGCCCTCTCTTCTGTCATCCCTCCCTTCTCTTGTCTCCATCTTCTCTTTTCTCCTGTAGGAACAGATGACTTTCTATTCCTCATTAGCTGTATGTCTTCTTTCCTAGTAGCAAAAACAATACTAAACAGTTGTTCCTAAAACTTTGAGTTCCAAATTCTCCCCATCCCTCCCTCCCCACCCATTCCCTTTGGGAAGGCAGGCAATTCAATATAGGCCATATCTGTGTAGTTTTGCAAATGACTTCCCTGATAGTCGTGTTGTGTAAGACTAACTGAATTACCCTCCACCCTAACTTGCCCCTCATTGTTTCTCTTCTGTCTTTTGATCTTGTCCCTCCCCAAGTATTGACTTTAAATTGCTCCCTCCTCCCTTTGCCCTCCTTTCCATCATCCCCGCCCCTTGCTTATCTCCTTCTCCCCCACTTTCCTATACTGTAAGATAGGTTTTCATACCAAAATGAGTGTGCATTTTATTCCTTCCTTTAGTCAAATGTGATGAGGGTAAACTTCTTGTTTTTTTTTTTTCCTCAGCTCTCCTCTTTTTCCCTCCACTAAAAAGTCTCCTACTTGCCTCTTAAATGACATATAATTACCCCATTCCATTTCACCCTCTCTCCTCCCACTACATTTCTCTCTCACCATTTACCTTAATTTCTTTTAAGAAATGATCCCATCCTATTCAATTCACTCTGTGCTCTCTGTCTCTGTATGTGTGTGCATGTGTGTATGTGTTCATGCATGTGTGTACATGTGTGTGTGTGGTCCCACCAACTACCCAGATACTGAAAAGTTTTAAGAGTTACAAATATTGTCTTTCCATGTAGGAATGTAAACAGTTCAGTTCTGGTAAGTCCCTTAAGACTTCTCTTTGCTGTTTACTTTTTCATGCTTCTTCTCATTCTTGTGTTTCGAAGTCAAATTTTCTTTTCAGCTCTGGTCTTTTCATCAAGAATGATTGAAAGTCCTCTGTTTCATCGAAAGACCATATTTTCCCTTGAAGTATTATACTCAGTTTAGCTGGGTAGGTGATTCTTGGTTTGAGTGCTAGTTCCTTTGACTTCTGGAATATCCTATTCCATGCCCTTCGATCCCTTAATGTAGAAGCTGCTAGATCTTGAGTTATCCTGATTGTATTTCCACAATACTGGAATTGTTTCTTTCTAGCTGCTTGTAATATTTTCTCCTTGAGCTGGGAGTTCTGGAATTTGGCCACAATGTTCCTAGGAGTTTCTCTTTTTGGATCTCTTTCAGGTGGTGATCGATGGATTCTTTCAATACTTATTTTGCCCTCTGGTTCTAGAATGTCAGGGCAGTTTTCCTTGATAATTTCATGGAAGATGATGTCTAGGCTCTTTTTTTGATCATGACTTTCAGGTATTCCCATAATTTTTAAATTGTCTCTCCTGGATCTATTTTCCAGGTCAGTTGTTTTTCCCATGAGATATTTCACATTCTCTTCCATTTTTTCATTCTTTTGGTTTTGTTTGGTGATTTCTTGGTTTCTCAGAAAGTCATTAGACTCCATCTGTTCCATTCTAATTTTGAGAGAACTATTATCTTCAGTGAGCTTTTGAACCTCTTTTTCCTTTTGGCTAATTGTGCTTTTGAAAGCATTCTTCTCCTCATTGGCTTTTTGAACCTCTTTTGCCAATTGAGTGAGCCTATTCTTCAAGGTGTTATTTTCTTCAGCATTTTTTTGGGTCTCCTTTACCAAGGTATTGACCTGTTTTTCATATTTTTTCTTGCATCTCTCTCATTTCTCTTCCCAGTTTTTCCTCCACCTGTCTAACTTGCTTTTCAAAATCCTTTTTGAGCTCTTCCAAGGCCTGAGCCCACCCGACATCCCCCTGGGATGTCTAGGGTACCAAGGCCCCGTCCTCCACGTCTTTCCCTGATGGCAAGAATATGTCCTCGTCATCAGATCCGAAAGTCGGGATCATTTGCATCTGTTCAAAAAAACTCTCTATAGTCTTATTTTTCTTCCCTTTTCTAGGCATTTTCCCAGCCAGTTACTTGACTTCTGAGATTCCGGTCCACCCCCGCCTAGATCCGCCCAGCTAGTGCTTGGGGTCTGAGATTCAAATGTGCTTTCCACGCCGCCCGGCTGCTAATCAATGTGAGCTTTAGTTCTGGTGCTGGGGTGGGGGCAGGGCCGCCTCCCAGGCTCAGCTCCCTCAGGGGCTTTATGCAGAGGCCTTCAGTAATGGAGCGGGGTGGAGCAGGGCCATCTCCCAGGCTCAACTCCCTCAGGTTGTTTATGCAGAGACTTTCAGTAATGAAGATCCTGCCTGCTGCTGGGGGAGTCCTGGGCCGCAGCCGCCGCTGCCTCCACCACCGCTGCCTCCACCACCGCCCCACCTCTGCCGCCGCCGAGGGCCCGAGTCACGGAGACACTCCGCTCCCCTCCTCCAACCCAGCCGTCTCTCTCACTGACCTGTAGCTTCTGTGGGCGGAGGGACTTTCCTGGCTGCCAGAGCCTCCGTCCCTGAAGCCTGCTCGGGTCAGCTTCTCTGGGCCCGCGGCCACGGCAGCGCTGGGGTGGGGTCCGCTTTCTGGGGCGCGATGGACCCTGGGGATGGCTCTCCAGGGCTCTCTGGAACGGAAATCTCTTCCACTCTGTTTCTGTACACCTTTCAGTGATCCAGAAGTTATGGGAATCTCTTTTTACATTAATTCTATGGGCTGTGGGTTCGGAGTTCGTAAACATGCGTCCTTCTACTCTGCCATCTTGGCTCTGCCCCCGGAAGTATACATTCTTAAACAAACTCAAACAATCATGAAACAATTAGTAAATATAATAGTCTTTATTCAAGTGCTAAATTTTGTGATGAAATTTTATAGGATTTCTGACAAGTCATGGAAATCTTCACAAAAGAGGAAGTGTTTTAGTTTTGTCTCACAAGATGGGGAAGATGTGAATAATTAGAGAGAAGAAACATTCAAGGATACAGAAGGCACAGAAATAAATTTGACCATGTCATATTCACAGAATAGTAAACAGACTGAATTGAGTACATTCTGGGAGAATTATGGGAAATAAGTTAGGAGAGGTGAAATCTAGAAATAACCTGAAAACTCAGTGAATCCAACACAGTCATTTTACAGAAAACAAAACAGAGTATTTCAATGATTTCTGTTAGAATCTCATAGCTTAGCAACTATCTAAAGTAGAATTTGAACCCAGGTCTTCCAAACTCCCAAATCCAGAGCTCTATTCACTAACAATGCTTCCTCTAAGAATGGGAAGGGTTTTGAAAGCAAACAAAGCATCACAAGATGGCTTTATCCCATTTTAGAACCCAAATTTTCTTTCGACCAGAGAATAATCAATAAATTGGGATAGATAAGGTATTTAAGGAGATTTGCACCTCTGGTGTGAGGGCTTGCTGAACTTTTTTCAGGGTTGCACATCTTCCTTTGGTGTCTACTCACAACTCAATACTCAACTGCGCCTGCAAGAAGCAATGGCCATATGCAATGGTCACACTCAGGTAGAACTGTATCAGCAAAAGGGCTAAAATAGGTTAACCAATAGGCCCCAAACTCATCAATGAGTTAGAAAAATGTCAAGCTCAAGCATGTGAAGACTTCCCCCAGTGGAATGGGCAAATGAGACAATTTGTTCCAGTGGCCACAAAGGCAGCTAAAGCAGAGGCTGTGGAGTACTTAAAGCTTCATCAGACACTGAAGATGCCAAGATCACCCACTGTATACCTACTCAATAGCCAGCTGCCTTTGCTTTTGTCCTGCCACTAGACTTCTATGACTCAGGAAGAGAGAATGAGGCTTACATCTTTGTGACTCACTTAAATCCAATTCATGCGTAAGTCAAGACATCAATCCTGTGACGTTAATGGTCCTCTTCAGAAACAACAACAATGATGACAATTGATAAATCAAGATTGATTCCTTTGTTTTATCTATTTATATGATATATATTATATGTGTATATGACATTTGTAGCTAAATATTTAATAAGTGGGCAAATAAGCCCAATTGAAACAACTGACTCTTGCCATGTGTAGCTAAAACGACATAATAACATTTATTTTCACTAAGGACATATAGTAGTATCCCTATATGATTGCATAAATAAAGATTTCTACTATATCCATGATCAGTTTTGAGGAGTTCTGAGTAGACAAAAGTGCCAAAAAACAGAATGCAGAATGAGTATATCACTTGGCTTTTGGTGTCCTCTGTGGAACTGATTCAATTCAACAATTCAATTCAATTAATATTTAGTACACCCCTATATGCAAATTACTCTCCTATGTGCTGGAGATATTAAGGTCAAACTTTAAGTGATAGCAATCATAACGGTGCCAGTTTCTAACCTCAAGAACTTATATGATCCCATAAACATTTTTTTCAAGTCATTCTATAAAACCAAGGCTCTATTTTCATCAGTATGATTCATGTATAGATGAAGTCAGAAATTCATAGGTAAAGAGTGTAAACACTCTTTACATAAGTGTTAATGATTTACTAGACATATAAAAGAGCAGTCATTTATTTCTGAGCAATTCTCATATATTATATAACAATGCTTGTTTCCCTCTTCTACAGAAAACATGCAATAATACAGTACTCATAATTGGTATCTTCATGGCCATAGTAGCTAACAAGAAAAATATATAATCCATTTTTAAAAAACAGTAATGCAAACAGAAAAACAACTATTTTGTCTAGCAATGGAATTATGCTCCATCTTCTCCCAAAGTTAGCTTTATTTAACCATCAATGACAATTGCTTTCTTGCATGTCATCTTTCATTTAAAAATGTTTTACCAATTGTCTTCAATTGATTGTTGACATTTTTGCAACTAGATAAATGAAGTTAATCCACCACAAAAGTTTTCAGATATGAAGCATATGAAAATCACCAAAAGAATCCACTTACATCACCTACCCATTAAAATACCTTGACTTTTAATTCATTAAAGATTAAAGAACTCTACTCACTATTCTTTCTGGAATCTACCTGCAACTGGCTTCCCTCCTCTCTATATACATAACATAAGTTGAGTACCTTGCTTGATCACTGGGCCTCTCTATTAGCTAATAACAATAAGTGACCTTAATATCTTTAAGGTTTACAAAGTGCTTTACAGATGTTAATTTCTTTTATCAGCACAACATTGAAAGGTAGGTACTCTTAATATCCTCATTTTAGAGATGGGGAAACTGAGACTGAAAGGTCTCATTGTCCAAGGTCACATGGCTAGTATCTGAGGTTTGATTTGAACTAAATTGTATCCTATTTCTGAGGACCCTATGCACTGAACCACCTAGATTGACTCATTTAAGTAGCTGCCTAACATTTAACTTGGAAGATATTTACTGAACCCACACATTCCTTCACAAATTATCTACAAAATCTCTATTCTTCTATCATCTCAAAGGCACCATGATTATCCCTATTGCAAGCCCTGTAACTTGTTATTATTCTGACTTTTCTCCATTTTTGCCTCTACCTTTCACCTAATACCCCATTTCTTGAGATCTAAATTGTGTTATTCACCAGTTTCTCCATCCATTTCCTCTTCCATAATGCCACCAAATTCACTGAACAAATATTGAAGTGCTACCATATCTCAGTACTTCAATGGCTCTATGATCTTCTTGATGTACATATGACCTCTAACACTTCAGGGAGCAACTTATTCTTACCTTCTAATCCTGTGTAATTCATGTTCCTGTCCTCCCACAAATTCTCCTTAGATTTCCATCCAGAATACTAGGACTCTCCCTCTAGGACTCTTGTCATTAAGAAAGGTACAAGTGCACACGTGTGTTGTCCAAAAATTCCTCCTCAATTCCTCCTTCGATTTCACACTGGCTGTAAAGCCCACCTAAGTTTCTTAGAAAAGAACTCAGATTTATTTCAGGACATGAATGGCTCTGCCCAAAGGTTTCTCTAACAGTCACAGCCCTCATGACAGTGCTCTGTCCCAAGACATTTCTTTTGCAAATATATTCTTCAATAACCATAATGCTTTAGTACTAGAACTCTATTTGCTATCCTCTAATGCAGCAGATAACAGTTTCTGTAACATACTTTTCTCCATTTCTCCCTGACTCAGGTTGACCTGCACTCTAAATTCAAAGTTACTTGTCATTTTGACCCTGTTTGTCCTCTACTCAAAATTCCCAAAGCTTCCTATATTAAATTTTATGTCTTTCACTATTTCAACATCACATTACAGCCATCAATTCTACACAGATGAGCCTACTCAAGTACCAGATTCCCTCCTTTTTCCCTTATGACAGTATCATGAGTTTATTTTTATCCCTTTATCAACTTCAATCTGTGGATGAAACATATCATATAAACACAAACCGGTATTTCATCTCTTTCTATTTCCCATTTCATTATCTGCCTCATTATTTTCCCAATTTTCTTCTGTATTTTCCCTTTAGTCTTATAACTGACTTTGGTTTGATTGGTTGAGTCTCTTTTTCCCCCTTTGTTATCACTGCATTTCTTTCCATTTCAGATTTATTTATCTGTAGCTCTACAAACTATTTTATTAGCCAGGTGCTTCAAGCCCTTTGCAAGAACAAGAGAATTCAATGTTTGCAAGTCCAACAACCACACTTTTGACTCCTACTTTCAATAAAGCTATAATGATCAATCTGTCAAATTAAATGTGGGAAAAAGAGTGAGTGACCCGTGTTCTCGAAACTGGAACACCTCCAATGATCCCAAGTCACTCCTTGCTTCAAAAGCCCATCTTTTCAACAATATTCTTTTCCTTTGTTGATAGATTATGAAACATCACAGTGTCAAATGAATCAAAATTCCAAGGGATATAAAGAGCAATGGAAAGATGAGTGAGGAATTTCAGAAAGCAGGACCACAGTGGAAAGATGAACAGTGATGTAAAGGGTATTAGCCATGTCATGTACTTCTGGAAAGAGGAGGGTTAGTAATATAACAAGAGTGAAGTTAAGAGGATAGCCCAAGCTGAATTAATATGCACAAAATATGAATGAACTCACCTGTTGGGTAGATCCTCTACATAAAATCTGGAGAAGACACAGGCAAAAACTGCACAGGATGAGAAGATATAAATGGGTCATAATCTGCTTTGGAAAAAAATACCATATGAGAACCAACTTAAAGAAATAAGGATGTTTAGCCTGGAAAAGAAAAGGCTTTCTGGTGGCATGGTGGCTGTTTTCAAATATTTGAAGGGCTGATATACAGAAGACACAAATATCCATAGAAAGAGATTAAGTTCATTCTGTTTTATCCCAAAGGACTAGAAATAGGTGGAAACTGTCAAGAGGTGGATTTAGGATTCAGTGTAAGGAAAAATTACCTGTATCTGTAGCTATCCCAAAAGTAAAAGGACTCCCCTGGGAGGCAGTAAGATCTCTCTCACAAGAGGTGTTCAAATAGTGTTTGATTGGATGAAGACTTGTCAGGCATTTTGTAAGGACAATTTTTGTTCAGACACAAATTGAATTAGATGATCTCTCAATTCCCTTCCAGTTCTGCTATTCTGAGATTTCTATTTGAGGTAAACGTGTCATATACCAATTATAAATTTTTGTATGTCATGTAGGTCCAAATGTAAAGGTACTTACAACTCAACAGAAATTCTGCTATATCTCATTCAGACACTTCTCCTGAGAGGGAAATAGACTCTCAAAGTAACCCAAGATCCTGCTGACTAATGGTGGGAATGCTAGCACTGCTAGATTGTTCATCATCATAATCACGATTCATCACCATCATGAATAAAACCCATAGCTAGCATTTATATAGAGCTTTAAGATTTACAAAGCATTTTACATGTATTATCTGTTTCATTTGACCCTCACAATAAATTGGTGAGAAAGGTGCTATTATTATCCCTATTTTACAAATGAGAAAATGGAGGGAGACATTAAGTCACCTGCCCAGAGTCACATATAGTATAGGAGGAAAGAATCAAAATCAAGGCTTCTAAGTTGAGCATTCTGTCCACTACATACCTAACTGCCTTAGCCTCACCAGAGACAAACACACACATGAACACACACACACATAAAATTTTGCTCTAAGTGTTTTTGGAAAATCTAGAAAGTTGTCTAACTTTCTCCTGTTTCCCTCAGAAACCACATTAAATCAAGTCTGTCAAAGAATACTGGAGCAATGGAATCCACAAAAAGATGGAGTGATATGATTTTCTAGTGCAAGATAACTTAAAAGGACTTCATGAAAAGTCTGTCTCACTTGGATAAAAAGGAAGCACAGCTCAGTGCAGGTGGTATCCAGGTAAACCAGCAGAAGGCTCTTAGCCACAGCACAGATCAGCAACCAAGTCCCCACAATCTGGGCTCAGCAGGCCTGTGTCACAGCATGCTAGCTGTGAAGCTTCAAGTCCCAGTGCAGCAGACAAACTACCAGCCCCAGAACCCAGGAAAACAGTAGGTGTGACTATATGGGGCCACCCTAAAACAGTATGCAAGTCACAAAATGCAAAAGCCCCAGCACAGAAAGCCAGTGGCCAGACACCCTGGTCCCCAGTGCAAGAAGCTTGGGACAGTGACCCCTATACTCCAGGAACACAGTTCAACTTTTTTTTCAAATGATCAAAACATAAAAAAGAGCCCTGACCATAGAAAGTTACCATGGCAACAGAGAAGATCAAAACACAGACTCAGAAGAGAAAAATAATGTCAAAATGCCTACATGCAAAGCCTCAAAGGGGAATATTAATTGATATCAAGCCCCAAAATTCCTCTTAGGAGAGCTCAAAAAAGATTTTAAAAATCAAGAGAGGTAGAAGAATAATTGAGAAAAGAAATGAGAGTGATACAAGAAAATTATGAGAAAAGAGTCACCAGCTTGGAAAAGAAGCAGGAAAATTAACTGAAGAAAACAAATAATTAAAAATTAAAAAAATAATTGGCCAATTTGGGGAGAGCATGAATCTACAAAAAAAAAAAAAAAAAACTCCTTATAAAGCAGAATTGACCAAATAGAAAAGGAGGTACAAAAGCAAAGTGAAGAAAATAATTCCTTAAAAGTTAGGATTGGGTAAGTGGAAACTAATGATTCTATGAGACATCAAGAATCAGTCAAACAAAATCAAAAGAATGAAAAAATAGGAGGAAATGTAAAATTCTTCATTGGCAAAAAACAACTAACATGAAAAACAGATTCAAGAGAGATAGTTAAAAATAACTGGAATACCTGAAAGCCATGATCAAAAAAGACCCTGGAAACCATCTTTCCAGAAATTATCAAGGAAAACTCTCCTGATATCCTAGAACCAGAGAGGGAAATAGTCATTGCAAGGATCCTTCAATCACCTCAGGAAAGAGATCCCAAAAGGAAAACTCCAAGGAATATTGTCACCAAATTCCATAACTAACAGTTCAAGGAGAAATACTTCAAGCAGCCAAAAAGAAACAATTCAAATATCAAGGAGTCACAGTCAGTATTACACAAAAATTAGCAGCTTCTACATGAAAGGTTTGAAGGGGCTTGGAATATGATATTCTGGTAGGCAACAGAGTTTGGATTACAACCAAAAGTCAGCTTCCCATCAAAACTGAGCATAGTCTTTCAGGGGAAAAGATAGACATTCAGTGAAATAGGGGACTTTCAAAATGTTCTGATGAAAAGACCGGAGCTGAACAGCAAAATTTGATCTTGAAATACAAAACTGAAGAGAAACAAAAAAGATAAATATGAAAGAAAGAAAAACATAGAATGCAGTATGGTTAAACTGTTTACATCCATTCATGGGAAGATAATACTTGTTACTCCATAGAACTCTATGATATTACAGCATTTAACAGAATTAAACTTAGATGGAGGGTATGGTTATAAGTTGACTCAATTGACATGAAGAGACATGAAAGACCAAATATAATAAGAGGAAATGATGGGAGGGGGGAATGGGCATTGTTTGAAACTTACTCTCATTGGATTTAGCTCAAGTAGGGAATAATCTAAACACTCAGTTGGATAAAGAAATCTATCATATTCTATAGGGGAAGTAAGAGGAAAGGGGGAAAACAAAAGAGAGAGGGGAGACTGATAGAAAGGAGGTAAGATTGAGGGAGACCATGGTTAAAAGAAAAACACTGGCGAGGAAGGACAGGGTGAAAAGTGAACAAGTGAGAGAGAGACAGAGAAGACACAGAGACAGACAGACAGAGAATATAAAGAGAGGAAAATAGGGTGGAGGAAAACACACAGTAATCATAACTGTGAGTGAGAATGGAATGAATTCTCCCATAAAACAGAAGTGAATAGCAGAGTAGATTAAAATCAGAATCCTACAATATGTTGTTTACAAGAAACACATCTGAAACAGAGTAAAGGTAAAAGGCTAGAGTAGAATATATTGTGTTTCAGCTAAAGTAAAAATTTTTTAAATGCAGGGGTAGCAATCCTGATCTCAGACAAAGCAAAAGTAAAACCAGATCTAAGTAAAAGAGACATGGAGGGAAACTACATCGTGCTAAAAGCTGTCATAGGCAATGAAGTAATATCAATACTAAACATTTATGCACCAAGTGGTATAGCATCAAATTCTTAGAGGAAATGTTAAGTGAGTTACTGGAAGAAATAGACAGCAAAACTATACTGGGGGGATCTCAACCACCCCCTCTCTAAACAAGACAAATGTAACCACAAAACAAATAACAAAGAAGTTAAGGAGGTGAATAGAATTTTAGAGATGATAGACCTTTGGAGAAAACTGAGTGGACATAGAAATAATTATATCTTTTTCTCAACAGTACATGGAGCCTACACAAAAACTAGCCATGTACTAGGGTACGAAAACTTCACAATTAAATACATCCTTTTCAGATCATGATGCAATAAAAATTACATTTAATAAGGGGCTATGGAAAGAGATATTAAAAAAATTAATTGGAAACTAATTAACCTCAACCTAAAGAATGAGTGGGTCAAATAAGATCATAGAAACAACCAAAAATTTCATCAAACAGAATGACAATAATGATACAATACACTAAAATTTATGCAATGCAGTCAAAGCAATACTTAAGGGAAATTTTACATCTCTAAATCTTACATGAATAAAATAGAAAAAGAGCAGACTGATGAATTGGACATGCAATTAAGAAAACTAGAAAAAAAGAACAAATTAAAAATCCTCAATGAAACAATAAATTGGAAATTCTAAAAATCAAAGGAGAAACTAATAAAATTAGAAGTGAGAAAACCATTCAAGTAATTAGTAAAACTAAGAGCTGATTTTATGGGGAAAAAAACAAAATAGATAAACATTTGATTAATTTGATTTTTAAAAAAGAAAACCAAATTACCACTATCAAAAAAGAAAAGGAGATTTGCCACTAATGGAAGAAGAAATTAGAGCAATAATAAGGAGATATTTTGTACAACTCCATGCCAACAAATCTTACAACCTAAGTGAAATGGATAAATATTTACAAAAATACATATTGCCCAGATTAGCAAAGAGTAAATAAAATATTTAAATAACCCATTTTAGAAAAAGAAATTGAACCAGCCATCAACAAACTTCCTAAGAAAACAATCTCCAGGGCCAGATAAATCTACAAGTGAATTCTACCAAACATTTAAAAGACAATTAATTTCAACACTATATTAACTACTTTGAAAAATAGGCAAGAATGAATTCTACCAAATTTCTCTTATGACACCAAATTGATACCTAAGGCAGAAAGAGCCAAAACAGAGAAAGAAAATTATAGACCAAATTCTTTAATGAATATTGATGCAAATATTTTAAATAAAATATTGGCAAAAAGATTATAGTAACTTATCACCATGATAATACATTATAACCAGGTGGGATTTATATCAGGAATTCAGGGTTGATTCAATATTAAGAAAACTATCAGCATAATTGGCCATATCAATAACAAAACCAACAGAAATCATATAATTACCTTAATAGGTGCAGGAAAAGCTTTTGACAAAATATACCACCCATTCTTACTGAAAACATTAGAGAGCATAATGAAGCTTTCTTTAAAATGATGACCAGTACCTATATAAAACCATCTGCAAGCATTATCTGTAATGGGGTAAACTAGAAGCCTTGCCAATAAAATCAGGGGGAAAACAAGGCTGCCTCATCACTATTATTTATTATTGTCCTAGAAATAGTAGCTTCAGCAATAAGAGAAGAAAAAGAAATTGAAGAAATTAGAAGAGGCAATGAGGAGACAATATTATCACTCTTTGCAAATGATATGATGGTGTACTTAGAGAATCCTAGAGAATCAATGAAAAACCTTCTTGAAATAATTAACAACTTTAGCAAATATCACAGGATATAAATCTACATAAATCATCAGCATTTCTATATATTACCAACAAAGCTAAGCTAAGCTAAGCAGTGAGAGATAAATTTCATTTAAAGTAACTGTAGGGAAAATATATATATATATTTTTTCTATAGTAACTATAGACAATATAAAGTATTTGGGAGTCTACATGCCAAGACCAAACCCAAGAACCATATGAACAAAATCACAAAATGCTTTTCTCACAAATAGAGTCAGATCTAAACAATTAGAAACATATCATTTGCTCATGGGTAGGCAAAGTTAATAAAATAAAAATGAAAATTCTACCTAAATTAATTTACTTATTCAATGCCATACCAATCAAACTACCAAACATTATTTTATACAACTAGAAAAAAATAATAAAAAAAAATCATCTGGAAGAACAAATTGTCAAGAATATCAAGGGAATCAATGAAAAAAATCCAAAGGAAGATGACCTCATAGTACCAGATCTAAATTATGTTATAAAACAGCAATAATCAAACTATTTGGTTCTAAGAAACTGAGTGGTGGATACTGGTATAGGTTAGGTACACAAGACACAGTAGTAAATGACTATAGCAATCTACTGTTTGATAAAACAAACTCTCCGCTTTCTGGGATAAGAACTCACTATTTGACAAATACTGCTGGGAAAACTGGAAAAAAAGTATGACAGAAATTAGGCATAGACCAACATCTCATGTAGTTTACCAAGATAAAGTCAAAATGGGTATGTGATTTAGACACAAAATTGACACCACAAGCAAAAAAAAAAAGTGATAATTTACAAAAAGGAAAAAAGGAATAGTTTATCTGTCAGATCTAGGGAGAAAAGAAGAAGAGATAAGTGGATATATCTGATTACATTAAATTAAAAAGTTTTTGCACAAACCAACACAATCAGGATTAGAAGGAAAACAAAAAGCTAGGAAATAGTTTTTACTGTCAGTATTTCTAATAAAGGTTTCATTTCTCAAAGACATAGAGAACTGAGTCAGCTTTATAAGAACACAAATCATTCCCCAGTTGAGAAAAGGTCAAAGGATATAAACAGGCAGATTTCAGATGAAGAAATTAAAGCTATCTACAGTCATATATGTGTTCTAAATTCCTATTGATAAGAGAAATACAAATCAAAACAACTCTGAGGTACCACCTCACACCTATCATATTGGCTAATATGATAGGAAAAAAAAATGCTAAATGTTGAAGATGTGGGAAAATTAGAACACTAAAGCATTGTTGGTGGAGTTGTGAATTGATCCAATCATTTTAGAGAATAGTTTGGAACTATGTCCACAGAGCAATCAAACTGTGCATGCCCTTTGATCTAACAATAGCACTACTAGGTCCATCCCAAACATCATAAAAATGGGAAAAGGATCCACACGTACAAAAATATGTATAGAAGCTCTTTTTGTGGTGGCCAAGAACTAGACATTGTAGGAATGCTGATCAATTGGTAAATGGCTGGAACAAGTTGTACTATATCACTGTAATGGAACAATATTTTGCTATAAGAAATGATGAGCAGGTGAATTTCAGAAAACCCTGGAAATGCGTACATGAATTGTTGCTGAAGTGAGCAGAACCAGGAGAACATTGTACACAGTAACACTGTGCAATGATCTACTATGATTGACTTAACTCTTCTCAGCAATAAAATGACCCAAGACCCTTCCAAAAGACTCATGACAGAAAATGCTGTCCACATACAGAGAAAGAACTATGGAGTCTGAATACAAATTGAAGCACATCACTTGTTTTGTGTATGTGGCTTTTCCCTTTTATTCTGTTACTTCTTTCACAACATGACTAATAAGGAAATATGTTTCCAAGATTGCAAATGTATAAACTATACCAAACTGCTTGCCACCTTGGGGAGGGGAGAGGGAAAGGAGAAAAGGAGAAATATTTGGAACTCAAAATCTTATAAAAACAAAGTTTGAAGATTATCTTCACATGTAATTGAAAAAAATAATAAAACACTACTTACAAAAAATGTCCCCCCAAATAAATTAATAGTGTTTTTAAAAACTCTCAATAGATTTATCAGCCAGCTAATTAACCATATGGCTTCATTTTATAAAAAAAAAAAAAAAAAAAAAAAAGTTTTACTATGTGCAGCAAGAACACAGAATGGAAATGCAAAGATTTTCTCATTTGTCATATACAGCCTTTGTAATAAACTAACAATGATATGCCCTGTAAATTTGACAGTGATGCAGGCCCCACCAAATTAGAGTACAGTGTAATCTGAGGCTGCATGGGTTAGAGGAGATGTATCAAATTTGAAACAAGAGAGACATGAGCAAAACTCTGCAGTGCTTCTCAAATAAGATTAATATGCAATTAGGAAATGTTTAACAAAATAAATAAAAATACAATGTAACAGTGATAACGTTAAATTGTGGTTTTCTAACAGCATGCAGTTTAATACCACCAGCCTAGAGTACAGACAAATAGAATTTGTTCCATTGAACGCTGGTCAAGTTGTAGCTCTGTTGGGAAAAAATAACAAAAAATGGAGTACAAAGATGGTCTAAGTTTGTGTTGCGCTAGTTCACTCTCACTTTATGTTCCTGTACCTAAAAACAATCCTCATACTTCAGACTCACTTCACCCCTAAAGTTCATATAGTCTATGCCACACTTCAATAATTAAGTATATTTTTGTCTTGACTCTCCAATAAGGTTCCAAATATCTTCAGGACAGGAACAATGTCCTTTGTTTCATCTGTATCTCCCACAGAGTTTTACATGGTGATGAGACACTTAAGTGGGTTCTCAATAAATAATTAGCAATTGATTAGTTAATTAGCACAGATTTGTGAGATACTATAGAAATCTGGAGCAGTTTAATTAAATTTATTATGATTCTTGAAATTCTCTTTTAGAGAGAAAAGTACCCATGTTCCGAACCAAGAAACCTTGCCACCATCTTGCTATTTATTATATAATCTTTAGAAAAATACAACCTCTGTGAGCTTCAGTTTCTTGATTTTTAAAATAGGGAGAGAGGGTTGGAATAGATGATTTCCTGGACTCTCCTTTCTAATTCAAACATTCTGTGATAAATACTACCCCCCCAAAGCACCACAGAAATTAATAGAAAAGATGGAAGAAGTAGAAATTATTACTTCTAGGGTTGATTGCCAAATAATTGTTATGCATGGTGCACCACATGCTATATCTGGTGCTGCTAATCACACAGCAAAATACATTTAAGAGAGATAGAGCAAAACATGACCCTCTGGGGTCTTTAGGAAGACATGACCCCAAACCCCTGTGGCAGCAAGCATCCTGACACACAGGTCCTTAGATCTGCTGGCACAGGTCCTTAGATCTGCTTTTCTAAGGAAAGCAACTTAAAAGGAGTCAACAGTCTTTTTTAATTTACATTCACCATCAGAGAAAATACAAGCACAGAAATAAAGACTGACAGACAGGGCTTCTAACTGTCTGACTATAAGCAATACATACATCATAGATCAACAGACAGAATCAACTGTCTGACCATTACATACATACTTAGTTACCAGAGAAAAAAAACATCAACATCTAGGTTTTCAAAGCCAGCGGTGCTCCTTAATGGCTACCCAGAGTCTCATCTGGCACATGAACTTTCTTCCAAAGAGTAAGCCCCAAGGCAAAACCTCACTTCAGAGTATAAATACACTTTTCAGAGCTGGAGGGCATCACAAGCCGTGTGACCCAGTGCCTCATTAACAATTAGCAAAAAGGTGTGGGCCTTCCTACAAAACAAGCCTCCCCTAATCAAGCTTCCCTTAATGGGTTCCATCTGAGATCTATTCATGAGCAAGGAGGATCTTTAACTCCCATTATTACACCCCACTTCTTGGTTGAAATAGCCATCTCAGGAAGATAAGAAGCCTCTCTAGTTCCCAGAATTTTGCTCATTGTGTGTTCTTAGAGACAATGACATAGGGTGTTTTTGTCTATACTTATCTGTCATTTTCCTTGTAAGTCATGGGTTTTGTAAATGCTAGAGAGGGTCTGTACCTCCTCACTTCCTGAACCTTTTCAACTGCCAGCAGTCACCCCTGGTCCCCACTAAACAGTTTTTTTTAATTGAACTGTGGTGAATGGGTGCATCTGGGATCTTGGGCAGAAACTGAGGAGGGACAGGCCATCTTTCTCCCACACATCCATTTGAGAGACTCTCAGGTCATAAAATTGATTATTCACGCAAAAGGGGTAGTGCTAAGAGTCATGGCTTCCTTTCTGGCGATTCACAGTCCTGAGAAGGCCCCAAGTGAGGCCCAGCAAGCCAAGTCATCAATCCATTTTGTCTCTTGTGAGACCAAGGTCAGGGTACTGAGTATTTATACTGGATATACCTTGTATGTAGAAAGAAATCATAAGTGAAACAACCTGGCAGTTTCTTAACTAGACAACCTATTCTGAAATTAATGAAAGACAACATAAAAGATTTTTGTTCACAACAGTTTAAAACCATGTTGTGCAGAGAGAATATGAATCATGCACTAAAAACTATGTGGTCTCTTATCTAATTAATCATTTTTAAGCATGTCTCTCACTGCAGGATAGGGATTAGTGAAAAATGACCTGATGAGGCTGAAATGTACAAAGCTTTTTTTTTTTTTTTTTTAAATACCACAGTGAATAAATAAAAGCTAAAACCAACAGTTTTTCAGGTTAGTGAATCCAAAAGTGGGTGCCTTGACTAGGTTGCACAATATTTACTTTATTTACGATCTGTACTTGTCTGACTACAGCCAGATAGGTGCCAACACATTAGCTCAATAGACTTTCTACCTGAAATCTCAGCTTAATTAGGACCATTTATCAACATGACATCTGTTTTACAGGACCAGATCAAATTGATTACTGTTGTTCTGCTGGATCCCCACAAATGCTATTAAGATACTATTTTTAGCAGGAAAAAAACTGTAGTTAAGCATTCTTCTCAAAAAAAAAAAAGTATAGCAAATATACCTTTAGGGCTACAGGAAACCATTTTATAATTACAAAGCTCCCACATTTACAAAGGATACCTGATTTTCATTCACCATATATGATCTGTGAGATAATATATGTCCATATCCATTTCTATCTATCTCTGTCTGTCTGTCTGTATATGTTTAAAAACCTAATACGTCAATACCTATTCTAAAGAGAGCAACAAAATGTCAGTAACTAACATAAAGTTTATAAGCTGGCTAATCCAAATATTTACTGAGAAGTACCTAGGTGGTGCTATTGATATAGCATCAGGACAGACATCAGGAAGACTGAAGATCAAATTCATCCTTTGACATTTATTTACCTGTGTGACTGGGCAAGTCATTTAAATCCTGCTTGCCTCACTTTCTCCATCTATAACATAATAATAGCACCTATCTCATAGGATTGTTGTAAGGATCAAATGAAATATTTGTAAAATTCTTAGCTTAGACAATATATAAATTCTAGCTATTGTTATCATCATCATCATTATTAGACTGGTTAAGAGCACAGAGTAAAATATAGTGGAGTTATTATCTCCAATATTCTAGCTGCCACTTCAATTAATTAATTAAAAACTCTTCTTCCTCTTTCTCCTCCTTCTTCTTTCCCCACATCATACTTTTCATTCAGACAGAATTTGAAATCCACTCAGACCCTCAGGTATTTTTCTGTTACCTAGATATTTCTTTCCCAAACCAGTCTTTTACATGTTTGACAAGAATTAATTACTTCTATGATATTTCATCTTGCTAAATTCAGACCATCATTCCAACCTAGTGGGATCTTTTATCACTATTCTTTTCTCCCCTCCTTCATAACTGTATTATGAACATTTTTTCCTGTTTTGAACTTGGGTGACCATAAAAGCCAGGCTAGGCTTCCTTTAAAATGGGGCAGTTGAGCTTAGCTTTGAAAGAAGCTAGGGAATCTACTAGAGAGAGGTAAAGAAGAGGGGAATCCAGAGATGGCATACAACTTGGGGAAAGGTGGAGCAATTCAAACTTTTCTCAGAATTCTACTTTTTATATATTGTGAACTCTAAGATAGGAATATTAGGAGCAATATTGTCATTTGAATCTTTTTTTTTAATTTAATTTAATTTTTTTTAATGTTTACAATCATTTCCTTAAAGTTAAGATTTTATCCCCCACACCCTTCCCTCACTACCCCCCTCCCTCCCCATGACAGCATACAATTCTGTATAGGTTCTACATATACTTTCCTATTGAGCACATTTTCACTATAGTCATGCTATGTAGTTGCACTAAAATAAATGGAAGAAATCATATAACAAATCAAAACATAATACACTGAAACCCCCCCACACACAAACATGATCTGCTACATTCTGCAAATGACTTCCATATTTCTTTCTCTGTGTGTGGAAGGCATTTTGCCTTAGAAGACCAACATTAGGATTTTTTTTTTCTCAGTAAGTTCTTGTGTTATTACAAAGTTCCAAGTCTACCAGGAAAAACTCTCACACACTGTGGTCGCTGCTGTGCACAGAATTCTCCTGGTTCTGCTCCTTTTGCTCAGCATCAGGTCATATAAGTCCTTCCAGGCCTCCCTGAAGTCTTCTTGTTCATCATTTCTTATGGCGCAATGGTACTCCATTACATTCATATACCATAATTTATTCAGCCATTCCCCAATTGATGGGCATCCCCTTGACTTCCAGTTTTTGGTAACTGCAAAGAGTGCTGCTATAAATATTTTTGTACATGTGGGACCCTTTCCCGTTTTTATAATCTCTTGGGGATACAATCCTAGTAGTTCACCATACCATCAAAACCAGGTCCAGAAGAACAATTCTGTTTGGTTGTTTTTTGCCTCCCTGAAATATTGAACTTGTCAGCAGCCAAATAAGTTATAAATAATCTGATTTTAGTAGAAAGACCTTCAATACTGATACAAATAGTTGAAATCCCCCACCACAACTGCAATCCTCTTGCATGGTGGTGTTTGTGATCTGCAATCATCATCCATTTCTTCTCTCTGCTTCAGTGGTCTGTAGTATAACCCTACTAAAATGCACTTTCTTTCTTTTTTCCCCCAGTGCTTTCCATTTTGCCTCCTCTCTCAGGTGAATATGATATTCTGTATATGCATGCTGCTCCATTGTTTCTTTTAGCTAATTTGTTTCTTTCCAAAAAAGTGTATCCTTCTTTTGTTGTGCTCCAGTCATGAGTTGCAACCCACTAAATCTCAGTAATGTCTGTGAGATCATATTATCCAAGTAATAAAGTTATAAAAATAAAACATGGTATACTCACAAGACAGAGAGAAATATAAGAACTTAAGTATTTATATAATCTTTTCTTTCTGTACTTTTCTACACAAAGGAAAATGCCATCCATTTACCAAACAAACAAAAATTAAACACATTTACGTGCAAAGCCTCACACCAAAAACCATCTAATGATGGAATTTAACAGAAAAAAATGATGACAGAATTTCACAGAACAAAGCACACGGGGGCTCATCAGAACATGATCAATTTCTCTCGTCTCCTGAAACATTCAAATCGTTACAGCAACAATTCTAAGTACAGATCAGTTAGCCTACAACATGTAATTGGACAGAACATTTGTATGTTTGTTTTATATGTTTGATACATACTGATTTTGAAGATAATTTCACACTATAGATACCTGTCATCTAGTACCAATTAAATTTCCTATTTACAAAGGATCTGAGTGATCAACATGCACATTTTGAGCCTCCGATACACTTACAATACATACAGGAAATAAATGTTATTGTTAATGATTTCCTCAATTGCCTAATTACAAGGTAATATGTTGCTGTGCATAAACCATGCATTCAGCTTCAAAATAATTCAATTATAGTTTGGAAAAAAATTTAATGCATTCCTGGTAACAATGCAAGTATATTCAATTTTTAAAAGGCATAAATACATATTTGAGGTGTTTAAAAAGAAAAACCTAAAACTATCAGTAAGGGAGTCCAGAACAGAGCAGATAGTTTTAAAGAAAGTGCTACATTTTATGGCAAGTAAATGTCACTCCAGAAAAGGTACCAAGTAGGGAATTAAGAACACTGCATGCTAGGCTTGGCTCTGCCATTAATTAAGTGTGGAGCCTTGGACAAATCATTTAATCATTCTCCAACTCAGTTTCCTCACCTTTAAAACTAGGGTAAATATCTACCCTAACTAAATTACAAAGCCTTGAAAAGTATTTTTAAAAGCTTTTTTTTAATTGCTAAGCCAATTAGAAATTTTCCTAGTCAGAATTCAGAGGTTGTTCACAAGATAAGCTAAAAAAAAAAAACACTGTTGATCAGCAATATAACTAGAGCACTACATTGCAAATATCAAGCACTAGAAGATCTACTTGATGACTGTACATGGGACTAAATCTGAAGTAATACAATATTTTAATGGGAAATTAGAATCAAAAGATGTAAAGAAATACATGTGGCTCTAGGGCTAAGCTGAGACTGGATATCATTGATCTTAAACCATTCCTGCACATATTCAGTAAGATGATTTATATTCTCAAAATGAAAAGTAAAAAAAGAAAGAGATTGATTCAGTCACTAGTTGAGATTGAGCACAAAACTAGCTTCTATTTTCCAGTAATTTTCATGACAGGTGCTTTGAAACAGGAAGTCAGATATAAGGCTGGTATTTGGGTTTTATGGCAGTAACTATTATAGAAAATTAGATAATTGTGAAAAATCACAGTAGTCTGGGCATATAAACCAAAACACCAATGTGTAGATACTATGTGATAAACTAAAAATTGGAATTATTTCATGTCTATTTGAGATAGGATTTTTCTTTTTACATAACTCATGTTATTTTATTATGTCCTCACACAGCATATGTTATATTTTTAAAGGTCTTAAAATTTACAGAAAACCATTGACAGCATTCCCGAAGTTGAGGTTTTAGGTGCTACGGACAAGATGGGGGAGTTACTGTGCACCTTTGTTTTTTCCCACTAGAACCAGCCCAAGGAACTCAATTTCCTAAGCAGTTCTATTGGAAGGCTAGGAAAGTTGTAGTGTTTATTAGTCATCCTCTCCCTGAGCAGGGGAAGAGTGTTCCTAGCTGTGAAGACAGATTGCTATCCTACATGCAAAGGATGTCCTTATACTTGCAATTGCAGTGTCATTGCTATGGGAGAAAGACTACAGAATCCACATTTAATGCTATGAGTTTTTATCAGTACTCCCTCCTTGTCAGTACCTCCTCCTCTCCTTCCTTTAATTAAACAAACATTTGTTAAGTAGCTACTTATGGAAAACATTGGAGTTATATGCATAAGATAAAACTCGACAGTTTCTGCCCTTATGGAACTTACATTCTATTGGACCATACTACAATCCCTGTCACAAAGAAAAATTTATCACTCTCCAGTCCACCCTGAGTTGAATGGAAACCAATCTGTGTGCCAAGTACTGTGCTACACTGTTCATAAGCAATATATGAAATATAGTATTTTCTGCTTTCATGGTGGATAATATTCTAGCTCAGATACGACCTATGACATATGATCTGACAGCATGATTACTTACATCACTACAGGTGACATGGTCCTAGAGAAGATGAAACATTTTGTTATAGTTTATTCATTCACATTAACTTCTTTAAAAAACTACCTGTCAGCAATAATATCAAGAAGTCTTGTGATTAGACAACTTTTACTGTGCAATCTGCCTAGAAAGCCCTAAAGCAACGCCAAAATATTTATGCACTAGCTATAAAAAGGTCATTCTACTAAAAAGCAAGAAGAATTCTATCATTAAATTGTGTGAGCTGAAGCGTGTTTTAGATAAATGAAGAAAATAATGCTCTGAGAGGGAAAAGGAGGGAAACTAAAATATTGATAGCATTGGGGCCCCAAGTTTTAAACTGCATAATTATTCAACTAAAAATTCCCTAACACACATAGTAAATCTCTGTAAATAAATTCATTTTGATTATCCTGTTGCTGATTCAGGCACAGTTACAGCCATCAGTGCAATTACTAGTTGTTAAGCCTAACTAATGTGCTCCTATTTAAGCAGCAACACAAGAAAGAGAAATTCTCGAAAAGCTAGGGCCAGCAAATAGGTTTTCTACAAAGCCAATTAGCAAGTATAATTTCAATGAACAGTTTTCATCAAGGAAAGCTAGGTACTCATGTTAGCCTTTATTGATCTTATTAACACATTGCCTTGGACTGACCTATTTCTATCTATTTTTGCCTCTGATATTCTCTGGACTTTGCTCTTTAATTTTCTGTAGGTTTCATCTCTGGCACAGAGAGAATGGGGATCGTGCAAATGCCACTAGAGATACTGCTGGTCACCTTTCAACTACCCACATCTGTTGCACCTTATGAGGCCTGGACATTATTAGAAGTTCATTTCAAAGCAGTTATTTGCTCTCTCTGTTACATGGGTTATGCCTTGTTAGGAAATCAATTTTTCCCCTGTGTACATTAGAAAGTAACTGGGAAGAAAATCACATTTATTGCACATTTCAAATGCCTTATGATGTATTAAATAAGGAATTTGATTTGGGATATTATTTCTTGAATTTTACTGCCCACAGAAAAATAACTCATGTTGTCCAATTATAGTCACTATCCCCCATTCATGGATTTGAGTCATTATAAGCTTTAACATGCTGCAATTTATACCTCAGTCATTAAAACCACTTATAAAATTAAAAATGGTACTATCTAAGAGCTCAGTTGGGGGGAGAGGGATTTATATTCATGGTTAAAACCAGCTATTTTTCCTTTAATTTTGAGTATATAAACTAATTTCTCTCACATATATATGCAATCTAAACACACAGATTAGTTAGTGAGAACTGGTATTTTACAAGAATTTTGTAAGACTAGTTTAGAAGTTCCTAAATAAAACTTCAAAATACAGAAAAAGGGACATAGTACCAATTTGGGGAAAGACACCATAATAGTGGAAAAAAACATTCTGACTTTTCCATCTACCAACCCCAATAGTTCAGCAAAAAGGAGATATTCTTCATATCTACACATGAAATAGATGTGAGATAGCAGGTGCAAAGTGGGAAAAATAAAAGCACAAAAAGATTTTTTTCTGTTGCCCCTCCTCATTTTTTGACTAAATTGTACCCCGGTCTTGAGAAAGACCCTTGCTTTCTACATAGGCAGTGTCCCCTAGTGTTCGTAAGCCTACTAATACCAATGATTCCAAGGAAGTATGTAGTCATGCTCTTACCATTCAGCTAAGTGCTGGCATCTGTCCTTTAAAACTTTTCAAATTATGTCTACCATGGAAAAAATAAGATTTTCATAATGATACATTTGACTAATTTTAAAATGAGAATATTGTGTGTATTATTCCATCAGTCCACAGAGTAGCAAAAAGCAAACTGATTCATATTCAAACTACTTTGTGGCACATGGTTAGGGATATCCTTCAGGTCAGTAACAATCGAGTGCAAGTCCATCTTATGACACATACTATGTGACTTTGAACATGTCATTTAATTCCTCAGTGCTCCCAAACAATTTTCTAAGACTGTAAGTTACAGAAGGAGTTAAGAATCATAATGAGGAGAGGCACTGTCTACAACAGCATTTCCCCATATTAATGAAAGAGTAAGTCCAGATTAATTAAAACTACTAAGATATCAGAGACCCACAATTTCTTTTTGTCTAATATGGTTTAACTACCTCAAAGATAAAAGAAAGTCTCCAAAAATATTTTTCTTTTAATGAGATCACATTTCCTTTAATCAAATCAAAATTCACATAAAACAAGCAAAATTATGTATTACAATTACATTTATGCATGTATGTTTTATACCTGGGACTTTATAAAGAAGTTTAGTTTTGTTTGATTCTAACTTTATCATTATATTTGTAGTGAGAAGTCAGGGTTTTGGTGGCTGAACCGCAATTCCTCACTTTTTTCCTTTTACACTAAGGCATAATTCATGAGAAACCCATGGAACCTCCAGACAACATTAATTTCTATAACCATGAGATCAAATTCAGGAAGCTAATGAGGCAACCACAAGAATATTCACATCATTTGGTTTGGCTAGATAGTCTATGAGACTATAGTAGTCCAGAATCAGATACAAAATAAAAAAAGTCAATTTTATGAAACTATGAATAGTAAGAAATACCCTAGAATAAAGTTTCTTATAAATACAATTAATTAAAACAATTTCCACAGGAAGTATGTATGTAGTGGAAAGGATACTCAAGTTTTAACGGTCACAAGGTTAATAGAGCTTATTAAGAGTCCTTTAAGAATTCTGTGCAACAGAGGGCCTAGACCAAGGCATGGCTGGCTCAAATAAGTTGTTTATCCCGAAAGCTAAAAGAATTACCACTATTTATAATTAAAGCTATTCAGGTTATAGAGAGGGGAAAGGCGACTGTAGATGTACCATAGATAACAGCTGGGACAGCCTCCCCTTCTTGCTGCACAACTGCCCCAAAAAACTGACTTTATGTCTAACAAAGTAAGAAAGTTCAAAAAAATAAAAGCATTAGGAGAGCTTTAAATTTATTCAAGAGTCTCAGAGGGAGGAAAAGATGCATTTAGGACTGCTAGTCATAAAAATCATAGAAATTTCAATAGGAAAATCTTGGCTGCCTACAATGTTACTAAGTGGTATTAAAGGGAGCATAGGAAACAAATACCATGAAAATTCTGTCACTTCAGGAAAATTAAATACTAATTCCCCCAGCAATTAATTGGCAATAATTAGGTAATTTCATCTTTAAATGCCTTAACAGGAGTATGTAAAACCACACTGTCATGTAAAACTCCGATTTAGAAGTTCCTAAATAAAACGAAACCACAAGAGAAAGAACATAGTACTGATCTGGGGAAAGTTACCATAATATTGAAAAAACCCATTCTGACTTTTCCATCCACCAATCCCAATAATAGTTCAGCAAAAAGGAGATATTCTTCATCTCTACTCACAAAATAGATGGGAGATAGCAGGCACAAAGGGGGAAAATATTTGGACTTGCAATTCTCTTCTTGTGCCTCACTGGCAGAGCTTGGGTCCACTTACATGCCACAATGTATAAGACTTTGCGGAAGCCAAAGTCTTTCTGACTCACCTCCAAAAAACTCCCTTTGTTGTGCCCTAGAAACCTCTTCACCCTGGAAGCTCACACCACCCCTTACTACATACATTAGAAGTACTCTCCACCGCTGTAGTCTCTCCTTCTGATTGGCTGATTGTCTAGAACCTCTGTTTTAAGGAAGCGGTCTAAAGCAACCACGCATTCATTCTTCTCTGGACTGCTCTCCTGACTTTCCACAGTACTTTGTGAACCATATCCCCAGGAGAGAAACCTTCATCCCCCTCTCCCCACCCCATCTCCTACCCAGGGATGTTTTGAAACACTTTTGTTTGCTATTGTTTTGCATTAGAATATAAATTCCTTAAGAACAGGATTCTCTTTCTGTTTGTATATGTATTTTCAGGGCTTAGAACAGTGCCTGGCACATGGTTAAGTGGTTAATAAATCCTTCTTGACTTAACTGACTTGGTAATAAAACTATGTTGTCTGACTGTATGTAATTCAGATAAAAGAACAATACTTTTGATGGTAGCTCTTCAATTTCACCCAGTTACATATGGTTTCAAAAATGAAAATAAGACTCTATTTTCCTCATCCCACTAACTGAATTTAATTGATCATTGAGATTCATCCTATTCTAACGATTCAGCCCACAATGTAGGTGTTTCTCAACTCTTGGAAGCTGCAACAGCAGAGTTGGTTCTAAGATATTCAACAGAATTTGACAATAATTTAAGTGACAAGGCATTTGTCAGCAGAAGACTATGCTACTTGAGTTGAAGAGGCTTATCACTTGAGAGGAGGCTACCAGGAGATGATACTTTGAGCCACAACGCCTCATGAACACACAGGAGACCAAGTTTATGAAGCTTAGAGGAAATGAAGTAAGCCCAACTCATGAAGATGGGAAAGAAGCATGGAAAAGATGCTGAATTTGGAGGCAGGGTGCTTGGGCTTAGATTCCTGCTCTCAAATATTTAAATATATCTGTATGCTCATGAACAAGCCAACCTGCACTCTTCAGGCTTCAGTTTCTTCAACTGCAAAATGAAGAAACTGGATCCAATGACCTATCAGGTCTTCTCTAGTTCTGAAGCCATGATCTCAGTCATAGTTGCTGGGTCCCACAGTAGCTAGAAGTCTTTTTAAAAGGCTTGTAAAACAAAACCTCAATTTTCAGGTAAAACTCTTTAATTCTGCTCAAGTGCATAGAAGAGAAAAAAATGTTAAAATGCTACAAGAAGAAAGTAAAGATACTATTGACAAGGAGCATGTGGAAGAAAAAAAAACAGGACAATAATCTCCTTAACATTTCTTACATGATTGGTTGAGTAAGCCCCCTGATATTGGTTCAAGTATATATCCAGAAGTTAATGTAATGGAATAATCAATTGTTTCTACATGTTATTTATTTTAAGAGCCAAATGAACCATTAACAACCAAGATAATTACTTCTCATTCAGTGTGCTGAGTGCCAAATTAAAAAAAAAAGATATAGCTTCTACTTTCACACAGAAAATAGTTTACATATGACAACTACAAGATAATTGAATACCTAAAAGATACACAAAAGCACACATTCTTTGGAAGCATGACTATTCAGTTGTCATAGAGGTAGAAAAAATTATTCAGACAGTTTGCCCTCACCTCAGCTGTTAGAATAAGATAGAAGAAAATTCTGACTGAAGGAGCGAAAGGGCTGTTACAGGCATATGAAACAGTTGAAAATCATAAGAAAAGGAGGCAATATAAGAATTGAGGATTAACCTTTCTGAATATGGTGAGGGTAGTGAAAAATGGGAAACAAAGGAGAGATGTCACAGGTCAAAAATACTATCATTCGAACTGGACATAAAACACAGCTTCTATTGATAATATTGGAGGAAGAAATGAGAGGCATGTAGGGGCATAAGTGGGAATAGAACTTCATTGTAGCAAAGAAGAAAAAAAAAGAAACATTCTGAATACGTACTATAAGGTTACACCAGCAGGAACAGCCTAAGACTAATCTGTTTGACGACCTCAACAATCATTTTTTAAATGTCTGACAATGTACAGATTAGAAGTAAGCAGGCAACATGAATAGAAAGCTGATCTTGAAACCAAGAAAACCTGAAATCAAGTCCTGTTGTTAACACACACTGCTGGTAAGACCCTGAGTAAGTCACTTAGCCTCTTAATAAACCCAGACAACTGGGCTTATTAGACAACTCTCTTAAGATTGTAAATTGCAAAGTAGGTGCTACTCTGCACTGAAAGAATGATTTTCCTCATCACTCCCTGCCTTGCCCTTCCGAATTTCCAAACAATATGCTAGTTGCTGAGGGAAATGTGCATGCCAGACATGGCCCTTGTCCATGCCCTCATCTCCTAAAGTAGTATGATAAGGAATAGTATATGTACACTAAAGAGCCTACATCTGGTAGCTTCCTTAATGAAAACTCCTTTGGGGTGAAATTAGGCACTTTTTCTGAAAAAAAAAAAGTCAATATTCGGATTTGTAAGGTTCAAGATAAGCTGGCACAGAATGGTATAAAAATCCTTTGACCTCACAATTTATACATTAAGTCAAACCCAAAATAAGTTATCAACTACTCTGTCAGTACAGAAAATCAATATTTTCCTATCATAGCATCTACTTCAGTGGTACAAGTTCATAAATTTAGCTACTGGATTTTCTTCTCTCTTTAGTTTCTAAAGAAAACAGCTTTCCAAAAGTTAATCTTAGCCACTTGTTATATAGAGTAATGAAAAGTGAAACGCTGTTATTTGGACATATATGTTCACTTTGCAAGAGATAGAATTTTTCATCATTAATGAGTTTTTATCTGGCAGAGAATTTTAGTTCTATGTGTCCAATTTTCTTCCTTATAGATTTGGCAACCAAGAAAGGTGGAAGAGTTGAGGTAGAGGGACAGACTTGATAATACTTCATAATTGTAAACACCTTACAATTCGCAAGTATTTTTGCAACCCTAACTTCAGGCAGATACTTAGCATTTGGAATCCACAGGATTTTGTATATTTTGTTAATCAGATATTGATGTCAATGAGATCATTGGATTTATAGCTAAAAAGGACCCCCAAAGTCCCTAAGTCCAGTCCCCTCAGTTTACAAATGAAGAACCTGAGGTCCATAAAATAATTTTTGACTTGTCAAAGATCACAAAAGTTCTAAGTAGTAGAGCTAGAATTTGAAAATTCTGACTTTAAATCCAGTGCTTTTGCCACAAGACCAGTTTCCGTAATCAGCCATTTTTTAGGCAGAGGGTTACAGGCTGATTTTTGGCCTGCCAGCAAGCTTTGAAAGAAAACTATGATAATATATATTAGCTATTTTAACCTAGTCATAAACGATGCCATATTAAAATGCCTCCAAGGGAATTTTTCACACAATCATTTCTTTCTTAAATACCAAATAAATGCCCAGGAGTGAGTAGAGTGTCATTTGCTGGCATGTGGTCCTTTCTAATACAAAACACACATTTACTCTAACAATTAATTATTCCAATTAAATGGTATGTTCGTACAATGTCAAACTGTATACAACAAAACTCATTTTGTAAGTTTGATCCCAGATGATCCTGTGTTCATGTACTTGGCCACCCTGAGTCAGACAAATAAAAATCCATTCTGACATAGGTTTTAGGCTATGCCTCAATACCAACAGAATTCAATATTTGCAGAATTATGTGTTTATATATTTAATGCTAGAAATCAGAGTTACACAGTCTTAATATTTTTTATAACTTAAGGAAAGCTACCTAACCTTGTGTATCTTACATTTCCACCTCACATGTATCTCCTCCATAGGTAGCATAGTGTACAGAATGTTGAGGTTGTAATCTGGAAGCTCTAAGTTCAAATCTTGCCCCACATATTTACTGTTACCCTGGGGGTGTCATATAACCTTTCTCAGACTTACTTTATTCATCTGTAAAATAGGAATAATAAAAGCACAAGGGTGTTGAGAAGATCAATTAAGATAATATATCTAAAGCACTTTGTTTTTTAGAGTATCATATCATATTAATGCTAGCTTAAATTCTGTCACCATATATGAAGATTCATATATACAAAAGACTTTGATCTTTCCTGTAAAGATGGCAAGTGATGCCAAGGGCTCAGTATAATACTTCACTGTGAATACTGTAGGAAAAATTTGTGCCATCCGGATATAAAATGTAGGATCATTTGAAAACACAGCCTGAAAAATACCTCTGTATTCCAGGGTGAAAAACAAAGGAGGGAGGAGCCAAGATGGCGGAGTAGAAAGACTCACGTATACTAGCTCCGAATCCACAGCCCATAAATTTCCTGTAAAGAGAACTCCCCACAAATTCTGGAGCAGAGCAAGCGGGTACCAATGCAGTGGAAGAGATTTCCATTCCAGAGAGCCCTGGAGAGCCATCCCCAAAGGTCTGTCGTGCTGCGGACAGCGGAGTCCGCCCCTGTGCTGCCCTGGCCACGCGGCCCCAGAGGAGCAGGTCCAAGCAGGCTTCAGGGACGGAATCTCTGGCGGCTGCGAAGGTTCCTCCGCCCACAGACACTACAGGTCAGTGAGAGAGACGTCTAGGCTGGCTGAGAGGGGAGCAGGGTGTCTCCGTGACTTGGGACCCCTCGGGAGGCAGCAGCGGTGGGAGCAGCAGAGGCAGCGGCAGAGGCAGTGGCAGACTCGGCCCGGGGCTCCCCAAGCAGCAGGCAGAAGTTCAGGGCCATTACCAAAAGTCTCTGCATAAACCCCCTGAGGAAACTGAGCCTGGGAGATGGCCCTGCCCCCACCCGCCCCATTACTGAAGGTCTCTGCATAAAGCCCCTGAGGGAACTGAGCCTGGGAGGCAGCCCTGCCCCCACCCAAGCACCAGAACTTAAGCTCACATTGAATAGCAGACATGCCTGCCACGCAAAAAACCCCATTTGAATCGCAGACCCCAAGCACTAGCTGGGCAGATCTAGGCAAGGGTGGACAGGAACTTCAGAAGTCAAGTAACTGGCTGGGAAAATGCCCAGAAAAGGGATGAAAAACAAAACTATAGAAAGCTACTTTGATGGGGCACAGATGTTCCCGCCTTTCAATTCTGATGTCAAGGAACTATTCTTACCATCAGGGAAAGATGTGGAGGTCAGGGCCTCTGCATCCCAGACATCCCAGGTGGATGTCCGGTGGGCTCAGGCAATGGAAGAGCTCAAAAAGGATTTTGAAAAGCAAGTTAGACAGGTGGAAGAAAAACTGGGAAGAGAAATGAGAGAGATGTAAGAAAAGCATGAAAAATGGGTCAATACCTTGGTAAAGGAGACCCAAAAAAATGCTGAAGAAAATAACACCTTGAAAAATAGGCTAACTCAATTGGCAAAAGAGGTTCAAAAAGCCAATGAGGAGAAGAATGCTTTCAAAAGCAGAATTAGCCAAAAGGAAAAAGAGGTTCAAAAGCTCACTGAAGATAATAGTTCTCTCAAAATTAGAATGGAACAGATGGAGTCTAATGACTTTACAAGAAACCAAGAAATCACAAAACAAAACCAAAAGAATGAAAAAGAGAATGTTAAATATCTCATGGGAAAAACAACTGACCTGGAAAATAGATCCAAGAGAGACAATTTAAAAATTATGGGACTACCTGAAACTCAGGATCAAAAAAAGAGCCTAGACATCATCTTCCATGAAATTATCGAGGAAAACTGCCCTGATATTCTACAACCAGAGGGCAAAATAAGTATTGAAGGAATCCATCGATCACCATCCGAAAGAGATCCAAAAAGAGAAATTCCTAGGAACATTGTGACCAAATTCCAGAGTTCCCAGGTCAAGGAGAAAATCTTGCAAGCAGCTAGAAAGAAACAATTCCAGTATTGTGGAAATACAATCAGGATAACACAAGATCTAGCAGCTTCTACATTAAGGGATCGAAGGGTGTGGAATAAGATATTCCAGAAGTCAAAGGAACTAGAACTCAAACCAAGAATCACCTACCCAGCAAAACTGAGTAGAATGCTTCAGGGGAAAATATGGTCTTTCAATGAAACAGAGGACTTTCAAGCATTCTTGATGAAAAGACCAGAGCTGAAAAGAAAATTTGACTTTCAGACACAAGAATGAGAAGAAGCATGAAAAAGTAAACAGCAAAGAGAAGTCATAAGGGACTTACCAAAGGTGAACTGTTTACATTCCTACATGGAAAGACAATATTTGTAGCTCCTAAAACTTTTCCGTATCTGGGTAGTTGGTGGGACCACACACAGACGTACACACACATACATGCACACACATGTACATGCATGCATGTGCACACACACATACACACATGCATGCACACACAGAGACAGAAAGCACAGAGTGAATTGAATAGGATGGGGCCATATCTTAAAAGAAATTAAGGTAAATGGTGAGAGAGAAATGTAGTGGGAGGAGAGAGGGTGAAATGGAATGGGGTAAATTATATCTCATTCAAGAGGCAAGCAGGAGACTTTTTAGTGGAGGGAAAAAGAGGAGAGCTGAGAAAAAAACATGAAGTTTACCCTCATTACATTTGACTAAAGGAAGGAGTAAAATGCACACTCATTTTGGTATGAAAACTTATCTTACAATACAGGAAAGTGGGAGAGAAGGAGATAAGCTGGAAGGGAGGGATTATGGAAGGGAGGGCAATGGGAGAAGGGAGCAATTTGAAGTCAACACTCGGGGAGGGACAGGATCAAAGGACAGAATAGAAACAATGGGGGGCAGAATAGGAAGGAGGGAAATACAGTTAGTCTTACACAATACGACTGTTATAAAACTCATTTGCAAAACTACACAGATATGGCCTATATTGAATTTTCTGCCTTCCCAAAGGGAATGAGTGGGGAGGGAGGGATGGGGAGAATTTGGAATTCAAAGTTTTAGGAACAACTGTTGAGTATTGTTGTTGCTACTAGGAAATAAGAAATACAGTTAATGGGGAATAGAAAGTCATCTGGCCCTACAGGACAAAAGAAAAGATGGGGACAAGAGAAGGGAGGGATGATAGAAGAGAGGGAAGATTGGTGATAGGGAAAATTAGAATGCTTGGTGTATTGGGGTGGGGGACGGGAGAAATGGGGAGAAAATGTGGAACCCAAAATTTTGGGAAAATGAATGTAAAAAGTTAAATAAATAAATTTATATTTAAAACATAAAAAAAATTTTAAAAAAAACCAATAATAAAAAAAGAAAGAAAAACAAAGGAAAAGAACTGAAGAGAAAGTCTGGTGCAATGGACAAGATGATAGTTTTGGAATCATAGGACATGGATTTAAAACCTGGCTCCAACATTTACTACCTGCTTGATCTTAGACAAGTCACCTAATTTTACTAAGCCTCCATTTCCTCATTATCAAATGAGAAGGCTAAATTAGATGATTTTTCCAACTCTAAATCTCCCATCTTGTCATCATAGGATCCTAAACACCAATGAGAAATGAGTAAGAAGGAATTTAGAGAAACAAGGAAGATATAAAGAAACCAATAAGGCAAAGTGAACATAATCAGTAAAATGTTTATAAATATAACAAGATTCATAAATGGAACATTCATATGAGTGGAATATAGACGTAAATGGAAGTATTACAAAGATGAAGCTTTACCCCAAATAAGAAATGAGAAACTCTCTCCATTCTTTACAGAGGGAGGAGACTAGTTGCAAAATTTTGCATATACTGAGGTGTTTGATATTTTGGTTAGCTGAACTAAATGACCTTTTCTCCAATCTTTGGATGAATCTTTGTTATAAAGGACAGATATCCAAGAAGGGATATATTTCAGGATTAAGGCATTATAAAAACAAAAGGTATTGACTTTTGTAAAGAAAAAAATACATACCTATTTTTTTTTTTTTTTGTAATCCAGACTTATTATTTCATCAACGTAGGGAACTCCAAATGTAACTCCCTCCACCAGTATAACTTGTCAACTCTCCTCCAGTTTATACAGTGGAACTTGACCTGGACATTAGAGGTTAAGTGACTTATATATGATCACTTATATATGATAGTATAGCATACATTAAGAGCAGAACTTGAACCTAGGCCTTTCTGATTCCTAAAGTCTGTTCTCTGTCTACAAGGCTACACTGCTCCTCAGAGTACTCTAATTCCATGTAAAAAAAGAACTTTTTGCTTTACTCCACAAGAAAAAACTGAAATTTGGGAAGAAGAAAATTGCTGACAAAATAATCAAAACCAAAAAAATTAAGTGACTTTGATAATCTCAACATTTTCAAAGACATTTCGGCAGGATAAAATTCTGTTCTGGCTTTAATGCAGCTATCACAACATGCTACTGAAAAATATTCCCCTGGTATGAGCTAAGAACAAAATTTTCATTTATTTGGGTTAACTTCCTGTTATCAGCTACTTTTACCAGTGTTTGAATACAGAACAGGCATTTAGTAAATTTGTGCTAATTTATTGATTGGTCTTCTACATATGACGCATCTACAGACATAGGTCCTTGTATACAGACTTCTAGGGAACATTTTAGATATAAATATTCCTTGTAAACAATCATCAGATACTCTGAGCCTCAATTTCTTCTTCAAACAAGTATTTCTTGAGTGCCTGCTATGTGCCATTTGCTTTTCCACACATATCATCAAAAAATATAGTACCTAAGGAGATACCCAACCTTTTAAAAACTCAAGATTTGGAAAGAAGATTTGCACAGAATTGGAAATTGAGGGAATACCCATGAAGAGGAAACTGGTTAAACCACTGTGGTACATGGTCGTGATGGAATACTATTATGCTAAAAGAAATGATGAGCAGGATGGTTTCAGAAAAATCTTGGAAGACTTACATGAACTGACGCAAAGTGAAACCAGGGCAAAACCAGGAGAACATTGTACACAGGAACAGCAAAATTATGATGATAACAGTAAAAGACTTAGCTACTCTTGATCAAGACAATGATCCAAGAAATTCCAAAGGACTCATGATGAAAAATGTTATCCACATCTAAAGAGAGAATAAATGAACTCTAGGCAGACATTTAAGCATACTTCTATTTCATTTTCTTTTTTTTTTTTTTGCTTTCCTATAACATGGCTAATATGAAAATGTTTTTCATGATTTCATGTATATAATTGATATAATATTATATTGCTTGCTTTTTCAATAGGTGGGAGGGATAGAAAATTTAGAACTTGAATTATTTTAAATGAGTGCTAAAAATAAAATAAATTATAGAAATAAAGATAGGCAAAGATTATCTTGTTTAGGAAAGTATGCAAAGTTACATTCACTATGTATGCCATTCTTTAAGATATCTGACAGAGAGGACTTTTAGATGTCCTTCCCAGTTCACCAAATTCAGCTGAAGAGAAATGAGTTCAGATATCACCATGTTGTCCATACTCTAATTTTTGGACATGAAAATGATCCCAGGCTCATACATTTAAAGGTAAATGGAATCTTAGATTTTCTTAGAAAAATCTAAGAATCCTAATCTAGTAATAAGTAATTTTAGTAAAGTAATAATACTTTATATGATATATACTTACATATAATATGTACACTTTATATTATATACTAATAATTTAGTAAAGTAATAAGGAATAATTTTAATTATTTTTAAATAATTTAATTTTACTTTTAATTTTAATTTTACTAAATTTTACTAAAGAGAAAATAGGCTCAGAGAGTAGGAGTAATTTGTCTAGTTACATAGATAGTAAGTGACAGAACTCAAAATTGAACTGAAGTCCTTTAGATCCAAAGTCAGCCCAAAATGAATTTATCATAAAACATTCTCATTGGTTATATAAAATATCTGTTTCTGAGATAGTCTATCAGAGTGGAGTCCACACAAAAAGGAGACACAGTGATATTCCAATGTGTGAAGTGATAGGATTTTACTGACTCACTCAGTGACATTAGTCTTAAGCAATATATATTTTAAAATAAAAGTTCTTATAACAGTATACTTTGAACTGGGAGTTTTCCTATTAGTGATCAAGACTAGGGTTCCTCCTAGAGAAATACTTTCCTGGAGATGGGAAAATGACAGGACTTAGAAGTTTGTAGCTATAGAGGAAACAAATGTGTGATACTCTTATCTGTCTTAATAATACTGATCTGTCCTGATGTCCAGATAGTTGAGTCAGTTTTGAGGTCCTAGCTATTTTGGAGGCATCCTTGGGGGACCAACTGAAAAAAAAAAAAAAAGAATTGCCCTGATTCCCTCCAATGTCAACCTAGTATCTATATAAAGGTCTTTGTCTCTCCATTTCTAAAAGTATCACCGACTAACAGCAGTTACTGGTTTTTTATAAGCCTCTGTCCCACCCCAAATTCTCAAAAGAGTCTCAGGATCTCTGTAAGGCCACCATGTTTCAGTGTGCATAGCAGAGAGCAAACTGCAGAGAAATTTAATCATTTCAGTGTGGAGTCTGGTCCCTCATGAGGAATGGAAGATTACTGAACAGTCTCTCAAGTAGCCGTCCTATGTGAAAGTAGGAGTGTATGTGGTAATCTGGAAGCAGGAGAGGATCAGATATATACATGAAAGGAGAGTAGACTGGCCTGCCCAAAGCAGAGAAGGTGGAATAATATAGATTAAAAGACAAGAGTAGGTAAATCTTTAAATCTTCCTTGCTTAACATTGTCATTGGGTGAGCCAGTAAAATCCCATGACTTACTATATAGGAACTGAGCTCTGTCTCCCTATTCTGTAGACTCCACACTGATAGACCATCTCAGAAACAGATATTGTACATAACCAATGAGAATGTTTTATGGTAAGTTCATCTCGGACTGACTTTTAATGCAGCTAGATAAAGAGAAAGGAAGACTACAAGGGGGTTAGTAGCTGGAAGGTCTTAACCCTTTTCTTAACACTTTAAACTGATGTTTGAAGGATCAGATAAGAGAAAAATCCTTTGTCTATACCTTTCTGCTCCTTTCCTTATTCCACGCACCATGTAGAGAATTAAAAGCAGATCTTTAGAGAGATTCCTTATAAAACCTTCATTGGTGTCAAATAATTTTTTTTCTGAAGACATTAAGAGGAGGATTTGTGGAAATGGAAGATTTTTTTGTAGCCACTGCAATGTATCATATTTCTCAAAAATATAAAGGTGTTAATCTTAGGTTATCTGAAAATAGAACTATATTTGTGTTAGTTTCTATATACAAAACTGTCACCTTTTTAACTGCACATTTTATTTAACTTATAATGTGCCAGGACTTGACTAAAATGTATTGATTTCTTCGATTCAGCATAAATCATTTATTTTCTGAGTAGTGCCAAAACAAAGAAATCAGGGTGCAATGGAGAAAGCCCTGGCCTTGGAGTCAGGACAATCTGGGTTGACTGTCTGACCCTGATACATACTGGGTGTGTTATCATGGACAAGTCATCTAACTTCTTTCTGCCCCAGGCAAATCACTGAGATTTGGGATCACAGACAGCTGCCAATCACATTAAAGCTCCAATCTACATATGGAGAAATTACTTTGTATGGAATGCTGTGATAAAAATTTTTAATGAGCATTCTTCAGTACTTATCATACACTTCTACTAGGGTCATTATCAAACAGCTTTTATAAAGGGATACTCATATTATGCTTGGTGCTTTCAAAACAATCCCTGCCCATTAGTAGCTTTCCATCTTAATCTAGAAACCTACAATCTTTTACAAAGCAGTAAGATGAACACATGATACAGTTTAAAGATTCAGAAAATTTTGGAGTTGGAAAGGACTCAGCTCTACAGGAAATTAAAATTTAATGTAGCATTACATGAATATTACCAAAGAAACATAACTATCCATAAAAAGGATTAATTTTTTTTATTTTCTCTATTAATTTTTAAAATTTGTTATTTGTTAGACTTCTTATGTTTGCTCATAAGACTCAAAAACAAACACTAAGCCAAAAAAGTGCTACAAAGAATATAATCCATCTACTCTGAAAAAAGTAAAAAGTTTCTTATACATTATATGAGAATGGTGATTAACTTGGGCATACCCTTTGACCCAGCCATCCCATTTCTGGATATATGGAAAGAAACACAAAAGTCTAATTTATACCAAAAAATTCATAGTTACACATTTCATGACAGCAAATAACTAGATAGCAAATAATAATATAAATAACAACAACATAATAAATAACAAAATGAATGAATATACATTGAATTGGGAACTAGCTGAGAACACTGTCAATTGTAAATGAAATGAAATACTATTACATAATAAGAAATGAGAAGTATAAAGATTTTAGTGAAATTTTTGATGATTTGTATGAATTAATAAAGTTATCAGTAATAATAAACTCAATGATTTTAACAGTACAAATGAAAGGAACATGGCAAGAAACCAAAATGATAACTTTAAAAATACAGTTAGCCTTAAGGAACAAGTAATGAAATATAATTCACTTCTATCACTTGTTTTTGCTTAACTTCTTTCCTTTGCAATAAAAAGCATTCATTTTGGGTGGGGAAACATGGACTAGAATATCCAGAAATTAGAGAGACAGGATTGAGATTATAATAATAAAATAAGTGATTTTATATTTTAGAAATCTCAGGGATGAGAAAACTACCTATACGAATGTAGACTGTCACCTTCCCTGCAAAGTATCATCTTAGAAACTTGCAATAAGCACTGAGAGGTCAATTGCAAATGCCTAGGTCAACAACCAGTGAATCAGAAGCCAACCTTCCTTGCTCCAAGGCTGGCAGTCTGTCTACTATGCCTCTCATCAAACAAATAACTAAAATACAAAACTCAAAGCAGGTAATACCGTATTTTCTCTAAAAAACGACCTCCTATGCCAGGTGAGATCCAAGAGATTTGAATGAAAATAATCTTTGATGAGCAAAATGTGAGGCAACAATTTCCATCAGAAATTTTAATAGTATAGAGGCTCTGACAGAGTTTTATTCATTAAATATCACCAGACTCTAATCCTTTCCATATATTTATGTCTCATCATCTTAAAATCTGGTCAAGATAAAACAAGTGTGTTTAAGCATACTTCAATCTGAAGAGTGAGCAAAAATGCAGCCAGTCCAGCACACTAGAAGCTAAGACCAGTAGATGTTTGAAGCCTATCATTTCACATTTGTACTTTTTTCATTTGGTCATCAGGCGATGTCCTACTTACCACCAATAATCATATATCAATAAGAAGTTTCTAGCTTTGCCCATCAATTGAAGAATGGCTAAATAAGTTGTAATATTTGATTGTGATGCAGTACTATTGTGTTTTACAAAATGATAAGCAGCCTGAGAAGACTTACATGAACTTTTGTGAACTGATGCAAAGTGAAGTAAGCAGAACCAGGAAAATGTACACAGTAACAGCAACACTGTACTATGATCAACTAGCTATTCTCAGCAACACAATGAACCAACACAATTCTGAAGAACTTGTGATGATACATGCTATCAACCTCCAGAGAAAGAATTGATAGAGTCTGAATAAAGATTGAAACATACTTTTTTACATTATTTATTTTTTTTATTTTTTGACCTGTGGTTTCTAATATGTTTTGCATGGCTGCACATGTGTAATCTATATCAAATGACTTGCCTTCTCAAGGATGGCATAGGAGCAGGAAGGAGAGAGACAAATTAGAATTCAAAATTTTAAAAAAATGTTTAAGAACTATTTTTACATTTAATTGGAAAACATGAAATATAAAAATATTACAAAAAAAGTAACTAGCCTGGACCTTTTTCATGTTGGAACTGTGTATAAGTGGCAGGGAATCAAGAAAACAAGATAGAAAACTTGTCCCAAGAGTTAAGAATAAAAGATAGAAGCCCATGAAGGGGAAGAGATTGGTAGAAGTCTCACAGTACACAAGCTGCAAATGTATTTTGCAAATGTCGTATACACAATAAAATAAAATATATTCTACAGGCTATGCTTATTCCCAGTTCTTGCTTCTACAATGAACAGTAAAATAAATATACTTTCTCATAGATATTTCCAAATGCTGGGCCCCAGGACAGCAATTTGAAATAGATATATCCAAAAACCCTCCTTCAACACTCTTTCTCAAAGGGACTTCAGTCTTTGAAACAACAGGGGAGTAAATTTGACCTGTAGTTATTCAAGTAGCCATGTGTAGAGATTTGGAAATGAATTTGAATGCCAGTGTCATGTTTAAGGCATTTTTATCCTTCCTCCTAGTGGCCAAGGGACAACTTTACCCTGAGGCTAATAACTGCTTTGAGTTTAACTTAATTCTTCTGAATAAAGTTTAACTTTATTTTTCTTCTCTCTGGCCTAACAGCAAAATCTCCAAAGTAAGCCCATCAAACTAGAATTTAAGTTTTCCAGCAGAGCCTTTGAATGGGCTATTGGCTGAAAAAAAAGTCATCATGCTGCTTTGTAGCCAATAGGCTAACAAGATTTTAAATCAGTAATTCCCTGATGTTTCCTGCCTCCAGCTTTCAGTGCTAATTAAAAAGTAAAATATATTACAATTTGTAAGCTCCTCAATGTTGCTCTGGAACAAATTATAGGGTAGCTTTTGAAAATCAGAATGAAATGATGTACACAGAAGCAAAGCAAAGCAGAAATTAGAACAAAAAAAAATCAATGGATGTTTAATGGCTCTCATTCCTTTGTAGCAGATACTCACTTATTAATATTAATTGAAAGCTGAATAGTCACTTCGTTACATAATGTAGCCCACTGTGAGCTTTTATCCAATGAGTTTATAATCACTAAAGAGTTCAAAAGTAAGATGACTATTTGAGAAGCTAATGAGGAATACATAAGTACTATAAAAGCTTACATAGATGTTTCATTTCCTTTAACTAAAGCACTGCACTGGTAACAGAGATTATGGGTATGGACAGAAATATCGCCATATAATTTGTTATAAAAATAATAGTCCAGAATTAGAGAGAGTTTGTACTTGCAGTTTCATTTGTATCAATTATTTGTTCACATAGGGAACTCCTGAATGAGGAAATTCCCATTACCAAAATAAGCCAGCACCTTTTCTGCAACTAAAAGACTTAGAGAATTTCATCCAGTAATAGAAGTGACTTTCCCAGGTTCACAAAGAAGTAAGTCTTAAAACAAGGCTTCCTGGTTCAAAGATTGGCTCTCACTTGGCTATGCCATGTTGCCTCTTGGTTTGCTATTACACAAGAAAAATGTAAAGAACCAATGTTGTTGCTGGTTTCATTCTGACAAATATAAATAAATAAATAAATGTATATTACTCCCTGCTATTACAAAAAGAGCTCAGAAGGATTTGCTTTTCTGAAAGGTGTGTCTTACTGTTTACGTGACAAAAACTTTCTGCCTATGATAGAACCAATAATCCTAAATGATTTAAATCCATAGTATTGAAGAAATATCTCAAAACCCAGGAGAAAGTCTTGGGTTGACCCACAGTTAGAAGGCATAACATGGATGCAGAACCAGCAAATGAAACTGAGAAGGAGATGTCAGATAGATAGGACAGCTAGAAGAGAGCTGTGTCATGAAAGTCCAGAAAGGAGAGAATATCTAGGAGGAAAATGGGATGAATAAGTTTGGAGCATACATATTTGAGAAAAGGACATTGTATTGAGTGAACAAGAAATCGTATAACTTTGGAGAGAGTAGTTTCAGTTAAATGATACAGTGGAAGCCAAATCGCAAACGGAAGAGAGTAAGAAGATGGAAAGTGGAGACACCAAGTGTAGATGACTTTTTCAAAGCGATTATCGAAGGTGGGGAAAGGACAAAGGATGATAAACAGGGATTATAGGATTATTTTCTTTTGTAGGCAGTAGAAAGAGACTAACAATGAAGGTGAAGATGATAGTAGGAGCAATTTGTTAGAGAAGACAGGAAGAGGTGAAATCAAGGATACACATGGAAAGGGTGACCTGGGCAAGAAGGTCACCTTTTCAGTCAAGACTGAAATGAAAAAAGAGTAGAGGAAAATTTATGAGTAATATGAGAAGAAGAAGAGAGAAGAGTAAGCTCATTGCCAGTGACCATAGCTTTTTTCAATGAAGTATGAGGTGGGGTGAAATATAAGATAAGTAGTCCAATTCAATTAAAGCAAAGGGTTCATGAAAGGGAGGACTAGCACAAGGTAGCAAAGGTACTCAGGGGCTGGATCATGAAGTGTTTAGAATAAAGAACAAGTGAAGGTTTTATACTAAAGATATTAATAAGATGAAGAGATTCTACATTCTCGCCAGAATGTCCTACTTACTGATACCTCAAAGCTCAATATATCCAAAAATATACCCATTTCCCAAAACAACCTGCTCCTTTCCATCTAAGTTTTCTAAACATGGTAATAACACCACAATTTTCTCAGTTACTGAAATCTGTAAGCTTAATGATCTTCCTTCTCCCTCATCTGACACAATAAGTTGACAAGATCTGTCAATTATATTACCATAGCATCCCTTGCATTCATCTCCTTTATACTTCTACTACAACTTCTTGAATTTATGCCATCTTTTATTTCCTAGACTACTATAACAATTTCTAAATTGGGCTTCCTCAAATCTCATTCCAATTCATCCTTCATACCATTCCCTTAGTTATCCTAAAAGCACTTTTCCTCAAACATCTTCCCTGTCTCCTTTTAAACAGCTGATTACAATCTGAATCCAGGCTACCTTTCCTTCTTTGTGTCATACTCCTCTCCATTATTATTCTGTTCTAGTCAAATTGCATGATATCTCCTTCTCCAGTTCTCACCCTGCCTTTTCCCATCTCTGTGCCTTTGCTCACCTCATCCTCCAAAACTGGTATGTACTCACCCTCCAAAATCACCTGATCTCCTCTCTATTGAAATTCCTAGTTTTGTTCAAAGACCAACCCAGATGCAACCTCTTTCATGGCCTAATCCCCATGACTTCTCTGCTGACAGATGTCTCTACTTATTCAAAATCCCTCAGAGTATTTAATCTAGATCAGTATTTTTTAAACTTTTTCCTCTTGAGAATCTTTCAGCACTTCTTATATTGTAGGTCATGACCCCATTTGGGTCCATGATCCACAGTTTAAGAAACACTGGTCTAGACCACTCTATTACAGGTAAGTCGTTCTTTATTTCATGTTTAATCTTGTACATGTTTTTCTCCCATTCAATAAAAAGTTCCTTTAAAGTGGGATATTGTTACATCCATCTTTGAATTTCTTGGGCTTAGCACAGCTCTTCATACATAGTAGGCCCAACACATTTAATTGGACTGAATAACTTTTAGATAAATTCTCTGAAATCATTGTGGAAGATGAATTAAATAGTGAAGAAGCCAGAAAAAAAGATGAACATTTCTTCTGGACAAGACTCGATGAAGGTCTGAAGTAGGATGGCAGTGAGAATACAAAGGTGGAGAGAGGCTTAAGATATATTTGGGTACCATCTAAGAAAAGCAAAAAAAAAAAATTGACACCTACAGTTTAAATCTGTGATCGTATGTATAATGATGAGGAAAAACTCATCAATTTTCAATCTAGTTCAAAAAAATACATTATTTGGCTAACTGTGTTAGGAACTCTAGAATTCATTCCCGAAAATGGATCTTCTTGATCTTATACTCAGAGCTTCAAAATGATTAGATTAAAACTGGATCAACGGCTTGTGTGAAAACATAGCTGGCTGAAAGGCTATGCAATATTTTTGAGACCACTGTCAATTTATAGGGTTTCTTGAAGAAGATCCCTAAAAAACATGTTCAATAACATAGCACCTTATGATGAGGACTTTGGTAAAAGGAGTGCAATGAACACAAATTAAACTTTAAAATCTCTGTGTATGGAGTACATAAACAATTGTCACCCTTGATCAATTTTTATATCAAGCAAGAGAACTCCCTGTACAGTCCTGCTGGCAGCTATCCACTATGCAGCTGTATTCCTCCTTGACAGAATTTATACACACACTTGAAGATATGTAGTGCTATGAAGATGGATTGAGCATGCCACTGGGATTGTGGGTAGGCCTTGAGTAGAGAAGATGCATTGGAAAGGATAAAATATCTCTGCAAGAATTTTTTAAAGCTTTGGGGCTAAACAGTGGTCCCTTTTATCAACCAAAGCCCAAAGACAGCATTAAAGATTTTCTTGTATTATTCATTATTATTTTCAGGAAGAGGTAAGGTGTTACTAAATAGGGAAGTTTACAGGAAACATGCTCCATCTTCTAGTTTGACACAACTGAATCCATTAATATGTTGTTTTTTTTTTAATTCACTTTTTAAGTTTTAACATGCTAAAAGGAAAATGCTAGGCATTGTAAGAGTAAACCTGACCTATGAGTGGCCCAGGACCAGACTTTTCCAATATGCTCTTCTTATAAGAGAGAGAATTTTTTGGTTTCCAGGGATCAGAAATAATCAAAAATCATATTATTAGCATATATTCCAAGGGGAACATATGAATTCTAAGGCTAAGCAAGAGAAAAAAATCTAATGAATCTTTAGAAGTTAGGCAGGATAAAAGAGCTAAAAAAGGAATAGCCCTCAGAAGACATCTAGTTCAACTCTCCCATTTACAGATAAGGAGCCTGAAGCCCAGAGAAGTCAAGGGGTAGTAACTAGCCGGTGACACAGTGCAAAGAGTGCTTGGCCTGAAGTCAGGGAGACCTCAATTCAAATTTGACCTTGAGTATTTATTGGCTGTTTGACCCTGGACAAGTCATTTAACCTCTGTTTGTTTCAGTCTCCTCAACTGTAAAATAATAACAACTACCTCCCCAGGTAATTGGGAGGATCAAATAAGTTATTTTTAAGTGCTTATTACAGTGTATAGTAGGTGCTATATAGATGCTAATTCTCGTTTCTTTCCCTTTGGTCATTTCTTAAGTGACTTGGCCAAGGTAAACAGATAGAAAGCATCAAAGGGAGGAGATATATATGGAGAAAGAAAGAAAGAAAGAAAGAAAGGAAGGAAGGAAGGAGGAAGGAAGGAAGGAAGGAAGGAAGAAAGAAAGAAAGAAAGAAAGAAAGAAAGAAAGAAAGAAAGAAAGAAAGAAAGAAAGAAAGAAAGAAAAAGAAAGAAAGAAAGAAAGAAAGAAAGAAAGAAAGAAAGAAAGAAAGAAAGATGATGGATAGATAGAAGACAGACAGATAGATAGATAGATAGATAGATAGATAGATAGATAGATAGATAGATAGATAGATAGATAGATGTAAGACATATGAACATCGGTCCTCTAACTCCAGAGTCAATTGGTCTTACCAATGCACCATATTATCTTCTCTGAGATTAATGATGTTATTATAGACATCAGGATACTTTTAAGAAGGATTGAAAAGACATCAAACTTTTTGTAAGAACAGTTGGGTCATTCAGACCTTCATTCAACTATATGTTGGTGTGAAGTCATGTATCTCCATGACAGCAACGATAAGGTACACAAACATGATAACAACACTTCATAAAGAATAGAAAGATCCATGCCATATCTTTGTGCCAACAAACTTTTAAAATGTCCACAAAGGGTCCTATTTACTCACACTTTGGGTTTTTTTTCCCCAAAGTCTGTCTTCTATTTCTCACCCAGGTATCTTTGTTCAAATTATCCTCTGCGTCAAGAACATACTTCTCCACAATAGGATCGGTAAGAGGTGAAACATCAGAAATGCTTTAATTTTTATTTCTATAATTAGTAGTGACTTATAGTATTTTTATATGGTTTTTGATAGTTAGGATTTCTCCTTTGAAAACAGCCTGCTTGAGGGCAGAGCCAAGATGGTGGAGTAGATGGATGGACCTACTCTTAACCCTACCAACAAAGCTTATAAAAATACCTGTAAAAAATTACTCTAAACAAATTCAAGAGCAGCAGAAACCACAAAATGACAGAGTGAAAGAGATTTCCAGGCCAAGACAGCCTGGAAGGATGACAGGAAAGGTCTATCACACAGGAAGTAGAGCAGGGTGCAGTCCAGCCTTGGCCATGCTGCATGGCATGGACAGGGTGGAGCAGACAGAATCCTGGGCAGCAGCTGAGGCTCCAAGGTTGCTCATCCCAAAAATGCCAAAAATAGCTTTAAAGGTCATTGAGAAAGTTCTTTCACCTGAGTGAGAAGGGAGCAGGGTCTGGCTCTTGCCTTGAGCCCAGGGCCAGCAGACATCACTGCAGCACAGCATCTGTCTTTGGAGCCCTTGGCCTAAAGACCCTGGGGGAATTTTTTTATAATTTCATTTATTTATTTTTAGATTTTGACATTCAATTCCACTAAATTTTAATTCCAATCTTTCTCCTCATCTCTCCCCTCCCCCATCCCATAACACCTTGCATTCTGATTACCCCTTCCCTCAATCTGCCCTCCCTTCTATCACACCCCACCCCTCCCTTATCCTCATCTTCTCTCTTTTCTTATAGGGCAAGATAGATTTCTATACACCATGACTTGTATTTCTTATTTCCCAGTTATATCAAGCAGGAGATATAACTGGAGAAATGGTTTGCCTGGAGAAACAGGAGATATAACCTACACTGGTGATCTATCCACTGCACCACCTAGCTGCCCAAAACCAAGAATTGCCTACTTAGCAAAACTAAGGAAAATACTTCAGAGGAAAAAAAAATGATCATTCAATGAAATAGAGGACTTTCAAGCATTCTTGATGAAAAGATCAGAGTTGAATAAAAAATTTTGACTTTCAAACACAAGACTCAAGAGAAGCATGGAAAGATAAACAGAAAAGAGAAATCATAAGGGGCTTACTAAAGTTGAACTGTTTATATTCCTACATGGAAATATAATATTTGTAACTCTGGAGAATTTTCTCAGTATCTGTGTAGCTAGAGGTATTATATACATATAGACACAGGGCACAGGGTGAGTTGAATAGGAAGGGATCATATCCAAAAACATAAAATTAAGGGGTTAAGAGAGGAATATTTTGGGAAGAGAAAGGGAGAAATGGAATGGGGCAAATTATCTCTCATAAAAGAGGCAAGCAAAAGCTTTTACAATGCAGGGGAAAGGGGGGAGGTGAGAGGGAAAAAGTGAAACTTACTCTCATCATGTTTGGCTTAAGGACATGCACACTCAATTTGCTATGAAAATCTATCTTACAATACAGAAAAGTAGGGGAGAAGAAGATAAATGGGGTGGGGGATGATGGAAGGGAGGGAAAATGGGAGGAAGGAGTAATTAGAAATAAACTCTTTGGGGAGGGACAATATCAAAAGAGAGAATGGAATAAATAGTGGACAGGATAGGATGGAGGGAAATGTAGTTAGTCTTTTACAACATGACTATTATGGAAGCCTTTTGCATAACTACACATGTATAGCCTACCTTCAAAGTGGAGACGTGTGGGGAGGGAGGAAGGGAGAGAGAAGTTGAAACTCAAATTTTAGTAACAAATGTTGAGAATTGTTTTTGCATGCAACTAGGAAATAAGAAATATAGGTAATGGGGTATAGAAATCTATCTTGCCCTATAAGAAAAGAGAGAAGATGGGGATAAGGGAAGGGAGGGGTATGATAGAAGGGAGGGAAGATTAAAGGAAGGGGTATGCAGAATGCACGGTGTCTTGGGGTAGGGGTAGGGGAGAGATGGGGAGAAAGATTGGAACTCAAAATGTGACCTTCCTGAGCAGAATTAAGCCTTACCTATTCTAGAAGGCAAGGGGTCAAAAACTAGTTTACATTTTTATACAGATGCAAATAAGTTTATTTAGTGCCAATGGAAGACACGTATTGGTGGAGGGTAGGGGAAGGCAGGTAACTGGAGATTTCTCATCTGCTTCAGGCTGTAACAGGTTCATATTCATTCAGGATCTGAGGGTCCCCAGCCAATTCTTCAGTGTGCGTCACAGCTGATATTTCCTTAAATAAATGAGGAACTCTTAATGATTGGGTTACCAAGGATCAGTCATGGCCTATTATTACTGTTCAGTCATGTCTGACTCTTCGTGAGGCCATGTGGAGTTTTCCTGGCAAAGATACTAGAGTGGTTTGCCATTTCCTTCTCCAGCTCATTTTACAGATGAGAAACTTAGGCAAACAGGGTTAAGTGACTTGTCTAGGGTCTCACAGTTAGCAAGTGTTTGAAGCCAGATTTGAACTCATGAAAATGAGTCTTCAGACTCCAAGCCTGACACTACATCCCTGCTCCATCTAACACGTTATTAACGATTTTATTAGCATAGAGATAGGCTCCTTAATCACATATATAAAATCAATTAATCTCTTAATCTTAAGAACCTACCAAGAGCCAGGAATTGAAGATACAAAAAGGGCAAAATTCAGTCCCTGTGCTCAAAGAGAATACATTTTCATGGAACAGATGATGGAGGCTAAGTGCTATAGCTCCAACTTATTCTAAACAATGTCTTCTGCATAAAACAATTTTCCACCTTAATTTTAAAAAAGAGTCCTATACAAAACTTAAGAAAAGAGAATAGTTTAAAAATAATAAAGAATTGATTGCATGGCCTATTAATGAAAGTTGACTGATTGCAATTTCAGGTGTTCTTGAGAAACACTTCTTTGCTTGCCTCTCCTCTTATAATTTCTTCCAAAGTGCCAGGGGAATAAGGATGCAGTAGGAGGCAGTGGGGGAAAGAAGTATTTCTCCTTTGCTTCACTGTTCACTCTTCACTGAGAGCTGCCTGTTTCATCAGGGCCAGATCCTTGTAGAGTTAGGTTATTCAGGAATGAAAATATTATACGGTAGACTTTATTTAACACTAAATGCCAACATGAGAAAGGATAGCTGATCTTCAACTGTCAATTACTAAAAATTTCCTGTGTGCCATCTGTTGCCTTCAAACAAAAGTTTGCAGCCTATAAAATAAAGATAAATGGAAAATTCTGCCACTAAATCACAGATTCTCTTAACCTACCCACCTCTACACTTATATGACAATATCCAGTCAAGGTGAACTGATCTGGGTTGAAATCCTAAGTCTGAGAACTTAACTGGATAACCTCAGTCACTTAACTACTTTGGGCTTCAGGAAAATAGAGGATGTAGGAAAGAACAGTAAACTCAATGACCACTATGTTTCCTTCATCATTTATATCTATTCTCCAGCTTGTGTTGGTCTTAACTTACAGCGCCAGCTACAGGCAAGTTCTATACAGTATAATCTGCGTGAAAAGGATTCCTAATCACATATTAGTCTTTTAATGTACGCCCATTATGTTCATGGATGATACCAAGGACAGCAGTGCCAACTCTGAAGCCAAACAGCAAACTACATAAACTAGACATCAGTGTGTTGGTCAATGTAGAATAAAGACAAATAAAGACTATATAAAGAATATTACAAGGACCAAGAAATTGCCTTGAGTTGGAGAGGAAAAAGGAAGGAAAAGAAACTGATTCAGAGAATTTTGCTTAAGAACTTTATAAATAATGCATGAGCAGAATGGGGGGAGATGGAGTGATACTACTTAGAGAGAAAACATCCCATAAAGAAATATCTTTCACATTCTTTAATTCCCTAAAATAAGTGAAAATACTGATCCTGGTATGTACACTTTATTTGTATTTTTCAAAAACTCTAGATCAGACTCTAAAGTCCTGGGGTATTTTATATCCACACAGACAGAAGAATCCCCTCTAAAAGCAACTAGACTTTCTCCTGTATCATATCATCAAACTTTCAGCACTCATTCCCAGAACCACACAGTGCATGATAATAAAAAGTCAAAGTTTAACTTCTGTATGTGTAACATAAGATTCAGCAGGAGAAAGGTTATAAAAGAAATGTTAAAAAATAGTCCAGCCATTGTCTGGAATTGGATGTGCTCTCTCTTCCAGGATTTGGGTCAGGATGTGAGGCCTGGAAGGGCAAATTCTAATGAAATCTCTAGGGTTTTACCCTTCTCAGTTTTTTGAATTGCAGAAGATGGGAGCATGTAACCTTTGTTCCCTGAGCCATCTTTATCTTACCTTCTCTCCTTTTCTCAAAAGGACAGCAGTTTGTGAAGCAATTCCATTTTTTATTACTCACACTGAGATTGCAAGGCCTTTACAAAAAGACCCTGACTGGTCCTTTCATCATCAGGATTTTTTTAAATTATTCTTTACGAAGGGTCCAGATTATAGATACCTGTAAAGGACAACTTTATTAGCACAGAGACAGGCTCTTTCATCACATGTGTCAAATCAATCAATCCCTTAATCTTAAACACCTACCAAGTGCCAGGCACTGAAGATACAAAAAGAGGCAAAAGTCAGTCCCTGTCCTCAAGGAGATTACAGTTTAATGGAACAGATGACGGAGACTAAGTGCTATTGCTCCACCTTATTCTAAACAATGTCTTCTCCATAAAACAATTTTCCACTTTAATTTTTAAAAAGTGTCCTATACAAAACTTCAGAAAAGAGAATAACTTAAAAATAGTAAGGAATTGATCATATTTCATAGCAAAAACTGAAGGGGGTGAAGAGTAAGTACCCATGAAAGGACAATGAAGCACAGTTGAAAGAATGCTTTCTCTGGAACAAAAGGATATGTGTTCAAATATCACTACTGACACTCTAGCAATATTACTTTGGTCAAGGCATTTAATCTCCCTATACCTGACTTCCCTCATCTATAAAATGTTACACTAAATGGTCTCTGATATCCCTTTCTGTTTGAGATCTACAATCTGTCCCATAATAAAAATGGCAAATATCAAGAACACAGAAAAACATGAGAAGACATACAAAGAAAAAGAACAGAAGTAAGACAATAGGCTTTAACTACAATAATGTATGCAAAATCAGCACTCAAAAGAAGTCCAATTAACGGTAATGACCAGTTTTGACCTCTGACACTAGATTTCCCTCTTTATAACGGACAAATGGTAGATTTTGTGTGCAGAATTTCACTAAGCCCATTAGTCATAATCACTAAGTTTGTTCGTTTAGCCAAGCTTTTTCTCTTCATTACAAGAAGGGATTCAATTTGGGGGAGAGAGGAAGGAATGGATGAGGAGGAAGACTGTGGGGGAATCGCTATTGCCATTGTGAAAAAAATAAAAGGTATAAATAAAACATGGTATTTTTAAATATTCATGAAGAAAAAAATTTGCTTTTCTTTCTTTTAGGCTTGTTATTTCATTCTTATTAGAGTTCCTTCCTTGTTTCACATAGTCTTTTGACTTGGACTTTTTCACAGGTTGTTTTTAAACTACCATACGGTAAATATATTAGGTATTACACATTGTCCACATCTACCTCAAAGAGAATCAAATTTTACTAGTAGGACATGCTTGCAAAGCTAAACCCCCTCTATATGATGAATAGTGTATATCCTTCCCTGGAATAAAATTCTCATCAAGACAAATGGCATATAACTGGGTGTCTCTACTGACTGAAATACTGTAAAGCTCTATCGATAGAGAACAGTCAGCGTCTAAACAAAACACACTCAAATAAACATTCAAGAACTGCCTATAATCTTCTATGATGAATTAAAACCACATGACATAACATACTACTAGAAATTGCTAGTGTGCTAATGTATAAACAAGAGGAGGTTATCACAGAGAATGTGTTCAACAAAAGCAACAGGAAAAAGTAGCTGAAGTTAATTGACAAAGTATTATGTATTCTTGAGAAAATTTACATTTTCTGTCTCCAAATTCAACAAGCAATACAACTCACTTCAAAGAACATTAATTTTCTACTATGTTCAAGGCACCAGACAAAATGCTAGGATCCAAAGACGAAAAATTAGATGATCATGATTGCATGAATGTTTAATTTCTACTTAAGGAATTTATATTCTCATCTTGAAGTTTTGTCATTTTTTTCCAGAACATTATATGTGCCCACCTATATATATGCACACATATATTCATATGTATATATTATATAGGTACATGTACATATATGTACACATGTGCGCCTATATAGTCATACAAATGTGTGTGACCAGTTTGCACACATATGCACACAACCACACACATACTTAAGGGGAAATTGTCCTTTATCTTAGTAACAAAAATAAAGATAAGTTTGGAATTCAGTCATGCTATGTAAAGCCCTAGAAAACATGATGAAGCTCTTTTGGTTTTTAAGTTTGTCCTTTTTCTCCACTTTTAATAGTGCCCAAGTACTATTAACAAAATAAGAATATGAATATGAAAATGTGAATTTATTTTTAAAAATATACTGGAATTGATGAATTTTTCAGATTCCAAAAGATGAGGTGATAGCGTGGAATGAGTACTGAATTTGGAATTAGAGAACTTGGGTTCAAATAAGAACTTCATCACTTAATACCCACAAGAACTTGGGCAAGTTATTCTACCATCCTAGGCTTTAGTGCTCTCTTCTTTTACTGTAGGGGATTATACTAGATTGCTTAGAAGGTGCCTACTAGCTGTTAATCCTATTGTTCACAATGGGACAGTAATTCTCCCTTTAAATTAATTATAGGGTTATATAACATTAAACATTAATCTTACTGTTTTAAAAAGTAATTGTCAACTACAAGAAAAAGCAATACTCTTCATTAAAATCCTACTCCCCAAATGTAAAAGTATATCCTGCAAATATTTAATTAGAGTTTTTCCTGAAGAATTAACTCTTTTCAATCTTGGTCAACCTAAAAATAAGCTTCTTGATCAATTTAATAAGCAAAATTATTTTAGAAATAAAAGATTGATGTTATATCATTAAGATGTAAGGGCTCATCACATTTTTAGCAACTGCTGGAATTGATTACTGTGTCCCAGCAGGCACTGGCAACTTCTGAGTTTATTGTAATTTTAGCATTTATCAGATTATAAATACAATGAAACCAGACTAACTCAGAATATTTGCTTCCTGAACCAAAAATTTTCATCTTCCTCACCTCTGCCTTTTAGGATCCTTGTTTTCCTTCAAGGATCACCTCAAGCACACAGGGCCATTTTCTGTACATGTTTCCCTCAAGCTGATATTATCTTCTACATCAATATTAGTTACCGTGTATCTGCTTTGTATGGATTTAGTCTGTATCTACAGATGTACATATTGTTTCTTTCATTAGAACCTAAGTTCCTTGAGGGAAAGGACTCGTTTGCCTTTGTCTTTGCATCCCCAACGACTATCACAGTATCTGGCAAATAGTTGATGTTAATAAAATTGTTATTTTTCAATCATGTTCAATTCTTTGTGATCCTGGGGACCATTGCCCACCAATACTGTCCATGAAGTTTTCTTGGGAAAAATGCTGGAATGGTTTGCCGTTTCCTTCTCCAGTGGATTAAAGCAAACAGAAGTCAAGTAACTTGCCCAGGGTCACACAGTTAGTAAGAATCTAAGGCCAGATTTAAATTCAGGTCATCCTGACTCTAGGCCCAACACTCTATCCACTAGGCCATTTAGCTGCCTCTATTAAATAAATACTTGTTACTTAGGTAAAGACCAAAAATTAGGGAATCTTTATATAATTCTCAAAACTATGTATGTGTTTTTAAAATAAACACTGTAAGATACTGAAAAGATTACTAGATGAGAATTCAGAAAGCCTTAGTTCTGGCTCTACAACCAAATAATGAGGATAAAGTAATTGTATGTGGTCTTAAAGAAAAAAATTTAATCTCGCTTTCACTTTCTTCATCTGCAAAATAGATATAACTGGCTTCTCCTTCCTACCTTACAGGGGCATCGTGAAAATCAAATGATACAATATCCATGAAAGGGCTTTGAAAACTCTAAAGCTACATATGAATCAAGCAATAAAGATAATGTTACACAATAAAAATACTACTAGCAGGTTCCATGTGATAAATGTCCCCAACAAAGAGTATTCAGAGATCCAAACCAAAGATGGTTTCTGAACTGGAAAAAAACACTTTTGAAGGGGTAAAGACCTGATCTGGCTTCAGGTAATGTCCATGATCTATAGAGCTAGCCTAGAGGTTGCTCCAAGGGAAACCAAGGGTGAACTTGAGGTTCTGGGTTGTATTAGAGCTCTCCTTTCCTGCTCCACCTGCCTAAAATATAAAAATTTAAAGAACAACCACAGAACTATCTGATCTTTCCAGGAGGTCTTTTGTAAAGGTCAGAACGAAAACATTCTTCTGGGAAAGAAGAGTGAAGCAAACGTGTAAAAGGGTGCATTACTCTGTTAGATTTTCAATATGGTGCTAGAGTAGCCACAGAAGCAATTTGCAGTAGGACAAAATACCCCCAACTTGAGTAAATCTGAATGTCTGTAACAATATAAGTGCTTAGCACAAGTATGTGTGATCTCACATTTCTCTGAAGGACAGACTCCACAAGTAAATTAACATTTAGTCTTTCAGTAGCCTTACTTCCAGTACTTTTTAGTCCTGTTAAGAAGGACAAAAGAAGCACCATGGTCCCTGCTCTTAAGAAACTTACGAAATTTTGCTCTTCTCAGAAGCTGTCTCAAACTCCAGACACTTAGACCATATATTTAAGATGTCTACTGTGTAAATTTACATTTTTTCCACTGTTCTTTTGTAAGTATTTTATACTAACACACACACACATATAGGTATATATGTGCATTCATATAATACAGATACACACACACACACACACATATCAATTGTGTGTATACAAGTTCTTTCTCCCTGACCTAGATTACAAACTCCTCAAACAGAAAGATCTTGCCTTCAATGTTTTCCCTGTCCCTAAGTGGTAAGAAAAGGCAAGGAGATAAAGTGCTACATTGGACACTCTTCTAAATTAAAAGAAATAAAGCAAAGCCTCAAGCATATTGAATAGATTGACTAAGGAAGATTTGTAAAATGATGATAGTGACCTATAGTAGAAACATGTAATATCAGGGATATTTCCTGGCATAGAGCCTGAAAGAAGAATTCAGGGAAACCCCAAACATTAGCATAGAGAAGGTAGTTTTCTAAATTGTCTGGATAGCATGATCCTAAAAATTAGTCTTTCAGCAAATACTGAAGATTCTCCAGGTAGCACCAGCTCTGAGAGTTGTCTCTGGGTCATCAAGTTCAAGTGTTCTTAAGTTCAGTCTCAGATCTTCTAAAGAGGGATTTCCCAGTATTTCCTGATTCTTAAAGAAGAAAGTAGTAGATGTTCCTATACCATATTCTACTTGGAGCACATAGAGCTCGCAAAAGCTATGCCAGAAGCTAGAGACGATAGAGATTAGTGTCAAGCAGATTCTGGAAGCAACTTCTGGGAAATATTAGCAGCAACTTTAAGTCCAAGGTTGCAGGAAGCAGTGCACTAACTCTGGGTACAATTGTGAAAGAGTGTGCATCAGGAATAAGGGTAAGACGAGTTATTACTGCTTTTCTCACTACGACATTTCAGTTAGTGTCTTTGATGTTCATGAGCTATTTTTAAAATATAAACTCACAGAGTGTTTGTTTCTCTAGAGGAACCCTCCCTGTAAGTACTATTTTTTTGGAGAAGGAGGAGTGATATTGGTACGCTCTCTAAATATATATAAACATATATATATGTATGTATGTATATGTATGTGCATATATATACATATATGTTTATTATTGATAGCAGGTACAAATTAAATGGGGCCCATAATTGAATATTAGAAGAAAATGAATCATGATTAAATTTAGTATAATATTCTAAATAATTCCAAACAATATACTGACTGCCCATAAAGCATTTTTTTTATCACTAACATCCTCCTAATGATATAATATGACTGTAAATCATAATCTCAGAAGAATCACAATTTCAAAAGACATAATGGACAATGGAAAAACATATGGCAGGTGTAGGTAGGCTGTGCTTTATTACCAGTGATTTGCATTAGAAAAGTGATAGACAACATCAGTGACAGATATAGTGGGAAAAGATGAATCATTCATTTGTTCTGAGGAAGGGGTAATAAGTAAATTGCCCAATGATAAAATGGTATAAATAAACTATTAAATGAACCAGGAGGAAGCAAACAGTGTATTACAGAGATCCTCCAGGATGTCTGTTGTTATGAACCTGGGTTCATACCCTAATTTTGCTGTGTGTCTTTGGGAAAATCCTCTTACTTTTCCAGGCCTCACTTTCTCCACCTGTAAAATGAGAGAGTTGGATGAAATGACCTCCAATGTCCCTTCCAGTTCTAAATATGTTTTCATAACTTAAGACTCAAGAATCAAAGAGGATGAGAAAGTATGGTTGGATTATGATGATAATAGTGGAGATACTCTATACTCTGATAAAAATGTGAATTCTATAAAGGTCTGCAAATTTAATTGCAAATTATATATCAATTATAACTAGATACAAGCTCTTTGAAGGCAGGAAATATTTAATTATTCCATTTGTAACTCCGCTATCTATGATAATACCAGGTACGTAGCAGATGTTCAATAAATGTTTACTGAATTCAACAATTTATAACAAAGTTCCTGCACAAATCCAAGGGATAATTAAATGTATCTACATCTGAATTCATGGCTTTCATGTATCAGTCTTTTTCATATTACCATATGTGAAGTTTTCCTCTTTGTTTCTGTTTTTTATTTTTCAGACCTTGTCAGAGGATGTTTGCAATCTAGGAAGCTGCCACTGGTTTCTGGAGTCAATTAATTCACATTATCTATTGGCACTACTAAACAAAAAAATGGAATGTCATGATAACCAATAAGAGGTCCTTGAATTGATCAAATCTATGACTCCATTGGATGGGACATAAAAAGGAAAATGGATAAAAACAATATTTCAAAAAGTTTTTATGTTATGAGCTGAAACATCCGTTCATTCATATATTTATTGAATATCTATTAACGGTAATGCACTTCCATGAATAATTGCTAAATTCTGAAGGAAATTCAAAAAGTAAATAAAATACAGACCCTGTTGCCAAGGACTTTATAATCTACCAGTAGATATTAGGACATGTACACAAACAGTATGATTAGTGCACAAGAAAAATAATGTTAAATAACGTGAAATCAGAGAAGGAAGAGATCAGAACGAGCTCAAAACAGGGAGAGCAGAAATACATTTTCCAAGGAACTCTTTTCCATGTGTGTGCAAAAATTTCCACTTATTGCTAAGCATAATAATCCTAGCTGACATTTTAGGAACACAGCTCAATTGCAGAAATGTCAGAATCTAAATGACTTATAGTAAGAAATGCAAAGGAACACAATGTCAAAGACCAAATGAAACTTTTTTTGAAATATGTCTTCAAAGTGGGCGTTACCTCACCCTAAGTGAGTACTTGCATAGACCTTGGCATAAAGGGGCCAAGGCCTCTCAGTGCATCCTGGGGAAAATCAGGTCACTGGATTCAGATGGCTGTGGAGGAGAAGTGAGGCTGGTGACCTGCACAGCCCTCCCTCACTCAAAATAAAATCAAGCGCAAGTCATGTCATCATTTCTCTGATGGCATGATCTTCATTGGCAATGAAGGACAAACACAACAATTAAAACTGCAACAGTTTTGCAGTGTGCAACAAAATGTATACTGTGCTTCAGAATCAGACTAATTCTTTTAAGCTTAGTCTATAATATTAGATATATATGTGTATATATGCATGTGTATATGTATATATACACATACACACACATACACACACACACACATATATATATATAGTTGAAAATAAATCGTATAAACTTAACAATATTGGGTAACTTGGATTGAAATATGTGACAAAACTATGAAATGTTCCAATTCTATAAAGTAAAATTTAATAACAAATGCAATTCACCAAAAATCAAATATATACAATAATAGGACACTGAGGCTAAGAAGTTATTTTTTAATCAAAATTTCATGGTGAATTAAATCATCCACAAAACCACACCAACAGTCACATTTGCATTCAATCACAAGATCACAGAATTTTACACTCAGAAGGAACCTCAGTGGAAACCTACTCCAACTGATACTAGAAAAGGAATTCTCTGAAGAGTGATCACCTACCCTCTAATCTCAGACCTCCAAGGAAAAGAAAACTACAACCTCCAAAATCAGAATGATCTATTTGTTAGATTGTTCTATTTCTTAGGAAGTTTTTCTTGACATTGAGCCTAAATTCGCATTTTCAAATGAAAGGCTTAACCAGGGACAATAAGGAGAAGTTGCACCAGAGCTGGGACTGCCTGGCTTGCAGCATCCAGGTAGATACACAATGAAGGACATTTTTAATATTATTTTTATATAAATTCATATATTTTTAATGCAAGACAATTATGCTTGCCATAGCCTGAAGTTATTTATTTTGTGAGGTCACTTGTCTAAGAAGATTTGAAGAAAGAGCACAGTGAATTGTAACACATAGGACATACAATTTTTAAATGGTAGGAAACATAGTTTTCAAATCTTGCCTTAGGCACACAAATACATTTTTCCAGCTCTTATAAATCTACTATTTTCTAAATTACAAGACAGGAAAATAAGTAAGACACAGCCCTGGCCTCAAAAAAGCTTAAAACCTTGTAGTCAAGACAAGTTGTATATGAATGAATATAAGATAACTAAGAATATAATTTAAAAATACAACATAGTAAAAAAAATCAGAAGAGGGAGATATCACCACCAAGTGTGGTAAATTGGGTGTAGACTTCATGATGAAAGTGTTATTTAGGTTGAGCAGGTAGGGTTAATAGGACTTCATCAGTTAAATGTGAGGAGAGGATTTTTCATAATATGTAAGAGTGTGGGTAAAATCACCCTATTCCTTTTTAGCTTTGATACCCAAACTAGGTAAGAGTGCGTGCTTTACACTTAGTAAAGTACTTAGCTTTACACTGTTAAAACTCAGAATTGGATGTAGATTGCACAAGAAATATGTTTGGATAGATTGAAAAAATTGGCCATGTCTCGACTGTTTGTTTTCTATAAATTAACAAGCTAGTTAGAACTAGATACATTATAAAAGTTGGCATAGGCATGGAGATCATGTAAAACCCCTGAGAAGAAACTTGCAAGAGAAAAGAGAGGACTAGGCTCCAACTCTGAGTTCTCCTCCCTTCCCCTCACCTTTCACAAAAAGGAGAAACTTTAAAACCTTGGAAGGCACCCATCTTCCCAACAGCACCATAGCTGCATCCTTGAATCAGCTGATGGTGGTTTATTCTTTAGGAATGAAAAACAGAATGTAGGTAGATTAAGGGTTCCACAGAAGGAACCTAGCAAAGAAACTACAATATACCTAAAAGGAACTTCTTCCAACTAAAAGAACTATGACTTACCATTTGTATCAGTAAGCACCCCAACATACACAGGGGAACCTGCTATCACAGATTCTTAGATCTGAATTCATAAAAGGAAAGGCAACTTTTGAGGGGTTAGCAATCACATTAATCAAGCACATGTATCATTCCTTTAACTAAGCACATATATCATTCTCCTAATTTAGAGGAGTCAGCACTCTGAACTTCAAAGAAAATACAGAGAAATCAAAAGATCAACAGATATGGTTTCCTCTGACTGAATTCAATAGACAGTTGGACCCCAACTGTCTGACAATACCAGAGAGGGAAGCACTGACATCTGGGTTTTCAAAGCCAGGGAGGCTCCTTACCAGCTTCACAGAGTCCTCATCTGTCACTCAAACCTTATTACAAAAACTAAGTTCCAAAGTAAAACCTCACCCTCAGAGTATTTATACACTTTTTAGGGCCAGAGGGCATAACCTTCTGACCCAGTGCCTCAATAGATAAAAACAAAAGGTATTTGGGACTACCCTACAAAACATCTCCCCTACTCAAACTTTCCACAATGGGCAAGCTCATCAATGGGAAAGATTTTCTTTAATCACATTATTCAATCAGAGTCACTTTTAGTAAAACAAAAGCAGCAAAAGATCCTAATTTGCCACCACTCTCCACCCTTGCAGGATCCTTGGCTTTACAATCTAAATGGCCATGAATCCTAAAACAAACAAGGCATTATACTTCTTGTTTATACTAAAACAAAAGCAACAAAAGATTCTGCTTTGCTTGCTCTTACGATATCCACCCTTTTAGTTTAAATAATGTAGCAGTAAACACCCCAACATACACAGAGGGGGCCTGCTATCACAAGTTCTTAGATCTACATTCATAAAATGAAAGAAACTTTCAAGGGGTTAACAAACACTTTAATGGAGTACATGTATCACTCCTTTAACCAAGCAAGTATATCATTCACCTAGTTCAGGGGAGTCAACAACCTGAACTTCAAAGAAAATAAAGATAAATTAAAAGTCAACAGGCATGGCTTCCTCTGTCTGACCATAATTCAACAGACAGCCCAACTGTCTGACCAGAGTTACATGAGAGGGAAGCACTGACATCTGGGTTTTCAAAGCCAGTTTTTTTTGGGGGGGAGGGGTGCTCCTTAAAGCAGATTCTCAGAGTCCTCACCTGGCACACAAATCTTCTTACAAAAACTATGCCCCAAAGTAAAACCTCAACTCAGAGTATTTATATTTTTTTTAGAGCCAGAGGGCATCCCAAACCTAAAGAACCAGTGCCCCATTCATTATCAAAAGGCTTGGGCCTTCTCACAAATCTTCCCTAATCCAACTCCCCTTAACGGGCAGACCTATTAATGGATGAGGAAGATCTTTAATCACATTAAAATAATTAACAATACAAATATATATACTGTTTCTAGTTAAAGAAATCTTGTTTCTGTACTTTACTCCTTCTAAAGACTCTTGATTGATAAAGGCAAGGTTCAGTCAGAGGCACTTGATTATACTAAAACAAAAACAGCAAAAGATCCTATTTTGCTTGCCATCACACCCCTTTGTTACACGTGCTCTCTAAAATTGAGCCTGCTTTCACATCTATGTATTCAACTTGTGGGAAAGTGTGTCCTAGACTTTTGGGGGAATATTATCTACCAATTTTTACTGTAGCATCTTAGTAAAGGCCCTGTTGTAAGAGGTGATAGTCTTAAAGGAAAGTAAAAAGAGGGGAGTTTAAGCTGATGACAGAGAATAGACTTGTACTGGGACCTAAGACTTACTTTTGAGAGGATAATTGTGATAATGATGTTCAGAACTTCTGTGGGTTATAAATAGCTTAAGCAAATGTACAGAAGTGGAAAATTGCATAGGATATATTTGGGGACATTAAGGAGCCTAGTTTGGATGGAGAATAAAGTACCTAAAATTTCACACATTTCATTGTATAAAATGAGACTGAAGTTGGTTTCACTGTCATTTGTGGAGATCTCTGAATGTCAGGTTGAGTATAAGTGATTATTATTGTTGTAGGGTATTAATTAAAGGAGTATCCTGATAAAATTAAAGATCTTGTCTAAAGATGAGCCTTTATGTGGGAATTTTGGTATAACTGATAATCAAAAGATTGACCCAACCAACTTGATATGTACTGCTTAAAGGGTATGAGTGTATCTTTCTGTCTGCCTATCTCCCCACATACACGTGTATACACATACGTACAAGTACATATGTACATTTATATGTTTATATGCATATACATACACATGTATGTATGTGTTATTGTGGGGGGGTACAAGAGAGCATGTGAACATGTCTTCTGAAGGATGAGCTTCAATTACTAGAGCTATTTGCAAGACTAATTCATTGACTTAGTCTTTTGGGACAGAATTTGTCCCACTGCACTGGACTATAAAAGCAGTCTTATTGAGGACCCAGACTCCACTTTGTCTTTTCCCTTATTCTCTTCTACTTGAGAGATACTGAGAGTTCAATCTTGGGAATTTCTTGAATATCCTACCTGTCCTATAGTCATTAATGTCTGTCTGCATTAGAATAGATATATGCTCATCCATGTGGTCCAAGAAGAGTTTCTGGACACTTGTGCCATTATATTTTCACAAGAAATTTTAAAATAGACTTTCCCAGATGGAGAAGCAACTGTAGTTGGGACAATGGTGGAATATTAAGAGTTTCTACAGAAGTACAATGGTTAAATTGTCAAACTGATTAAGGAACTACATGATTTATTGGATAGTACCTGCCTTGCAAGAAATCACAAAGTCAAGAATTTTACTATCTAGACAGAAAAGAAATATTTTGGAGTAGCAATAGCCACAGGGGTCACTTTATGAGTAATTCCAAATAAAAATAATTAGGGATCTTGTCCTCTATCCAGAAAAGAAACACTTCCTGAGAACTCCATTTGGAGGGGGCATGGAGAGACAAAAGGATTGTCTCTCTATCCTGGACAACGTGAATGCCTAAATATTAGCTTTCTGGGGTAGTTCTGAGGGTTGTCTGTTTTGAAACCTCAAATTTAAGTCATGGAATCTATACTTCTGGTCAAAGAAGAGGATAATTTCTAAGTTGTCCGCTTCTTGGAGAGAGAACAGAATTGCCCATGAGGCTCTCACTGTTAGGGTATTATCAAGCAATGAAAGACACAATAATTGGAATAAAAGGCCTGGACTTTGCTCTTCTCTCTTTTCTTGAATTATTTGAATAGTGTAGGTCTGACAGGAAGAGAGCTGCCTATTTAGTAGCCTCAAAATATATTTACATTCTGGGGAACTCCCCAGAGGGCCTCTGCAGAATATAATAAGGAAACAGTAGATTATTGGGGTGCGAACTTTCTCCTTTTCATTCTTACTGTGGCAACAATAGTTCATGTCACCATCTTCTTTCCTAAATTATGGCAATATCCTCCGAATCAGTTTTCTTAACCAGACTATTCTCTCTCTAATCCATTTTTTACTCTACTGCTAATGACTACAAAATGTTCCTAATGAGCTACCGTGATCATTTCACTCCCCTTCTCAAAAGCCTTGAGTGGTTTTCCACTACCTAGAAAATGAAATTGGATCTTGGCATTCAATGTCCCCACAATGTCTTCAACCTAACTTTCTATCCTTATTTGATCCTGTGTTTCTTCATATAGTCACATTACAGTCAAACTGGACTATTCTCTGCTCCCTATTTTCATCCTACTCTCCTATCACTACTCTTTTGCTGAAACAAACCATCTCTTAGTCATCTTTGTCACTTTCAACTTCCTATGTTGAAGTCCCTTCATATAAGGTTCAGAGCAGGGGGATGCCCCCACATGAAGATTTTAACTTTTCATCACTGCACCTTCCAACCTGAAAGAAATCTCTTCTTGCTCAAATTTCTAAGGCCAGTCTTGTCTAGATCTCTCCTTTGTGAATATTTGTGCATGAGTATTTCCCCCATCTTACACTATTAATTCTTCAGGAGCACATACTGGGCTTCCCTCCAACCCCAGAATAGATTGTTACTAAACATTTGTTGAATTGAAATAAATACAAGGTGAGTCTCAAAAGTCATGGAGAAATTTAAACTTTAACAGTATAAAACTAATACAACAGACAACTAGATGGTTCAGTGGATAGAATGCTGGGTCTAGAGTTCAGATGACTTGAGTTCAAATCTGCTCCTAGATACTTACTAGCTATATGACCCAGAGTAAGCCTTTTAACCTCTGTTTGCTCTAATCCACTGGAGAAGAAAATGGCAAACTATTTCAGTATCTTTGCCAAGAAAATCCCATTTGGCGTCATGAAGAGTCAGACGTTAACTGAATAACAAATATACTCTGTATATTGTCATATTATTCTCTGTTTTCAAATTGATAAACTGAACATTTTATACCATCAGAAAAATACTTCTCATATTTTCCTCAACATATTAGGTATAATCCTCCATCTTTTTTCACATGTTAAGCAACAGAGAATAAATAACTGCGCAGTCAATAAATGACTTTCAAAAACAGTTAAAACAAAATGCTAAAATTAGAACTTGGAAGTAAAGACAGAAAAACCCAGAAGTTAACATAAGTGACCACTCTGTGTGAGAGAAATTATGAAGTAATAGAAAAAATATTTATTGAAAACGCTAGAGGAAGGTGAAATGAAAGAGAAAGCAGAAATATTTCAGGTTGATGAATTATAAATGATCAAGAATGAGATAACCTTACAGGTGACAATATCATGATGCTTTAGAACAAAAAAAGAACTAGAATGAAGCAGGATTGGTTGCAAGCAGAATTAACAAGATATCAGTGTGGAAGAATAAGGAAAAGAAATTCCCAGTCCAATCAATATAAGGGATAACAGGGATTACAATAGCACATATCAACATAAACATTTCTTTTCACTGTTTTGCAAGAAAAGAAAAAAAGAAAAAGAATATACTTGATGCTATGCAGTTGTTGAACTATACAGTGTCTATTAGATAAACTGACTATTCATTTAACTATCTAAATATCATTTTCTTTTTCTGTTCATTTTTAGTGAGAGGGAGAGGAGAAAACCAGAAAAACTCAGTGAATCATGATTGCTGTTCACATTCATAACTTTGAGGGTTTTAATCAATATAATCTATTCTTCAAAAGCAAAAATTAATAATATCTTGGAATATTAACCAATGGATGATTTAGAAAAAGTATATTGTTGATTAATTAAATTCAATGAACAATTATTAATTGTTTACTATTTGCTAGAAATACAAAAACAAAAAGGTTGTTTGCTCAAATAGTCAATGTCCCTGCCTCTTATCCAAGATTCCACTTACAGAATTTAATAGAAATGGAAATCCCTAATCACTGATTTTCAGGAGGTTTTCACAGATTCAGGTTACAGTAGAAATCCTCAAGTTTTGTGACACAAATACCGTTTTAATATGCAACTAAACATTTTGGCCTACATTTTATAAATTTCACCATCAAGAGCACTTGAGAAAAAGCTACCCAGTTCTGATAATTTGCTTCATCTATTTCATCAATTAGTGATTACCTTCAGTAAGCATTACCTTAACCTAAAGATATTCTATCAATAAAGATAGAAGCTAAGAAGTCATTATTATATTCCTGCCCTGTCCTGAAACACACTCTTTAGACTATCAAAATTTTTTTTACTGATTTTCTAGCTGGCTTCCTCATTTAATATTGTTTTAAAGCTTTAATCAGTCAGTCATTCTAATCTGTATCTTGCCACTGGACCCAGATGCTTCTGGAGGAGAAAGTAAGGCTGGTGACTTTGCACAGCCCTCCCTCACTTAAATACAATTCATTTGTAAGTCATGACATCACCTTCCTGAAGTAATGATTCTCTTTGAGAACTAAGGACAATGAGCAAACAATAAACAAAACTTTTAATCTTAAGCTTTGAAATCCCTTGAAATTATTCCTTAAATTTTAGAGGATCCTAATTTCTTTATTCCACTTGACCTATTACACTTTGTTCTTCAGTTCACTATATATTTTGGAAATGAGGACTTTATCACACACACTAGTTGCAGAAATTCTTTGCCAGTTTTCTGCTTCTCTCCAAATTTTGGTTGCATTGGATTGACTTGTGCAAAAACTTTTCAATTTAATGCAATCAAAATTATACATTTTGCACTTCATAATGTTCTCTTTCTCTTGTTTGGTCATAAATTTCTCCACAAATCTGACAAATACACTATTCCTTACTCCCCTGATTTGTTTATAGCATCAATCTTTATACCTAGATCATGTATCCATTTGAACTTTATTTTTGTGTATGGTATCAGGCATTGGTCTATGCCCAGTCTCCACCACACTGTTATTCAGTTTTCCCAGCAATTTTTGTCAGACAGTGAGTTCTTAACCCAGAAGCTAGAGTCCTTGAGTTTATGAAACACTAGATTGCTGTATTCATTGACTACTGTGTCCTGAGTACTTAACATATTCCACTAGTCTATCCCTCTGTTTCCTTTGTCAGTACCAAGTGGTTTTGATGATTGCTGCTTTATAATACAATGTGAGATCTGGTAGGGTTAGGCCACCTTCCCTAGCATTTCTTTTCATTAGTTCCCCTGATATTCTGGACTTTTTGTTCTCCCAGATGAATTTTGATATTATTTTTCTAGCTCTAGAAAATAATTACCTGGTAGTTTGATTGGTATGGCACTGAATAAGTAAATTAATTTAGGTAGAATTGTCATTTTTATTATATTAGCTCAGCCTACCCATGAGCAACTGATGTTTTTCCACTTTCTTAGATCTAATTTTATTTGTCTGAAAAGTGTTTTGTGATTGTGTTCATATAATCCCTGGGTTTGTTTTGGCAGGTAGACTCCCAGATATTTGATAGTGTCTACCATAGCTTTAAATAGGATTTTTCTTTCTATCTTTTCTTTTGGACTTTGTTAGTAATATATAGAAATGCAGATGATTTATCTGGATTAATTTTATAACCTGCAACCTTGTTAAAGTTGTTTATTATTTCAAGTAGTTTTTTTTTTTACTTGATTCTCTGGGTTTCTCTAAGTATATCATCTGCAAAGATGATAACTTAGTTTCTTCTTTGCCTATTCTAATTTCTTCAATTTCTTTTTCTTCTCATTGTTACAGCTAGCATTTCTAATACCATGTTGAATAACAGTGGTGATAACGGATATCCTTGTTTCATCCCTGATCTTACCAGAAATGCATCTAGCTTGTCTCTATTGCAAAAATGCTTGCTGATCGTTTTAGGTAGATACTGCTTATTATTTTATGGAAAGTTCCATTTATTCCTCTGCTTTCCAGTGTTCTCAATAGGAATGGGTAATCAATTTTGTCAAAAGCTTTTTCTGTATCTAGTGAGGTAATCATGTGGTTTCTGCTAGACTTGTTATTGATATGATCAATAATGCTAATAGTTTTGCTAATATTGAACCAGTCCTGCATTCCTGGTATAAATCCTACCTGATCAAAATGTATTACTCTTGTGATAAGTTGCTGTATTCTTTTTGCTAATATCTTATTTAAAATTTTTGCATCTATATTCATTAGAGACATTGGTCTACAATTTTCTTTTTCTGTTTTGGCTCTTCCTGGTTTAGGTATCAGAACTACATTTGTATCATGAAAAGAATTTGGTAGGACTCCTTGGGCAATTTTCCCAAGTAGTCTATAGAGTACTGGAATTAACTGTTCTTTAAACGTTTGAGAGAATTCACTTGTAAATCCATCTGGTCCTGGAGATTTTTTTCTAAGGAGTTCATTGATGGTTTGTTCAATTTCTTTTTCTGAGATGGGATTACTTACATATTCCACTTCCTCTCCTGTTAATCTGGGCAATATATGTTTTCCAAAATAGAGGTCCATCACATTTAGATTGTCGAATTTATGAGCATACAATTGGGCAAAGTAATTTCTAATTATTGTTTTAATTTCCTCCTCATTGGAGTTAAGTTCACTCTTTTCATTTTTGATATTGGTAATTTGGTTTTCTTTTCTTCTTTTCAATCAAATTGACCAAAGTTTTGTCCATTTTATTTTTTTTTCAAAAAAATCAACCCTTAGTTTTATTTATTAGTTCAATAGTTTTCTTAATTTCAATTTTATTAATCTCTCCTTTGGTTTTCAGTATTGCTAATTTGGCATTTACTTGGGAATTTTCAATTTGTTATTTTTATAGCTTTTTCAGCTGCATGCCCAATTCATTGATCTCCTCTTTCTCTATTTTATTCATGTAGGTATTCAAAGATATAAAACTTCCCCTAAGAATTGCTTTTGCAGTATCCCATAAGATTTGGTAGGTTGTCTCATTATTGTCATTCTGTTTAATGAAGTTGCTGATTGTTTCTATGATTTGTTGTGCAACCCACTTGTTCTTTAGGATTAGGTTGTTTAGTTTCCAATTAACTTTTGATTTATATTTCCATGGCCTTTGATTACATATAATTTTTATTGCCCTATGATCTGAGAAGGATGAACTGACTGACTATCTCTGCCTTTCTGCCCTGGATTGTGAGGTTTTTATGGCCTAGTACATGGTCAATTCCTGTATATGTGCCATGCACCACTTTAAAAAATGTTATCTTCCTTTCTATCCCATTCAGTTTTCTCCAGAGATCTATCATATCTACCTTATTCAGAGTTCTATTCACCTCCTTAACTTCTTTCTTGTTTATTTTGAGGTTAGATTTATCAAGTTCCGAGAGGGGGAGGTTGAGGTCCCCCACTAGTATGGTTTTGTTATTTCTTCTTGTAACTCCCTTAACTTCTCCTCTAAGAATTTGGATGCTATACCACTTGGAGCATATATGCTTAGTAATGAAATTGCTTCATTGTCTATGGTGCCTTTTAGCAGGATATAGTTTCCTTCATTACCTCTTTTGATTAGATCTATTTCTGCTTTTGCTTGGCCTGAGATTAGGATTTCTACCCCTGCTTTTTTAACACCAACTGAAGCACAATATGTTCCACTCCAACCTTTCACCATTACCTTTTGTGTATGCCCCCATTTTAAATGTGTTTCTGGTAAACAACATATTGTTGGATTATGGTTTTGAATCCATTCCACTATCTGTCTCCATTTTATGGGACGGTACATCCCATTCACATTCACAGTTATGATTGCTCTGTGTCTTTCCCTCTATCCCTTTTCCCCTTATTTATGCTTTTAGTTCTCCCTTCTCCCTTCCCCTCCACAATAGTTTTACTTTTTGATCACCACCTCCCTCAGTCTTCCCTCCCTTCTTTCAGCCCCCCTCCCTTTTAATCTCCTTTTCCCTTACTACGTTTTCCCTCCTTTTTCTCCTCCCCTCCCTTTTCTTTCCCCCCTCCCCTCTATAGAGCTAGTTGTATTTCTACACTTAACTGAGTTTGTTCTTCCATCCTTGAACCAAATCAGATGAGAGTAAGTCTCAAGCAATGTTCATCTCCCTCCCCACTTTCCCTCTACTGTAATATATTTTTGTGCCTCTTCCTATGATGTAATTTACCTTTTTCTAACTCCTCCTTTTCACATCTCCCATTACTATCCCTTGGTACTCTTAAATCACATTTTTATCATGACATCATTTACTTTATACTGCTCCCTCTATCTATGTATATCCTTTCTATATATCCTAATAAATATACAATTCTCAAGATTATCAAGTATCATCTTTTCTTATAGGGATGTAAACAGTTTGCCCATATTGAATATCAAGATTTTTTTTCCCCTGTTTACCTTTTCATGCCTCTCTTGAGAGCTGCATTTGAAGATTGAATTTTCTACTGAGCTCTGGCTTTTTTATCAGGAAGGTATAGAAATCCCTTTTTTTTGCTGAATTTCCACCTCCTTGCCTAAAATATTATGCTCAACTTTACTGGGCAATTGATCCTTGGTTGTAGTCTCAGCTCCTTTGCCTTATGGAATATTATATTCCAATCCCTCTGATCTTTTAATGTAGAAGCTACAAAGTCCTTTGTGATCCTGACTGTAGCTCCTCAATATTTGAATTGTTTCTTTTTGGCTGCCTGAAGTCTTTTCTCCTTCACTTGATAGTTTTGGAATCTGGCAATGGTATTCCTTGGTGTTTTTAGTGTGGGATCACTTTCAGGAGGTGAACAGTGGATTCTTTTGATGACTTTTTTGCCCTCTGGATCTAGGACTTCTGGGCAATTTTCGTTGATAATTTCTTAGAAGATATTTTCCAGGCCCTTTTTTTCATCATGACTTTCTGGTAGACTAAAAATCCTTAGATCTTTTCTCCTGGATTTATTTTCCAAGTCAGTTGTTTTTCCAATTAAGTATTTTACATTTTCTTCTATTTTTTCATTCTTTAGATTCTGTATTACTGATTTTTGATGTCTCATAGAGTCATTCACTTCTGCTTCCCTGAATCTAATTTTTATCAAATTGTTTTCTCCAGTTAACATTTGCATCTCCTTTTCCATCTGTCCAATTTTTCCCTTTAAGGAGTTATTTTCTCCAGTCAGGTTTTAAACTTCCTTTTCCATTTGTCTAATTTTCCTTTTAAATTCCTCTATGATTTCTTTTTTCATAGTTTTAAAATCATTGGTCAGCTTTTCTTTTTTTTTCTAATTTGGCTTTTAAAATCCTTCCTGAGCTCTTCCGAAATGCTCTTTGTGCTTCAGACCAGTTCATGTTCCCTTCTGAACTTTCAGATGGGAGTACAGTCTCAATGCTGACCTCTTTGCTATTTGTGTTTTGGTCCTTGCCCCATAGAAAACTTCTATGATCTTCTCTTTTCTGCTTTGCTTCTTACTCATGATGATCACCCTTTCTGGGCTTTTAAAGTAGATCTCTGCATCTGAGGCACAGGAGACTCTGTCCCACAGTTCTTGTGCCTAAAACTTGAGGCTTTGTGTTTTGTGGCCTCTGGTTCTTTCAGCTAGAAGCTAAAATGCTGCATCTTTCTTATTGCTGAGCTGGATGATGTTGTAAAGCAGAGGTCTGGTGAAGTCTTTTGAGGTTTCCCCAAAGTTACCCTGGAATTAGCTGCACTACGTGTGGGGAAGGGGTGGTCTGGCCACAAGAGGTCTCCTCTGCTGAGCTAGAGCATAGGCAAGCTCAATGGTTGGTGATGCCATCTGTGCTAATGTCTTCCTGATTTCCCTGGGGTACTAAGGCATGCCTGGGGTCATGGTGTTGGAGGTTGCAGGCTTCAACCCCCTGGGGCTCTGGATCCTCTCCCAGTTTGCTGAGGTGGGGCTATCTGGGACAGCTCCAGTAATGCACTTGTCCCCATTAGCCACAGCAAGAGGGACCCTCTTTAATGATTTTCCTAGCATCATGTGCTAAGAGACTGTTTACACCTTCTGCTGTTCCCACTGTTCCAAGATGATTCCTGGGGAGATATTCTCTGGGTCCTTCAAGGTCAATTAGGGGAGGGAGATAGCAATTACAGATTACTCCACTATCTTGGCTCCTGGAAGTCCACTGTGAGACTTTTGGAATTGTCTTAGATCCTTGCATTGCTGAGAAGAGCTAAGTCTATCAAAGTTAATCATCATACAATGTGACCTTTACTGTGTACAATGTTCTCCAGGTTCTTTTCATTTCACTCAGCATCAGCTCATGCAAGTCTACAAATTTTCTGATGTCTGCCTGCTAATCATCATTTCTTATAGTACAATAGTATTCCATTACATTCATATACCACAACTTGTTCAGCCATTCTCCAATGGATGGGCATCTCTTCAGTTTCCAATTCTTGATCATCACAAAAAGAGCTGCTATAAACATTTTTAAACATGTGGCTTCTTTTCCCATTTGCATGAATTCTTTGGGATACAAACCTAGAAATAATATTTCTGAATCAAAGGGTAGGCACAGTGAGCATAGTTCCAAATTGGTCTCCAGAACGATTGAATCTGTTCACAACTCCTCTAACAATGAATTAATATTCCAATTTTCCCACATCTTCTTCAACATTTATCATTTTCCTATTTTGTCATGTTAGACAATCTGTGAAGTGTCACCAGTTGTTTTGATTTGCAGTTCTCTAATCAATAGGAATTTAGAGTATTTTTTCATATGACTATAAAGAGCTTTAAATTCTTCCTCTGAAAACTACCTGTTCATATCCTATGACCATCTATAAATTGGAGAATGACTTGAAATCTTTCAAATTTGACTCTGTTCTCTATATATTTTTGAAATTAGGCCTTTATCAGAAACTCTAGTTGTAAAAATTCTTTTCCAGTTTTCTGCTTCCCTTCTAATCTTGGTTGCATTGCCTTGGTTTGTACACAATCTTTTCAATTTAATGTAATCAAAATTATCCATTTTGCATTTCATAATGTTCTTATCTCTTGCTTGATCATAAATTCTTTCCTTCTCCATAAATCTGACAGTTAAACTATTCCTTGCTCTCCTAGTTTGCTTATAAATATCAGCCTTTATATCTAAATTGTGTATTTACATCTGACACTTTTCACACAAATAAAGTTAGTTTTAAATAACTGGAAAAATATCAGTTTCTAAGGGGTAGGCCAATCTAATATAATAAAAATGACAATTCTACCTAAATTAATTTACTTGTTCAGTGCCATACAAACCAAACTACCAAAAATTATTTTATAGAGCTAGAAAAAAAATATAACAAAATTCATCTGGAAGTAGAAAAGTTCCAGAATTTTAAAGGAATTAATGAGAGTATTTCTATATTTTGGCTTTGCTTTCCCAACACTTTCCACACTAATTAGTTGTGTCTAAGCAGTTAAACTATTGTCATTCTTACTGTATGCAAACAACAATGAAACTTTTCTAGCAGTCTATCAGCCTGAAAGAACAGTGAAGTCAGAAATTCTGAATGTGAATCCTCTCTCCAACTCTTGCTAGCTGTGGGACCATAGACAAGTTATTCAACCTCAGTTTATGACTCAATAAAATAGAAAAAGTTATACTTGCATCACCTGCCTCAAAGAATGCTTATGAAGAAAGTGCCTTGTAAACCTTAAAGTACTACATAAATGTGAATTATTATTGTTATTTCCCATTGGCTATCTCCTCATTTTTAAATGTTCTGCCACCTTTTTAATTTTTTCAGAGTTCTTTCTCCTTACAACTTGAATTTAAGCAAATACATCAACTGGGTCATTGCTCCCACGGAATTAAGTTCCTAAAAGATTTGAATGAACATCTTAGGTGCTTCCAATGGCCTACCAAGCAACGTTCCAATTCCTGTGCCTAGCATTTAAAGTCCTTCACAATCTGTACAATACCAACGTGATAGCCGAGCAGTTAATACCAGGTTTGGATACTGGGGTTGGGAGGCCTGGTAAAGAGCTGGCTCAGACTCCTGGAATGTTAAGTGCCCCACAGTGGTATCTGCAACAACCTGTCTAGCGATATTTTAACAATGTTTTTTTGTGAGCATATCATCTTAATGATACAGGGGAGACAGGAAGGAATATGGCAGTACATTAGTCTCTAAGAAACAACAACATGAGTCTCTAAGAAAACTATAGAAGTGCTCAAACAGAAAAAACCATGTCAGGATAACTAGAGATGACCTGAATTAATGGTATACAACCATTGAGAGAAAAATCTTTATTGTGCCGGCTATACCATTGTGTGCCAGTGATATTATGAAAGTAAACAACAGAAGTAGAAAACTTAATACTAATGCTTAACATTTGAGGAGAATCAAATGAAAAGCGATGGGCATATGGGATACAGTAAGGAAGAAAGAGGTGAAATACTGAATATAAAATGCTCTGTTCCCTTGCTTTTATTTGTTTTTAAATTAATTTATTTGTTTTCAGTTTTCAACAATCACTTCAATAAGTTTTAAATTTTCTCCCCCTTCCTCCTCCAATCCCTCCTTAAGACAGCATGCAATCTTATATGGGTTCTACACTTACGTTCTTATTAAACACATTTTCACATTAGTCATATTGTACAGAAGAATTAAAATTAATGAGAGAAAACATGAGAAAAAAACAGAAAACAAGATAAAAGAGTCTGCTTCATTTTGCATTCTAATTGCATTGAATAGGCCTATTTTAAGAGATTGGCAGGGGGCAGGGATCTCATGGTGTCTGAACTTCACAGTTCAGTAGGTTTAAGGGCAGGGAAGGGAAGGGAAGGAAAAGGAGCCACTAAAACCCCTTTGTCTGCCTTCCTCACCAAAGGAAGGTAAATTTGGATGGCCAAAAGATGGCCAGTTGACTTGGGTTTTACTGGCTAGCCTCCCTTTCCTTTCCTTCCCTTCCCTTCCCCTACCTTCCCTGAACCTTGAGCTTACTACACTGTGAAGCTCAGACACCATGGGGCCCCTGCCGCCTGTCTAAAGGCTCTCTTCTAGACCCTCCTGGTTTCAGAGTGATTATCAATAGTAACTGTTGTTGTTTCCCTCCCAGCCTGATGTCTATCTTTTCTTTGTCTCATTAAAGGGGCCATGCCCTGGCTATCTCTTAAACAGGCCTTTTCAATGAATGGGTGTTACCTCACCCTAAGCGAGTACCTGCGTGAACCTTGATCTAAAGGGGCCAAGGACTCCCACTGCATCCTGGGTCATCTCCAGTCATCCTGATGAATATATCTGGTCACCGGATTCAGATGGCTCTAGACGAGTAGTGAGGCTGGTGACCTGCACAGCTCTCCCTCACTCAAAACAAAGTCAAGCGCAAGTCATGTCATCATTTCTCTGATGGCATGGTCTTCTTCGGCAACGAAGGATGAACACAACAACAACAGCCAATTCCATAGTTATTTCTCTGGATGTGGATGGCATCCTGCCTCGAGTCCTTTGGGAATGTTTTAGTTCTTTGCATTTCCATGAAATGCTAAGTCTATCAGAAATAGTCATTGCACACTGTGGCTGTTGTTGTGTATGTAGTCTGTATCATGTTCTCCTGGTTCTGTTCATCTCACTCAGCATCAGTTCATATAAGTCTTTCCAGGCTTTTCTGAAGTCCTCCTGTTCATCATTTCTTATAGCACAATAGTAATCCAGTTACTGGTTATATATATACCAGTTATAATTCATATACCACAACTTGTTCAGCCATTCCCTAATTGATGGGCATTCCCTCGATTTCCAGTTCTTCACCACCACAAAGACAGTTGCTATAAATAAAATGCTCTATTCCAGCAAAAAGTACAGACTTGGGCTTGGAATGCAACACAAGTACATTCCCCATAGCTACTATGGTCTGCATGGTCTCAGTGAAGTAATTAAATACAGTTTTCCTTTATGCTAAATCTGGTTCGAGAAGTCCGTAATTGAAGAAAAGTCAGAGATCAACATATTACTTTTCAGCGTCATTTCTAAGATTCCTATGCTCAGACAAACTGAACTGTTTTATACTCTTTAATCATCTAGTGTTCTCTCCCAGTTCTGCCTATACACTTGTCTTATTTCTTGTGTCTGGAATTCTCAACTTCTTGACTTGATTAATTCCAACCCAAGAGTTCCTCCTTGAAATATTTTCTGGTCCTCCTCAAACATAATACTTTGTATAATTCATCTATGATGCCTGTAAAACTGAATATTGCATATAACTCTTACCCTATAATGTAATACTTTCACTAGGTTGAAAGTTCCATAAAGAAAAGAACTATGTCTTGTCTAAATTTTGTACCCCTCCCAATTTCTAAGACCATGCACAGTATAAGTAGGTGATTCACAAATATTCTTTGACATATTACTACATTCTTGATGGTTACCAGCGGGGCCAATCAGACTAGAAATAACTTGAAAGTATGCTAAGAAAAAAAGTAACTAAAGAATGCCATACCCTTCCACTTAGAACTTGCATTGCTAGATATATATCCCAAAGAGGCTAATGGTTTTTCTTTTAAAAAAGTGGGGAGCATATGCACAAAAATATTTATTGTAGTACTTTGTAGTGACAAAAAAATTGAAAACAAAGTAGATATCCATCAATTGTGGAATGACTAAACAAATTGTATTACATTAATGCTTTGAATTATTACTGTACTCCAAGAAATAAACATGAAAAATGAAGAGAAATGGGAAGACTCCTATGCACTGATACAAAAGGAGACCTAGAAAAACAATACACACAAGAAATACAATAATATGAGTGAAAAGGACAACAAAAGTAGAAACTGAGTGCTACATAATTATAATGAGCAAGTTTCACCCCCAAAGAAGAGTTATAAGAATGCACTACCCTCTTTCCTTTTCAGAGATGGAGACATGACTGGGATGGAACACTGCATGTAATGTTGGACTACTAGATTGATGTATGGGTTAGTTTTGCCTAACCATTTTTTCTCTTTTTAATTTTGCTATGAAAAACAGCTGTGTGAGTGAGGGCAGGGAATGGGAATATTCTGTAAAATTCTAACTAACATCTACAAACTTTAAATGAATAAATAAATATTGAATAAATGCAATGTCTATTGAACTGATATTGTAAACACATATAAGTATAGTTTATTAATGATATCATGATGATAATTAACTTAAAAATTTGTCCCTTTGTTTTACTTTCAATTGCTTTAACTAACTACTGACAATTTAATAATATCTGACCATTTTCTCCAAAAAAAAGACAGGAATACATTTTGAAAATTGGAAGACACTATGCAAATGTATATTTTATCATAAGAAATGGACATTATTTGAAGCAACAGTCTCTGAAGCCAATTCTTCCACTATTAGCAGGAACACGTGACTAGACATTGAAGTCAACAGCTTCCTAGGCTATACATAAGGCAAAATGCACATAAGGAAGACATACGGTTAAACAAATAAACTCACTGGCATGACCAGCATAAAAGTTGTATCTTTTTTAAGTGCTCAAAAAGCCAAGTTGATCAGAGTGGAAGATTAGCATCTTCCTTGCTTTACTTACCCTCTCTTCAATGCTTATTGCCAGGAGTCCTAAACACTCATCATTAGGGGGACAAAGTCAAATCAGTTGTTTCATACTACTCCCACAGTATGAAAAGCACTTATGTTAGAAAATGGATGCATAGATACATCATATCATAGATCAATAGATCATAAACTTTCTCAAGCTTCTTTTCCACTCTATGATTCTACCCAAACAACTTCAAAAATTCTAACCCAAACAACTTTTTCCCAGCAGTAATACTTTAAGTGGAAAGATCCCTGCATATACACAAAAAGAGTATTTTTTTCTGGTAGTCTAAATTAATGTTTAGTACACACTCTCTGAGCATTTGTTAAATGATCAGTTTTCACACCTACTATATGACTATGAGAGGCAGTATGGTATAGTGGATAGAGAATGGATCTGGGTTTAAGTCAATCTTACCTATAGCTACACTACATATGTGACAATGAATTAGCCACTCAATACCCAGACAACACTCTGAGACTATAAACTACGAACAAGTTGCTGATCTGCATTACTGAAGGGATACCAATTTATCCACAGTTAGATGACTCAGCGAATAAAGCACTGAACCTAGAATTAAGAAGAACTAAGTTCAAATCTAGCCTCAGAGACCTACTAGCTATATGAACCCTGGCAATTCACTTAACTTCTGTATGTCTTAGTTTCTCTGATAAGTGGGGGTAATAATAGCACCTACCTCCCAAGACCATTGTGAAGATCACATGTGATAAGATTAGTAAAAGACTTAACATAATGGTGGGCACATAGTACACATGTTATAAATGCTTGTTTCCTTCTTTCCTTCTTCTAGTTTTCTGAGAAAGGTTAAATTACAGATCTGGTAGGGGGAAAAAACTCATTACTATCTCTGGGATGAAGAGAAATGTACTGAAAGCTAATGAAGTATTTTTTTTTAAATATTCATTTCTATTGTAGGTTAAGACTCACCATGTACTCTCTGTATAAAAGTTCTAGGAGATAAGTAATATAAATAGTGTTATCCCTATTTTAAATATAAAGTAACTGAAGTCCGGACAGATGCCCATGGTCACACAGTAATTAAATCTTAGAGAAAGAACTCAAATCCAAGTCTCCAGGCTTCAATTCTAGTGCTCTACACGACTGTATTTTCTTATGATCTAAAGATATCATTTGAGAATAGGGAAGACTGTTCAACATGTACCCAAGAGGAGGAAGTAGTCTTTGGGTGGAGCTGTGGCAGTGTTTCTAGGTGCTCAGAGTAAAGATGATTTGAAAGACTCAAAGAATTGTCTTCAATGACCATTGTTCCACCACCATCCCCTTCAGGGTTGATGTTCTTTCCTTCCTACTAAAGAGAATATTTAATCAGGTTCCCCCATGGATTCTCTCTTCCCCCCAGAAATAATTGAAAGTAGAAATCCCTTATAATACTTGTAGGCCCAAATTTTTGTCCATTCCTAAGGTAAAGAAGGCAATAAAAATTTAAAGCACATAAAATGTTATTGTCAATTAAAAAGTTTCAGATTCATGAAATTCTGTAAGACAATCTAAAAATGGAAGAAGCAATGTTTTAATGACAATAATTGTAAGCACTTACTTATCCTTATCAAATTAAGCCCACATCTATAAAAATTAATCATAAAATATATTAATATATAAATTAATATTTAATATATTAAAATAATACATTAAGTACTTCATGTATATGCCAAGTGAATGCATATGTTATATAAAATATATTCATGTGCATAGATTTATAAATAGGCCCAAAGAAATTTTCATGAAATTTTAATGATTTCTTACATGTATTTCCTGACACTTGCAAATAACATTTTAATTAATCACCTATACATGAAACACTTGGGTACTTGAAAAATTCAGTATGATTAATGTAGGATCAGTATATCTATGAACAAAATAGAAATTGTCCAATAAAGCTTTTCTCAAGACATCATGTATATGGAAAATTCTGCAGCTCAGTCAATGACCCAATGGCCTGGTAGATAATGCTTCAATCTTCTCTGGAAGGGGTCTGGTATCTTCCTGCTCTATTTGATTTAGGCCAGACATATCACAGGGGAGATCCTCAGGGAAGATGGTGCACACACTGCACTTAAAAGCCTCAGGAAGTTCATTTAAAAATAGACTGATGTCCTCCTGAATAAGTACAAAACCCAGGATTGTAATGAAGGAGGTAGACAGAAAGAAGATAAAATTCTGCCGGGTGGAAGGAAAAGTATCCAGTGTTAAAGAGACGAAGATATAAGAAGAAAAGCCAAACTTTCATGACTAAGGAAGAAAGAATCTCTCTCTGTGATCTTCTCTTGTCAGTCCACATCTAGAATACTGCTCATTTCAGGTACCACAGTTTAAGAAGGACACAAGTGAGCAAAAGAATGTCCGCTGGAAAGGAACAAAAATTATGAGGAACCGATATGGACTTACTTTGATAAGTACAAGTCAATGGTTATAATAATTCAAATATCATCAAAACCTTACTTTTATCCATTCATAAAGATTATCTATGAAAGTCTTTGTTACCTTTATCTTTTAAACATTACAGAATTTATAAAGTGTGAAAGTTTTTACGGGCATTAAAAACCTGCTGTAAGTTGAGGAAACTGGAAATGCTTGTTTGGTGAAGGAAACATTCAAGGAGAAAAAGATATCTGGTTTCAAGTATATAAGTTCAGAGGTTCACTCATCTAAAACTAGAAGTGTCCACAGAGGTAATCACACCACCACTCCATTTTTCTCCATGAGTCAATTGAGGACAAGGCTGATTAAGTGATTTATCCGAAGTCACAAGCCATAAGCTTTAGAGGTGTGCTTTGAACCCAAGTTATCTGACTCCAAAGCCACTGAATTCTCATTCTGCTTTAAAGGAGCAAGGGATAGAAAGTACAAAGAGGCAAATTTAGCCTTGTTGTCAGGGAAACTTAATTTTTGTGGTTGTGTCTGTCCTTCCTTGCCGAAGAAGACCATGCCACCAGAGAAATAATGACATGACTTGCACTTGACTTTGTTTTGAATGAGGGAGGGCTGTGCAGGTCACCAGCCTCACTTCTCCTCCAGAGTCATCTGAATCCAGTGACCTGATATTCATCAAGATGACAGGAGACGACCCAGGACAGGCTGGGAGGGAAACAGCAATAGTTACTATTGATAATCCCTCTCAAGCCAGGAGAGTCCAGAAGACAGCCCCTAGGCAAGGGCTCAGTTCAATCCAAGCTTCAGAGTGCAGCAGGTCCAAGGTCTAAGGAAAGGAGAGGAGGGAGGAGGAGAAGGGAGGGAGGACAGAGGAGGAGAGGAGAGGAAATATTTTATCCCAATGCAGATTGGGCTGCCTTCAAGAATAATAGATTCTCCCTCATTTGGGAATTTTGGGCAAAAATGGAATGATTTCTTGCTGAGTGTGTTTTCAAATATGGATTTGTCTAAATAGCCACTAAAATTCTGTCTACCACTGAGATTTTATAATTCTGATTTTCTTTCAAAGATACACTAAGGAAACTGTTGCATACTCAAATGAATAGTTTTACTTGTTCTTATGTGGGTCAGGGAGTTCTGAATATGTCACTTGCTTCCAGGGAGAGAAAAAAAATGTTAAGTGGAAAAAGGAACTCATAGGATATTAAATTTAAAAACTAGAATGGGTCGTAGATACCATCTGGTCCAACTTGCTCATTTCACACATAAAGAACCAAAGGCACAGAGAGTTGCCTAAGATTACACAAGTATTAAGGGGCAGAACAGGAATTTGAACATAAATCCCCTGATTCCTCATCCAGCATTCTTTCTGCTGTTCCACCTAGCTTGCAATATAATAGTGAGTGGGATACTAGGAAGGAGAGAGGGTAAAGGCAAAAGATGCCAATGACTGGTTCCAAATAAATGAAGCATAGGGAACATGTAACTTTGAGGCTACCAGGTAGCCTTCTAAATCCTTGGGTGCAGCCTTTGGATTGTGTTCAAGTTTTATAGAACAAATCCTTTTATTAAGGGAATTTGTTCTGTGAAGTTTGGATTCAGTCAAAGGGCCATACTTGAGATCCCAGAGAACCACATGTGGCCTCCGGGCCACAGGTTCCCCACCCCGAATTCTAAGTCATTGCTACTGAGTACTTACTGTATCAAGGACAAACACTTCAGCCTTTACAATTAACTCCAATTTATCTTCCCATCCTTACTTCTCCCTTCTCTTTCAACACAGATATCCCACTCAAACTAAACAATTTATTATTCCCTTATCTCACCCTGCATTTTGCTGACTTTGTGCTCAACATCTGAGATGATTCCTCCCTACCTGAACCTTAGCTTCACTTCTTTCAAGTGCCAGGCACGGCTTCAACCATGATTATTTTCCTGAGATTCTCCTTTTTTGACATTGACTAACCAATCAAGAAACACATAGGCTCTCATTATTTATTTTGGAAAGTTACAGGGATTGTGAGCAGAGCCCTAGGGGAGTAGACTGACATACCTTTCCTGGAGCAGTGACAGAACTGATTTGATTGTGGTTCAAAAACTGGAAGGGGAGCATCTGGCAAGAACAAACAGGGCCCACATGCTTGTTGGTGGATGTATTACAAAGGACAGGTCAAATAGTGGTTGGAAAGATTCAAGAAAGGAACATCTCAGGAAAGGGGTTCACTACAGAAGAAAACTAAATTGTGATTATTTTTTAAAATGCATCCCTCACATTGAGTTATTTATAAAAGTAAAAATATGGAAATATCTAAGAAGTTTAGGAATCATGGCAAGGATTGCAAGATTAATACAAAACTGAGTGAGGGAACGTCAATGCTATTAAATGTATATATTTAGAGTTTCAGTTGAAAACATAACAGCGCTTTGTAGACTTCATATCATCATCGTGAGTTCAATAACATTCATGAAAAATTACTTAAAACAAATCACACTTAAAATCCTTTACGTAATATGCTTCATTTGAGACCATTAATAAATTTTCACTTCAATTAGAAATCATACAATTCTCTAAAACTTATTTGCTGTATGTGAAAATTGCTTATATTATATAGCATCTAACACAGCCCAAAAAAGAAAAATACTGATACATTGGCTCTCACCTCTCCCCACATCCAATCAGCTACAAAGTTCTGTAGTTTTTATCCTCATCACATCTCCTGTATACATTCCCTTCTGTTCCCTGACAGTCTCCCTATCACTTCATGGCTAGACTACTGCAATAGACTTTTGTTCAGTTTTCCTGCCTTGAGTCTCTCCCCAGCTCCAATTCACCCTCCACTCAGCTAGCTGTCAAATGATCCTCTTGCAACATGGCCTGATCATGTCATTCCCACCCCCATCCAACCCATTCAAGAAGCTTCTGTGGTTCTCTATTAACTGAAGAACTAATTTTAAAACCTCTTTAACATTCAAAAAGCCCTTCAAAAATCTGGCTCCTTCCTGTCTCTCCAGTCTTCTTAGATCTCACTCCACATTCTCCCCACCCTGCAAATGCTCTTCTATCCAGTGACACTGGCAGACTTCCTATTCCTATTCCTCTTGGCACTTTTCCTAGCTGTACCCCATGCCTGGTACTCTCTCCCTCCCCATCTCTGCCTCCCTCTTTATACCTTCTGACTTCCTTCAAATCTCGGTAAGATGACACCTTCTGCAAAAACTTTCCCAATCCCCTTAATCTTCATCCATTCCCTCTGAAATTATCTCCCCATTTTATGATGTGTATACCTTGTTTGTACATAGGTGTTTATGTGTTGTCTTCTCCATTAGCCTGTGAGGTCTTTGAAAGCCGAGGCTGTTATTTTGGGTGTTCGGTTGTTGATTTTTTACCTTTCTTTGTATGCTCAGAGCTTAGCATGTTCTGTGCAACATGGTAGGCACTTAAGGAATGCATGTTATTGAATTGATTGGTGTCCTCAGTTACCTAGTATGTCTAGGCATGTTCCAATCAACTCCCCAGCCATTCTGTCATTATTGGTCTTCCCAACATAAAGACAGGTAACTATAATACACAATGTGAAATAATACATTTATTAGAGGGACTGGTCAAGTTGTTATGGGAGGTCTGGGGAAAAGGTTTCACTAATTGGGCTGACATTTGAGTTGAGCTTTAAAGAATAGGTAAGAATTCATGAGGTGAACAAAGAGAAAAATGGGGTACTCCAGCAAAGGGGAACAATAAAGGTATGGAGGTGGGAAAGTATAAGGTATGTCTGAGTACAGTGTAGCATGGTTTGATGAAGTATAGAACATAAAATAATGTTGGACACTCTTGCAGTATACATAGCTTCAAATATTAGACAAGGAATTGAAATTTATTTTGTGGTCAGAGGTGAGCTAATGAAGACTTTTAAGGAGAATAGTTACACTGTTAGATGCTTAGATACATTTGTATTGTAACAAAATTGTACTTAATCCTGTGGGAAAAGTCTATCTGCTGTTTCAAGGAAACTATATTTAGCACTGTTAGAACTGCCTTTGTTATATATATTACAGATATACAGAAGATTTTGTACTAATATGTTTTTTATGGATTCATAAAATGTACCTAAAAAGAAATCCTAAAGCTTTTTGAAAGGAACCCCTCCAAATATCATGGGAAAAATCCACAATGACAATTCTAGGATATCACAAGAAACTAGAGCAAAGTACCAAGAATAAGTCTGGTGGTTCCATTGAATATTTAGAACTATATTGTCCACAACTTGGCTCATATTTCTTAGAATACCAGCAAACCATAAAATGTTTTTCTAGTTTTATACATATTTAAGAACTCACAGGTAATATTTCTAAACTCTCCTACCAAATGAACCTTTGCTTGCAGCTATACTGCTTGCTGCATAAGAAATTGCCAGTGTTGGCAGATTCAAAACTTCTGCAAGCAGAATTTATCATGTGACAGGTAGAAACATAATCTCACTGGTTGGGAACTCATCCGGGACAATTATTCATGTCAAATTTGCTTCAATCAAGAGAGCTTCATTATGAACTCTATAAGCAAGCTGACCTTATAGCACATCATTTAAGAAATCCTCCAAATTCAGCATTGAAATAAAGGATATAATTATGCAATATAAAAGTAATTCCATCACCAGACCATTCATCAAGTAATCTAGTGAATCTGTGATGTCAGCAATGTGGATATTCTAGCAATGCAGATGGAAAATGTATGACTCATATCAATGACCTTCATTAAGTTCAGGAAGATGTGCTGGGAGCCTTTCTGGCATTCTGTTGACATTGTGCCAATGTAGGAGATGAATTGTCCATCAGGTATTCCCTCACTTTTGTTATATAACAAGCATTTCTTCATTTTTGATCATGTTTCTTTGATGATCTCTTTTACTATGTATATATGTGGTTTCTTCTTTATTATGTGTTGCAGGCTGCTTATGTCCCCATGTACTTTCAGATTGCCCTTTCAGTGATATTCATGCTTAAATTTTCAGGCACTGTAGAGTTTCATGACTCACAAGCATATACCATCTCTTGTAGAGCATTACTACTAAAATAATCAATCTTTGTCATTAAGTCATTAAGGAGTTTTGCAATTTTCCCAAGGCAGTCCAATCTACTCGCCTTAAATTTAACTTTGGGATGTACTCACTGTCCTTTTGTAGAATTGATCAGGAAATATAAAAGACTATATATTGATCAGGTGAATAATGGTTCTGGTGAGAAGTATATTTTAAATAATTTGATAACTAATCAAATATTAGTTTTAGGTAAAGCAGAGTTATGTGTCATATTATAGCATGCTTGGACCCCATAAACTACTGGCTTTGTATAGAAGTGAAGTTTTCCTATATGAGAATCTGAGTATACTTCAGGGACATCAAAACCTACAGCACAGTAGCCATTTTAGAACAAAATCTTCTCCAATTGCAAGGTAAAGGCCATATTAAGTTGTTTACCTAAAGGACCAGAGAGAAGAGCCACATTACTTTTCATTATCCCTCAAAACAAGCCCTTAACCTCATCCCCAAAAGGTGGAATGTGCTTGATATCAGGAGACTGGCAAGAGATAAGCAGGCCTTCACTTGACAACCTGTTTATTGCTGTAGAACCACTCGGACTAAAACTGCATTTTAGAAATCCTGTACTATCAAAAGAGAATAAAAAATATACCAAAAAGAACCAAAAACTTAAAGGAACCTATTAAGAAAAGGAAGGGAGGGAGGAAGGAAGGAAAGAAGGAAGGAAGGGAAGAGGGAAGGAAGAAGGGGAATAGGAAGGGGGGAGGGAGGAAAGAAGGAAGGAAGGGAAGAGGGAGGGATGAATGATATTGTACCAAATCATACCTGGTATCCATGCATATATAATATTGAAAAATAAGACAAAAAGAGGGGAAACCAAAAGCACTGTACTTCTGTCTTCACCACCTCACAATAGCTCCAGACAACCTTGCAAAACCTCATATTTTCTAGGGTTGTGAATATGATATTTCTATCTTTGTGTGAGATTCTAATGTGCTCATATGGACCTTATATTTTGTTCTCCGGGTTAGGTCTGCATGTCTATTTTTTGCCTGCCATAAGGAAATTGTTGGTGCTACTGTTTAAATCAATATAGCAATTTAGGCATGACCAATTTAAGGACTGAAATGAGTATATATTTACAGAAAATGTATATATTTATTTAAGTATATATTTTGACAAAGGTGTACTTTCTTTTAAAATAGCAACACAAAGCAGCTAATTAATTTACCCAGCATGGATAAACAAAACAATGGCAAAAAGCACAAAAAGGTGGAAAGGAGGTAGTGCAGAACCTTATAAGTACCCCAAATGTATACTTCATTGCTAGCTGTGAGAATTGTGCTTTGGACCTCAGCATATTCTGTTTCTGTGCCTTTTTTAACTATTACATTCACACTACTGTATCACTCCCTGTGTTACTCAGAGCCACAGCGTAGCCAATATCCTCTCTGGTCTTTCTGGAACAATACCCCTCTGGAACTGCCTGAAGCAACCTTCTCTGCTAGTTCTCCCTCTGAAGCAAGTCCTCTATATTGGAAGTCTGGCCCCAAATAAGGCTTGTCACAGCTGGTTCTAATTAGCAGTCCTTGGTGGGGAGATGATTCAGCAGTCTCACTTTGTAATCTGGACAAGATCTTTTCACACAGTCAAGGTAGGTTAAACAGAGTTAAACCATTGAATACAACACTTATTACTCCTTTTAAAAATAGCTTTCTTCACATTGACATCATATTTATGTTTAGTTTTTAAAATCATTCTCCAACTTTTTAAAAATGTCATTAATATTTTTTGCTTTTATATAACCTTCCTTTCCAAATATATACCCTCTCCTCCATTACCAAGAGAGTCATACCCTGTAACAAACAAAAAAGAGAGAGAGAGAAAGAAAAAGGTCAGAGTCTGACAGTATATTAAATGTTCCACAAAACATAGTTCCCTGTCCCAATAGAAAAAAAGAAGGGTCATATTTATTTTCTGAGACTAGTCATTCCCCAGCTCTAAACAATGCTTTAAGGAATTTTTATACAACTAAGGCAAATTTCTGTTTGAAGAATTATATGAAACCTTTCAGGTAATCTTAAATTGGATTTTAAGTCAAAGGTTGTGAGTTGAGACCCTGACTCTGCTACTTATTACCTGAGGGATGTAAGGAAGTGTTATCACACTAGACTTCATTCCAAAACTGAATTCAAATTCTACCTTGCATTGGATTTGAACCTTTCTTCCATCCCAGAATTGCACAAAAAGATTGCCAGGTGTCAAGAGGAAAAAGGAAAGTAAAACCTATGACATCACAGGTGAACAAACTCCCAGAATTCCTTCCAGAATTCCCAGAAGTAGATTAGAGATCTATACAACTTTCCATCATCTGTGTCCATAAGCAGTGGCAGTCAAAGGTCATCTGTCCCAAGAAAGTCTCAGGGTAGGGAGCTTAGAAGCTCCAGGGAACATCAGCAACCAGAGCATCATGGCCAGAATTCAGACCAGGACACATTAAGCAATTCTAACTTCCTTCCACTTCTATATTAGGATACTATACAATGCCCTGAAGACCTAGTACTCAGAACTTCAAAACCCTTTACTGCTGGACATCAGTGCTGAAACTCAGGGGACCTAAAGAAGGAACAAGTAGCTCCACAAAACCCCAGGGGAGATAGAAGACAGAGACTAGACTTAGCACAAAGCCCCAATTCAGGAATTAAGGTAGAGAAATGAACAACTCAAACACTTACCAGCATAATTAATATCTATATCTAGGATATAATATTAATTAATATCTAGGGGAAACAAAGGAAGAGATGTTACAAGTGAAAAACAAGTACAGAAGAAAGAATTGGAAGACAAATAAATAGCTTAGAAATGAAAGTGGTAAACTTCACCCAAGTAACAGATTCCAAAATTAGACCAAACAGAAGCCACATGACTACTTAAGATAAGAAAAATCAGAACAAAAGCAAAAGCTGAAAAATAAAAGAAAATGTCAGATGTGTAATATTAAAAAGCAAATAACCTGGGGAAAAAAAGACCAAGGAGAGACCAATTAAGAACCATTAAAAATCTAAATACTATAACAAATACAACATCTTGATACTATATTCTACAAATCATAAATCAATGCTGCCTAGCTCCATTAGAACCAGAGGGAGAAATAATGATAGAAAGAATTCACTGATCTCCTCCTGAATGAAATCCAAAAAGGAAAAGCCCCAGGAATGTCATAGCCAAACTCCAGAACTCCCACATAAAAAGAAAAGTTCTTCAAGCAGGCAGAATTCAAGTATCATGGAATCATAGTAAGGAAAACACAAGATCTAGCAGCTTCAGCTTTAAATAAGAGATTTTGGAATCAGATATTCCAAAAAGCAAAAGATAAAGACTTACAACGAAGAATAATTCACCCTGCAAAGCTAAGTATAATCATATGGGGGAAATGGCTTTTAATATACTAGAGGACTTTCAAGCATTTCTGATAAAAAGACCAACAATGAAAAAGAACTTTGAATTATAGAGATGGACATTGATAAAAGTCAATAAAACCTAGATATTCCTAAGCAATTAGAAGGGATTGTATGATGATGATATGGTGCTAATATTCTAATGGGAAAGAAGAAACAAGTGCTCTTCCAGAACATTGATGCCTTCAGTTAGTCAATAAGCTTTTACTAAATATTTACTGCCCACCAAGTGTACAAAGAAAGAACTCTTGAGTTCAAGAAGCTTGCTTTTTAATGAGGGAGGAAAAGCAAAAAAATTATTTACATATAAGATATATGTGGGGAAAATCGGAGATAATATCAAAGCACAATTTCAAAGACTGATTGTATGAACTTATACAGGGAGAAGTGAACAGAATCAAGGGTACAATTTATATAAGGGTTATGGTATTTGAAAGACTTGAGAATTTTGATTAATGGAATGACCAATCATGACTCCAGAAGACCTATGACAAATGTCATCCCACCTTCTGACAGAAATGTCAAGAACTCAAGGTACAGAAAGAAACATATATTTTCAGATTTGGTCATTGTGTGGGTCTGGTTGTTTAATTTTGGTTATTTGTTATAAGGCTGATGTTTGAAGATGGCAGAGTAGAAAGACACACATACACTAGCTCTTACTCCACAGCCCATAAAATACCTGTAAAAAAGAACTCTCAACAAATTCTAGAGCAGCAGAAGTCACAGAACAAGGAAGTGGAGATTCCTAGCCCAGAGTGACCTGAAAGATGGATGGGAAAGGTCTGCCACACACCAGACATGGAGCAGAGCTCAGCCCCGCCTTGGCCAAGCAGCACCAAGAGGAGCAGATCCAAGAAGGCTTCAGGGACAGAATCTCCAGTGGCAGCGCAGATCCCTCAACCTACAGGCACAAAAGGTCAGTGAGGGGGTTTTACTGGCTGGCCAAGAAAGGAGCCCTGTGTGGCAGTCCCACCCCCACCTGAGCAGCTGATCTTAATCTCACACTGAATAGCAGCCCTGCCCCTACCTAAAGCCCCTGAGGGTTTGGAGCAGCTCATCTGAATCTCAGCCCCCAGTGCTGGCTTGGCTGAACTGGAGGAGATGTACCTATGGAGAGGAAACTCAGAAGTCGGCCTCCAGGGCCCCCAAGGGGAAATTAAACTGAGCTCAGGCAATAGAAGACCTTAAAAAACAAGTTAGCAGCTTACTAAAGGAGAACCAAAAAAATACTGAGGAAAATAACAGCTTTAAAAGGAGGCTAACGCAACTGGAAAAAGAGGTCCAAAAAACCAATGAGGAGAAGGAGGCTTTAAAAAGCAGAATTAACCAAACGGAGGAGAAGATTCAAAAGCTCACTGAATAAAATAATTTGTTGAAAGAGAGAACTGAGTTCAGGGAAATGAATGACTATGAGTTAAACCAAGTAGTTAATAAACAAAACCAAAAGTTTGAAAAAACTGAAGATAAAATGAAACATCTCATTGGAAAAACAACTGACCTGGAAAATAGATCCAGGAGAAACAATTCAAAAATTATGGGACTACCTGAAAGTCATGATCAAACAAAGAGCCTAGATATTATCTTCCATGAAATTATCAAGGAAAACTGCCCTGATATTCTAGAACTAGAGGGCAAAATAAATATTTAAAGAATCCACCAATCACCTCCTGAAAGAGACCTAAACAGAGAAACTCCTAGGAATATTGAGGCCAAATTTCAGAGTTCCCAGATCAAGGAGAAAATACTACAAGCAGCTAGAAAGAAACATTTGAGTATTGTATAAAGACAATCAGGATAACACAGGACCTGGCAGCTTCAACATTAAGGGATCGAAGGGCTTGGAATGGGATATTTCAGAGGTCAAAGGAACTGGGATTGAAACCAAGAATCACCTATCCAGCAAATCTGAGTATAATACTTCAAGGGAATAAATGGTCATTCAATGATACAGAGGATTTTCAATCATTCATACTGAGGAAAAGACCAGATCTGTATAAAAAATTTGACTTCCTAAGACAAGAATCAAGAGAAGCATGGAAAGGTAAACAGGAAAGAAAAATCATAAAAGACTCTCTAAAGCTGAACTGTTTACATAACTACATGGAAAGAAAATATGTAAAACTCTTGAATCTTTTCTCAGTATTTAGGCAGATGGAGAAACTGTACACACACACACACACACACACACATATCTAGATGTGTATATAGGGTATGTTGAATCAGAAGAGATGATATCCACACAAAAAAATAAAATAAAATAAAAATTAAGGGATGAGGGAGGAAAATACTGGGAAGAGAAAGGGAATGGAGCAGGCTATAACTCATAAAAGAGATAAGAAAAATCTTGTTCAATGGAGGAGAAAAGGGAGAAGGGGAGAGGGGGAAAATGAAGCTACTCTCTCCACATGTGGCTGAAGGAGGGAATAATATGCTCACTATATTTGATATGAAAATTTATATCACACCACAAGAAAGTAGGGGAGGAGGCGACAAGTAAGCTGAGGGAAATGATAGAAGGGAGGGCAAGTGGGAGAAGGGAGTTACTGGAAATAAACACTTTTAAGAAGGGACAAGGTCAACCGTGGGGGGAAAAAGAAAGGGGGACAGAATAGGACAGAGGGAAATATAATTAGTATTATACAACCTGATTATTATGGAAGTCTTTTGCAAAACAACACATACTAAGTGTGTATTGAATTGCTTGCCTTCTCAGTGGGGTTGGGGAAAGAGGGGGGAGGAAGAGAAGTTGGAATTCAAGGTATTAGAAACGAATGTTGAGAATTTTTATTGCATATAATCAGGAAATAAGAAATACAGGGAATGGGGTATAGAAATTTATCTTGCCCTACAAGAAAAGAGAGAAGATGGGGATAAGGGAAGGGTGAGGTGTGATAGAAAGGAGAGTACATTGAAGGAAGGAGTAATCAAAATGCAAGGTATTAGGAAGTGGGGGGAAGGGAGTGATGGGGAGAAAAATTGGACATGTTACAAAGTGAGGTAAAAGCAATTAGTATTAAAACAATTGACTGAATTACTTACTGAGAATAAATCAATGACATCTTTAGTTTGGGGAAAAGAATTTTAGTTTAAATTTCCTAGAGGAAGGTAACCTCAGGTAAAATTTGGCATTGATGGAAAAGTTAAGGTTTTAATGGTAAATTGGATTTTATGATTGCTACTTAATCAGGAACTAGAACATGTATAGAAAGGCATGTAAGCCACTTCAGACTTGCCTCAAAAGATGTTCCTTAGCCAAAGTGAAATTATAATCATATTTGAAACCCAGTTATTGGAACTTGCCATTTTTAGATGCTATGGGACTATTAAGTGACTGTGCTTCTGAGTCTAACTCCAGGTATGGATAACAAGAAAGGTGATCTGAGCCTCCAAACTATGATGCCAGTTAGCTGGTGAGATGCTGATATGAACTGCAAAAGGTGATCTCATGGGAAGGGTGGGAGAGTGGCTGTTCAGCAGGGGCTGAGGTAGGATTCTTCTGACTCAATTTCCCCACTGACACCTGGAAGACTTTAAGCCTGACTGAATGCAAGTGGACAATCTAATCCTGCCTGGAACTGACATGAAGTTGGGGAGATACTGTATCCCTGCAATGTCCCTACTCTTGTTGGCAATATCCTATAGTCAAAAGGTTTGTAAGCTTAATATCAGATATATTAAATTATAGATTATCAGTAGGGGAATATCTGAGTTTAAGTCTATATTTAAACTATTAGGCTTAGGACTTTAGAACAACAAGATTAAATTAGGGTCCTTTAATTCTCAGCAATACTGTGGAGACAATTAGGTCAGGAGCTTGTGAAGTTAGCAACATAAATATTATTTGTGTCTCAGTTGGTTAATGTTTAAAAAAAAATCCTTTTGTGGCCCATATTTTAAATGCTTTAAAAAGAAGTATTGCCTGACCAAAATTTTGAATTGTTTTGTCTGTTGTAAAATGTGTTAAAAAATGAAAAATTAAATTAAAAAAAAGCATGATTTTTTTTTCCCTTTAAAAGGTGATTTTAATTGGGGCGGGAGTGGGGCATTGGAAAGTTTGGGGTTAGCAAAGTGATGCCAAAAAAGACCATTGAAAAATTTCTTAATACACAGAAAAGAAAGAAGTTTAGAAGGATATAGATAATCAGGACCACTTTGAAAATTACAGGTGCATTTTATTGCATTTTTCCCTAAAAAATAAGATATATGAAATAGAGATTTGTAGTTTCAGATTAAATCCTCTTTTTTTGTCCTGTTATGCATATGGATAGTTTCTCTCTGTCTGTCTCCCTCTGTCTCTGTCTCTCCATCTCTCTCTCCCTGTGTGTCTCTCTCTCACTGTCTCTCTGTCTCTCTCCTTTTCAGAATAAAAAAATAAAAAGAAACATGGTTTTAAAAAAAGTAGAAACAAAACAAGACTGATGAAGTAGATAAAGTGTCAGAGCCTGGAGTCGGGAAGACTCATCTTCCTGAGTTCAAATCTGTCCTTAGAAGCTTACTGGCTACATGACCCTATTTTCCTCAGTCACTTAACCCTCATTTGTAAAATGCGCTGGAGAAGGACATGGCAAACCACCCCAGTATATTTGCCCTAAGAAAACCCAAATGGGATGAACGTAATTGAAAAGCAACTCAGCAACAACCATGAATCACAATGCAGGCCAGTGACAGCCAAGGGAGAAAAACTGTGAATATTTTTACTCTTTCTACCAGCTACAACTTTCTCAGACTTCCTTCATATTTTGAAGACTGCAGGCAAATATTCCATATCAGGAGGGCAGCAGGTATTTGAACTCTCTTTTGACATCGATATGAAAAGAAAAACCTTTTTCCCAACAGAGTGAACAAAATTGACCTTTAAATAATCTGCAGGATTCCTTTTTAATTCAGTACATATAATTAAAAATAGATTCCACAGTGAAACAAATATGTAAACAAAGTGTTTCACAGTACTGATCATTAATCACAGCATCCAAGTGTCTAGGCTGACAAGGGGAGTTCTTGTTGACATACCCTATTTTTAAAGGAACTGAAAAACCACAAGCAGTGCACGATTTTACTTTATTCTAAATTCTACCCCACTCCACATTGTCTTAATGCTTTCTCAAACTCACGTTTCTCGTGGTTTTTTAATCACACACTTAACAATAAACATTATAACTGTTACTGTTCGCAGAACATTTCTACTGAAATACCAAAACTAAGGTTTCCTCTCTACCCCCTCTCAAGAGTCTCAGTTTCTCTCTCATGTCCTATCATATTTGAATAAGGTCCAGTATGCTCATTTGTAGCTTTAAACTTTTCTTTGATACATTTCTATTTTTATATTTTCCATTGTATCTTTTCCTAATAGCTGTAGAAATGGAATCAAATAAATAAATCATAAATATGAGCCCCCTTGAGTAAATTCTAAACTCTGTTTTTCCACAGTGGACAGAGAGTAAAGGGAAAAAAACACTTGTGACTGACTCATGTTTTATGTACTTTCCTCCAAATCAAGACAATAGAATGACTGTGCTTCTTGGCCACTGTACTGAGCCAGATTAAAAAAAAACAACTACTATGTATTTGCACTATGAGCAGGGATTATTGCTGCTATAAACCTATACTATATTCCCATTTCTTTTGCACTTTGGTGGAGGGGGAAACATATCTCAACAAAATCCAAACAAAATAGGAGTAGTTAAAATGAATAAATTCTGTACTGACCAATTATGACTAAGAAAACTTTTAAGAGCAAGGCAAAGAATCATCTGTCTGAAAGGGTTTAGGTATCATCCTGACTAGTCATGAGCCCAGAATAAGTGATTTATTGATATCTCTTTTAGTCCTATAAGTTTACATAATATATATAAATATAACTTTGATGACACTCAAACCTCTATGTTAGCTCTTATCCAAGCTATACTATTATAACAAAGTAAGCCAAGTTCATTTCCATGATCTGTCAATCAACACGCATTTAAGTGCCTACAGTGTGCCAAGCACAAATGAGAGGCAATGGATATCACTAGGCAGTTTTCAGGGACAGTAGGCCACTGATAGTCTATTCAAAATGCTACCCTGCAGTCCTCTGGGGAAATACTCTATTCGACTCTGAGATACACAAAGGTTCATACATTCAGGATTTTTCCAATTAATCGCACCACACATTTTTGTCAACAGAAATATCCTGACCTATCAACTGGACCGCAATTCAAAAACTTTTTTTTCAGAAGTGATGTTATTCGAAACACTCTGCCCTTCAATATTTATTAAGCACCTACAAAATGCAAGATTCTTCTCTCAAGAAGTTTATAATCTAATGAGAAAGGGGATAATGGAAAAACGTGTTTCTAAATTACCATAACACAAGGTAAAATGTGATCAAGACAAAAGAGGTCTAAAGTGCTGTGAAAAAAAGTGATAGGAAAGGCATTGTCTTCATCTGGGGCATCTGGGATATTCTTCATGGAGGACTCGAGATGTGAGACCTTGGGTGCTTACAGTGGTAGCAGAAGGGAGGTAACTTTGAGTTTAATATTAGTCAACAATGTACTATTGCATTAAAAAGAGGCTAATGCAATCCTAGGCTATACTGCAAGAGGAATACTGCCTAGGACAAGGAATATGATGGTCCTGCAGTATTGTTCGCACTTCTGGGTAATACTCTTTAGAAAGGGCATTGAAAAGAGTACCCAGAGCAGGGCAACCAGAGCAGAGAAGGGCCTCAAGTACATACCACATTAAGGCTAGGTGAAGGAACTACGGAGGTTTAGCTGCCATAATTTCAGAAAGGGACTTTTTAAATCATGCCATAGCATGCCATAGCAACCATTACAAAAATGTTTTATTCTACTAAATTAAATAGACACAATACGGACTAGACCTGTGATTTCTCTGATGCAGGGAACACTTAGATAAAGAAACTCCCTCTATCAATGCAAATTTGCATCTTCTCAGTTGTTTCGAGTACTGAAGTTACTTGCCCAGGATCATGCAGCCAGTATGTGTAAGAAGAGAATTAGAACTCAGGTCTTTCTGTCTCAAGGCTATCTCTATCCACCGTGATACGCCTGCTTCACTGCTAAATTATGATCTCCATTTATTTTTCCCAAATCACTACCACTGTCACAGGGTAACTTAGATGGTTATGGTACCAAGAACAGAGGGTTAGATTTCCACTTAGGTAGACCTGAGCTCAAATCCTGCCTCAGATAAATTAATAGCTGCAAGACATTAGGCAAGATACTTGATATCTTTCAGTCTCAGTTTCCTCATGTATAAAAGGGAGATAATATTAGCACTAGCCTCAAAGTGTTGACAAATAAAAAATATAAAATCCTTTGCAAACCTTGAATTACTTTACAAATACTAGCTATTTTTATATGTTGTCCTCACAACCTAAAATTCTATTGATTTACTGTTTAAAACATTAGGAAAAAAGTTAAAAATTCAGTTCAACTGACTATGTTTTGTCTTTTAGTCCTGACCTATGATTTCATCACATAATGAACTAAGTATAGAAACTCCCTCAATTGATTCAAAATAGTCTTTAACTTGTGATCTTAGTTGTTAGGTCATTGAGAGGTTATAGCTATAGTCATATAGCTAGTATGCATCACAGACAGACTTGGACCCAGATCAAAATCAAGACCAGTGATTGCAGTATGCTTGTAATTATAGTCAAAATAACTACTCTTATTTTTTTACCTTAATTCCAAATGTATAACTCAACATTGGTTTATTTAGCAGAGTCTTAGAACTAGCAAGAGAAACAATAATAGAAAAACTCAACTATGCCAGAGGTTTAAATGTCTTTATGTGCCAAAGAAAACCAAGCCTATATATGCGTTTGAGTCATGAATGCTAATGAAACAACTTGAACTAATATTGAGAGAATGTGATAGACAAAGCAGGTTCTTTAAAAAGTTAATTGAACTGATCATTGAAAACTCAATATTTGAGGCATAGTTAAGAACTAAATGTCTAGATGTGTAACCCTAGGTAAGTAACTTAAACCAACTGCCTAAAAAAGCAAAAACAAAAACAACCAAAAAAATGACTAAATGACACTCTCTGCTAATCAAACTTTCAAAAAACAGAGATGAAGTCCAATACTCAGTCTACACAGGGTGTTTTGTTACCATACAAACATACACAAAAGGATGCAAGGAGACATTTAGCAATCTGTTTCATCATCCATCTATGTATTTCAGTATTGGTTCTGGTCCTGAGAAATGAAGCCATGCGTACACCAAGGAAGCCAGTCCTGCTTAGAAAAAGAAGCTGATTCAGGGTGATTCTTGTAAGTTAGGGTCAGTGTTATTTTATATCCAAGAGGATCAAGGGAATTTGAGCTTGACAAAAGCACCAATCTAGGATAACCATACTCCAGGAAAGTTAAACACCCAAGTAATGAATAGACAGAGACAGACAAAGAGATTCAGAAGTTACCTTTATTGACTCATCAAAAATTCTAGCTATTTATTTCTACATGTCCCTCTTCCTCCTTCTGGTGATGGAGTAACTAACCAGATGCCTACTAACATCAAACCTTCACTTGTAAGGAGTGGTAGGGCAGTAGGTCAAAACGTGGGTTACAAATGTATATACCTCACAGAAGCTCTGAAGATTCTTGGGGGACTCTTTGTTTCAAATGTGATTTTTGTAGTCAGAGTATAGTGAACTGAAAGGTCAATCCATATGACCCGATAAATGTTTATTAAGTGCCTACTATGTTCCAGGCATTTTGCTAAGTGCTGGCTACTCTTGTAACTCCTTCCCATTCAATAAGTTCCAATCGAATGTTGAAGGAAAAATTCTGAATGAAAGAGATTAACATCGATGTAGAATACATATCAGTCTGTCTTTCAGAAAAGAAATCATTTTCTCATATATGTTGAAATGTATTTAAACCTACTCAATGTTTCCTTTTGAATTGTTTTCTGTCTGCTCATTACTATTTGTGAAATAATTACCTTTCATCATTTTTTTTGAAAAACCAGTAACTATAATAATCCCTGTGGAAACCCCAATTTAAAATTATTTTTGCATGACAAATCATAAGTAGTCACTTTACACAGTACACGGTTTTCCAAATCAAAACTTTTGGCCAATTCTCAAATAGATTGTTTTATGAATAAGATAATCATTGCTGTTTAACCATTGATTTCTAGTGCAATTTGAGAGGCAACCTGAGAGCTTTGAGTCTCTTTTATATCCTTTCTTCCCCTTCATTTTACTTATCAATTGTCATTTGAATTAGTAAAAATGAAGTTTTAAATCAACTAAAATTGTTGCTGTTGTTCAGTCATTTTCAACTCTTCCTGACTGCATTTGGAAACTGAGGCAAACATGGTTAAATGACTTGATCAGCATCACATGGCTAATAAGTGTTAGTAAGCAGCCAGATGTGAACAAATGTCTTCCCAACTCCATGCCTTGCCCTCTATCCACTACACCACCTTTCAAATATAAAGCTCTAGGGATATAAGAGAAATAGTACATTGTCTTTCCTCTAACACAGTTGACAACATTTCAATTCAAAATTGAGATGTTTTATTTCTAATGAATTATATAGCAATTTAATGAAATGCAAATAAAACTAGTTATTTTGTAATTATAAGCTCTAAAAAAGTTCCAAGTCATCAATGTTGTATTACATAATTTAGGATGTTCTAAGTCCTGAAAATAGGTACAAACCTTTCAAAAATCTATTCAAAATTTATAGTTAATGTGATCCTTAATATGAAAATCCTGTAGACTCAGTCTTGATTAAAACTGAATTTAGAAAGAAAATTTTATCAAGTTCATTTAATATATCCTGATCAGGAGTTCTTTAAATTAAAAAAAAAAGTCCTCATTAATTAAACTTTGATAGCACTGATTAAATTCTTTGCATTTTAGTACATCTTTCTGATATTACATTTATTCAAACTTAAAATAACATGTAGAAATTTTTATAACAACAATTTAAAGTAAATAACATCTGAATAGATTTAAGGCATTCAATAAATCATAAATATACTATATTGCTTTATGTATTTTTGCAAAAAGAAATTTAAATATATCCTAGAGTACTAAACAAAATGCAATATGCTCTAAGAGATGCAAATGGATGGTTCCATGTTGTGGATAATGGAATTGGGAGCTAGCCAAACCGGAGTTTTAAATGAACTCATTTAGAGGTAATATCATTTTCCCTATAGAAGGGAGAGGGAGAGCGAAAGCTGCTTTGACTCAGTTGTTCAATGAAGCATCCTGCTTAAGAAAGATAAAATGACCAGCTCCTGTCTCCTAACCCTTGAATAGATTAAATACAGTCTCTGATGTCATTCCTATAGAATTTTGTTTTTCAGTCATTTTTCAGGTCACATTCAAATCACTGTGATCCCGTTTGGCAAAGATCCTGGAGTGGTTTGCCATTTTTTTCTCTGGATCATTTTACAGATGAGGAAACTAAGGCAAATAGAGTTAAGTGACTTGCCAGGGTCACAAAACTATGAAGTGCCCAAGACTAGATTTGAACTGAGGAAACGAGTCCTCCTGACTACAGACCTAGCACTCTATCCATTGCACCACCAGCTGCCCCTACTTTTTCTGTACCTACAAAAAGGAATAAGATAATCCTTATAGCCAATTTCACCAGGTAATATAATTGGTCAAGGCCAGCACTGGTGGACCCGTGGCCTTGAGGTCACATGTGGCCTTCTAGATCTTTGGGTGCAGCCTTTTGACTTAGTGCAAGTTTTACAGAGAAAGTTGGATTCGGTTAAAGCACCGCACTTGAGGACCTCGAGGGTCACATGTAGATCTGAGGCCACAGGTTCTCCACTCCTCTAAAGGCTAAGATCAGAGTGAGAATCAGACAAAGGCAACATAGAAAGCATTCTGAGTTCTGAGTCATTCACAAAGGGATGTAAGGAATGACCATTTTTTCAGTATTACCTGACTAGATCTATGATTTGTTGGTACGGTATATATAACATTTGCCATTGCAAATTACAACTTTTCAAACCTTTTTATCCTTTGCAGTTTTTGCTTATTTATGCCTTTCTTTGGTCCTCTATAGCAAATGCACCAAGAGTGTTATAGGCTTTCCCTTGGTTCTTTTACTATCTCAGTGATAGCAATGTATCCCTCAGATTTTCCTGTTTTATCTGATTCTGGCCATATTACTAGATTGCTTCATTTTGTGGCTAAAAATGTCTTTAATATTATCTTTCATACAACTTTTAGTACATGTATTACTTTTTCAAAAACATTTACTATAATATCAGAAAATTAAGTAATTTATTTTGTATTAAGACAAATAACAAACATTAACAATGAAGGCTCAAAGCCCCTGATTCAGAGTAACACAAAAAACATACAATTTCTAAAATGTGCCAAAAATACACAAATTGTTTTTCATAGTTAGGGTTAAGAATACAATCCAAATGAATAGATGATTATAAATGTTTTTTCTTTTAAATTTTATTTTTTTGATTAACAAAAATATATTTTAATCCCTCCTATATTTTACCCCATCAGTAAAACAAAAGAAAAATATTTGTAACAAATATGCCTAGTGAAGCAAAACAAATTCTTTCATTATCCATATTTTTAAAAATTCCCTTTCTGCACCTCCTTGTCATGATGTGGGTACCATTTTTCATCTTTAGTTCTCTGGAATTATTGTTCATCATTGTAATCATGATAATTCTTAAGTTTTTCAAAGATGTTTGTCCTTACAATGTTGAGGCTTCTGCAAAAATTGTCATCCTGAATCTGTCCTTTCAATGTAGATAATTTATATTTTGTAGCAATTTCTCCATTTTATCTAAATTCTCATTCTTTTTTATATAATGAATGTATTTATTCTTACTTTTCAACATTCACTTCCATAAGATTTTGAGTTTTAAATTTTCTCCCCATGCTTCTCCTCCCCCCTCCCCAAGATAGCATGCAATCTGATATAGGCTCTACTTATACATTCATATTAAACATTTTCACACTAGTCATGATGTAAAGAAGAATTAGAATTAATGGGAGAAACCACAAGAAAGAAGAAACAAAACAAAAGGAGAGCTTCTATCTGCATTCAGACTCCAAAGTTATTTCTGTGGACATGGATAGCATTTTCCATCACGAGTTTTTCGAAGTTGTCTTAGATCCTTGCATTGTTGAGAAGAGCTAAATCTATCAAAGTCAGTCATCACACAATATGCCTGTTACTATGTACAATGTTCTCCTGGCTCTGCTCCCTTCACTCAGCATCAGTTCATACAAGTCTTTCCATATTTTTCTGAAGTCTGCCTGCTCATCATTTCTTATAGCACAATAGTATTCCATTATATTCATATACTACAATTTGCTCAGTCATTCCCCAATTGATGGGCATCCTCTCAATGTCCAATTCTTGGCCACCACAAAAAAAAACTGCTATAAAAATTTTTGTGCATGCGGGTCCTTTCCCATTTTTATGATCTCTTTGGGATACAGACCTAGAAGTCTTATTGCTGAGTCAAAGGATATGCACAGCTTTATAGTCCTTTGGGCATAGTTCCAATTGTTCTCCAGAATGGCTGGATCAGTTCACAACTCTGCCAACAATGCATTCATGTTCCAATTTTCCTACATTTTCTCCAACATTTATCATTTTCCTGTTTTGTCACATTAGCCAGTTTGATAGGTGGGAAGTGGTATCTCAGAGCTGTCCTGATTTGCATTTCTCTAATCAATTGGGATTTAGAGCATTTCTTCATATGACTATAGATTATTTCAATTTCTTCCTCTGAAAACTACCTGGTCATATGCTTTGACCCAGTTATCTATATATTTTAGAAATGAAGCATTTATCAGAGACACTGTTTGTAAAAACTGCCAACTTTTTGTTTCCCTTCTAATCTTGGTTGCATTGGCTTGGTTTGTTTAAGACCTTTTCAATTTAATGTAATCAAAATCATCTATTTTGCATTTCCTAAAGTTCTCTATATATTGTTTGGTCATAAATTCTTCCCTTCTCTGACAGGCAAACTATTCCTTGCTTTTCTAGTTTGCTTATGGCATCAGTCTTTATAGATCTACATCACATGCTCAATTTGACTTTATAATGATTATGATGTAAGATGTTGGTGTATACCTAGTTTCTGTCATATTATTTTCCAGTTTTCCCAGGAGTTTTTTGTTAAATAGTGAGTTCTTATCACAGAAGCTGGAATCTTTTTAGATTTATCAAATATTAGATTACTATAAGCATTGAGTACTGTGTCTTGTGTAACTAACCTATTCCAATGATCCAACCACTCTGTTTCTTAGCCAGTACCAATTAGTTTTGATGACTGTTGCTTTATAATACAATTTCAGATATGGTATGGCTAGACCACCTTCCCTTGCATTTCTTTTCATTAATTCCCTTGATATTCTGGACCTTTTGTTCTTGCAGATGAATTTTATTGTTTTTTCTAGCTCTATAAAGTAAATTTTTCATAGTTTGAATAAGTAAATGGCACAGAATAGTAAATTAATTTAGGCAAAATTGTCATTTTTATTATATTAACTCGGCCTACCTATGAGCAGCTGATATTTTCCCAGTTATTTAGATATGACTTTAATTGTGTGAAAAGTATTTTGTAATTATGTTCATGTAGTTCCTGGATTTGTTTTGGCAGGCATGCTTCCAAATACTTTTATGCCTAGAGTAAATTTAAATGGAATTCTCTTTCTATCTCTTGAAGTTGGGCTTTGTTAGTAAAATATGGAAATGCAGAAGTTTTATGTGGGTTTATTTTATATCCTGCAACTCTACTAGATTTGCTTATTATTTCAAATAATTTTTTACTTCTTTCTCTAAGTATACCATCATATGATCTGCAAAAAGTGATAGCATTGTTTCTTCTTTGCCTATTCTAATTCCTTCAACTTCTTTTTCTTCTCTTATTGCTAAAGCTAACATTTCTAGTACAATATTGAATAATAGTAATAATAACGAATATCCTTGTTTCATACCTGATATTATTGGAAATGCTTCTAGCTTATCCCCATTACATATAAAGCTTGCTCATAGTTTTAGATAGAGGCTACCTACTATATTAAGGAGGACTCAATTTATTCCTATGCTGTCTAGTGTTTTTAATAGGAATAGTGTTGTATTTTGTCAAAAGTCTTTTCTGCATTTACTGAGAAAATCATACGATTTCTGTTAGTTTTGTTATTGATATGGTCAATTATGCTGACAGTTTTCCTAATATTGTACCAGCCCTGAATTCCTGGTATAAATTCTACCTGGTCATAGTAAAAATGACCAGATAAGTTGCTGTAGTCTCTTTGCTAATACTTTATTTAAAATTTTTGCATCTATATTCATTGGGGAAATTGGTGTATAATTTTCTTTCTCTGTTTTTGCTCTTCACATTTTAGGTATCAGCACAATATTTATATCGTAAAAAGAATTTTATAGGACTCCTCTTTGTTCCCAAAAAGTTTATATAGTATTGGAATTAAATGTTCTTCAAATGTTTGATAGAATTCACTTGTAAATTCATTGGGTCTTGGAGTTTTTTTTCTAGGGAGTACATTGACAGCTTGTTCTATTTCTTTTTATGAAATGAGGTTATTTAAGTATTTCCTCTTCTGTTAACCTGGGCAATTTATATGTTTGCAAATATTTGTCCATTTCACTAAGATTGTCAAGTTTATTGGCATATAGTTGGGCAAAGAAGCTCCTAATTATTGTTTTGATTTGCTCTTCATTGGTGGTGAATTCACCCTTTTCATTTTTGATACTGGTAATTTGGGGTTTTTTTCTTTCTTTTTTAAAATCAAATTAAACAAAGGTTTATCTATTTTATTGTTTTTATAAGACCAGCTCTTAGTTTTATTTATTAGTTCAATTGTTTTCTGAATTTCAATTTATTAATCTCTACTTTGGTTTACAGAATTTCTAATTTGGTATTTAATTGAGGATTTTTAATTTGGTCTTTTTCCAGCCATTTTAGTTGCATGCCAAATTCACTGATGTTCTCTTTCTCTATTTAATCCATGTAAGCATTTAGAGATATAAAACTTCCCCTATGAACCACTTTCCTTGCATCCCATAAGTTTTGGTATATTATCTCATTATTGCCACTTTCTTGAATGAAGTTATTGATTATTTCGATGATTTGTTGTTTGACCCATTCATTCTTCAGGATTAAGTTATTTAGTTTCCTATTAATTTTTGGTCTATCTTTTCATGGTCTTTTATTACATGTAATTTTTATTGTATCATGATGTGATAAGGATTCATTGAGTATCTCTGCCTTTCTGCACTGAATTGTGAAGTTTTTATGCCCTAAAACATGGTAAATTATTGTATAAGTGCCATGTAACACCAATAAAAAAAGGTATGTTCTTTTCTATCTCCATTCAATTTTCTCCAAAGGTGAACCATATCTAACTTTTTAAAAGTTCTATTCATCTCCTTAACTTCTTTCTTGTTTACTTTGTGGTTAGATTTATAGAGATCTGACAGGGGAGATGATTACAAATATTTAATAGTCTTCACTAATATTTTAAGATAAGAAGCAGAGTATTTATGGAAGAAAATTTACATCAGGGCTAGATTCAAGTGCTTTGGCTATCAAAAATACAGTAGCTATGTATAGCAATAAAATGTACATTAATGTGTGTAGCAGTAAAAGGCCTTTTCTGAAAGTATCTATCTAAAACCAAGATCTAGCATTATTTGCTCTAAAAAAGAGTAGAAGTTTTCCCAATAAAATAGGGATAAGGAAAGGATATTTACTGTCAATCGTGCCATTTGAGATAATGCTAACTGTGAAAAAAGTTGAGGGCATAAGCCTTGAAAAGGAGAAAACAAAGTTTCTCTATTTGCAGGCATAATGGCTTATTTAGGTAAGTCCAAGCATTCAGTGCAATGAAAAAATTAAACCAAGACCAATAGCTTCAGTAAAGTAGCAAAATGTTAAATAAACTCACCAAAATCATAAAACTGTATATTATTTGAATAAAAAGATAGTCCATTCAAAATAGCAGTGAAATTTTAAAAATATTTATTATTAAATATTTTGACTTATTAAAATACCAGAGTACCAACCAAAGTATTAAAGTACCAAAATAAAATTTAAAAAAGTACACAAATATAAATTTAAAACATGTTTTACAGGAATTACAGAAAACAATTAAAGAGACAATCATTGTTTGTGATAGGGTCACATCAATATCTAAGTTAAAAGATTTAGTGTTACAACAATCAAACTATTTCTTCATAAGACTAGTCAAATATGACAACAAAATTCACTTTGAGGAAGAAAAAGTCTACAATCACAAAAGAAAATAAAGAATAAGTAAGAAAGGGGCCTCCCCTTCTTGTCATTGCAGCAGGGCTTGCATAGCTCAATGAAACTATGAGCTGTGCTGTGCAGTTACTCAAGACAGACAGGTCATGGAGAGTTCTGACAAAAGGTGATCCCCTGGAAAAGGAAATGGCATATCACTCTAGCATTTTGGTTAGGAAAACCCCATGAGCCTTATTAAAATGTTAAAAAATATGACACTGGAATAGCGTGCTATGCTCTACAGGGTCATAAAGAGTTAGACATGACTGAACTACTAACCTATAACACAAAAGAAGGGGGCCTAGAAATATTTCACATCAAATTATATATTATTAAACAGGAATCACAAAATGATTGAGTTATGAATGGGTTGAGAACTCCACTGTTGGAAGAAACAAGAAAATCTAAATCACAGATCAATTTAAATATTTCATTGATTAATAAACAGAAAAGTAAATCAGTGAAATATACTCTACAACCATGACTCAGAAGCAGTCAAAAGCAGATGCCCCAAGTTAGATAAACTCATGAACACAAATCAATGTGGAAAAGACTCCTTTTTCAACAAGAATTTCTGGAACAACTGGAAAGTACGTAAGTAGGTAATACATTTAGACCAGGGTCTTACAAAACGTACCACAGTAACCTCCTAAGGACAAAAGGTAGCACAGTACAAAGATGAGAAAAACAAGACTCTGTGGTTAGGATTCGAATTTTCAAATAAGAAAGGAATAGGTATGATTAGTAAGAGAAAAATCAAATTTTTGCCTCAAAGGTTTCTGATAAAAAGTCTGGTATGTAAGATTAACTGAAATTTGATATAAAAATATAACGAGCAGTCATTCTTGATTCCTCACACTCTTTCCCACATTATCATTATTTTTATCTTTATTATCGTCATCATTGGCTGATACATATATAACTCTTTAATTATTGTACAGTGCTTTACATAACTTACCTCATTTGATCCTCATAAGAACACTATGAGTTAGGTAACTCTATTTTGTACATTAGGAAATTGAAGTTAAAAGAGATGAAATGACTTCCTTGGGGTCACATAACTAATAATCATCAGATATAAGATCTGAATACAACTTTTCCTAACCCCAAATCTGTGACTGTAGCACATTGCTTATTCTCACATTTAAAGAAAATACGTGAGTGAATATGTAAAGAATTGGTAATTTAATCAGCATAGGGAACTCTTGATTTTTCAATATGGGAACTTTACTGATTCAGATTCTAACACACCTATGACTTACATAAGTCATAGGCATATTAGAGAAAGATAGAGGTTAACTGATGTGCCTAAAGTCACCACAGCTTATAAGTATTAGAGAGAAAAATTTCAACTTCTTTTGTATATTTTGTGTACACAGTTTTTTTCCTCTGTGCACCAAAGACTGACATAGAAATAGTTACAAATACCACCTACAAAACCTACTAGCTGTGTGATTGAGAAAATACACACAGGTAAACAATACCTAAAAAGAATAATGATGAACATTTTTTTGCTTTTGTGGCACTTCCCAATATGAAAGGGTCAAAAACCAAAAGATTCCAAAGAATCAAAGGGTATTAATATGTGTGTGTATATACGTGTGTGTGCATGTATATACATATATACACATATGTGTGAATATATATGTGTATATATGTGTATGTGTCTATATATACCTGAATGTATACATTTGTGTATGGATATGTATTCTATGTATATGTGTATTACATGTGTTTATTTATATATAGTATGTGTATATATATACACATACTTTTATATACACAGAATATGTATAAATGTGTGTATATAACATGTGTGTATTGTATACATGTGTGTGTAAAACAATTAGTTTTTTAGGTAGCACCTGAACCATAAGATTTAAACACTGACTCTGCATCCTTGACTCTGTGTGCATGTGTGTATGTATATATGTATGTATAATTTTAACAAATAATAACAATCAGGTTTTTTTGCCTCTGTGATATATCCTATAACTACTCATATACCTCATGTTTATATATTGAAAATATATATTCTCTTCCCCCAGAAGAGAATCAGAAAATACTAGGTATGGCAAACTTCAAACAAGAATGTTTTTTAAAATGAAATTGATTAGATCCTAAATTTCTCCATCAGTTTTTTTTTCTGCACAGTCCAATCAGCAGCTGGTTGGAGTAAAAGTCTAAGTAAACACTAAATTATAAAAAAGATGAGAAAAAAATAACCAGTTGCAATAACTCTAAGCTACCCTCTTTAGATACATTGCCAAGGCTAAAAAAAATGGAAAACAGAAAAAAAAATACTTAAGACTTTTATTCTAATTATTATCCTTTTCTAGAAAAGTTTGACTGATCTAAAGTAGTCACCACAACTAAGTGTTTGAAATAGCTGGGGTTCAGGAACAATTTTAGCCAAAAAATACTAAATGTTCTTGCTAAGCAGAAAGCCATGACAACCTAGGGACAACAATGGTTCAGAAAGAAGGTACATTTTAAAAAATTTTATAGGGGAGAATGATGGCATATTAATCACCTAGCCACTGTACTGGGAATGGAGAATACAAAGATAAAATAAAACGTTGGCATTTTCTCACCAAAAAAATCATATAGGCAATAAGACAGATGCACAAAAAATTACAAGCTGCATCAGCCCACAATAAACAGCTAAGATAAATTTGCATGTAGTCTGGTGTAAAGTCCAAATAAGCCATATTATTCTGTGAGTTTTCACAGTTTGGAATGAAAGGACAACAAATGAATAAATTTGTGAGCATTTATATAGTGACCTACTCTCATCTGAAGCAACAGTAGAAATACTACATTTGGAGCTTCCTTCCAAAGTAGGCAAAGTATTAGGTGAAGAAAAAATAATTCAATTTTTAACAATGACAACCTATAACCATGATAATCCCATAGGGAATGGATTAATTTGTTTTGTTTTATTATACTTATTTGTAACAATGGAAGGACTCTATCAGAAGGTGGGAAAGCAGATAAGGTAGTCATAATAATATGGGAGGGAAAGAAAGAAAAGAGCATTAATGAAAATAAATTTTACAGAGAAGAATAGAAAGGAATTCAGAAAGGGAAACAGATAACCAAAGCAGTTTTTTAGCACCAAGTTAAATTAAATATGAATTTTTAAAAAATAACCTGTACATATTCACAGATATGCCCTCTTTCCTTTGGTTCTTTGTATGTTGAAATGTTCTTGTGTGTTGATGTTTGTTGAGTTTATAATAAATCTCCTCTTACGCCAAACATAAAAAAAGGAAATTCAATGAGAAGTGAAGAAGTAGGATCAAGGAGTTTTTACAGCTTTTTCTAGCAATCTGAAAATGAAATGGTAGAGAGATAGAGGACAACGGCTTGAGGGGATGGTGGGGTCATATGAAGGTCTTTCAAAAAGAGGGAAGAACTGGACATGTTTGTAATCTGTACTGAAGGAACTAGTATAAAGAAAGAATAAAACTTAAAATCAACTGGGAAAAGTTCCTAGAAGAAACAGGCAAGGGTGGAATCAAGGACACAGACAGGAATGATGAGCTTTGGAAAGATTATGTCTTCCACTTAATCTTAAAATGAAATAAAAGAGCCACCCTCAGGTTGGAATTATGAGGAATCTAGGGTTAATTCAACATAAGAAAGACTATAAATAGAATAAATTATATGAATAAAATAAATAGTAACTCTATAATTATATCAATAGATTCTAAAAAGGATTTTCTCAAAATCCAGCACCAATTTTTATTTTTCTAAAAAGCTAGAAAGCATAGGAATAAATGGACATTATCGTACTATAGTAATACCAATCTTTTCCCTTTTGCTTGTTATTACATTAATACATATTTATGTACAAAGCAAATATTTTCATAAAATATTGCAATAAAAGTTGCACAAAAAGATTGTACATGAAGCTGAGAATCTACTTTGCACAACTTGCTATTCCTTTCAAACATACAACTAAACTATCACGTAAATTTCTTTTTTATCCTTTTTTCCCACCCTCCCCCAACCTACCTAAGAGATAGTTACTATTAGACATGGATAGATAGGCAGACAGATAGACAGACAGATAGATAGATGTAAAATAATTCTAGATATACTTCTATTTATCAGTTCTTTCTCTGGATGCAGATAGTATTTTTCTTCATATGTCTTTTACAGTTAATTTGAGCATTTATAATAGTCAAAATAACTTATTCACTCAAAGTTGTTCTTAAAACAATATCATCATAACTTTATACAATGTCCTTTGGTTCTGATCATTTAACTCTTCATTATGTCGTATAAGTCTTTCTGTGTTTTTCTAAGTAATATCACTCTAGATCAAAAGTTACATGGAGAAATGGAGGGAAAAAATGGAGAATGGAGAAAAAAAGATCTTTTCAGTAAGACCAAAAGTTGGACAAAGATGTTCATTGGCACCACTACTGTTTAACACAGTGCTAGGAATCCTGGCTCTAGCCATAAGGAAAGAAAGAGAAAGTGAGGCAATAATGATAGACAAAGAAGAAACACAATTATTACTTTCAGCAAGTGATAGATGAATGAGATTGATTTATAAATCCCCAAAGAGTAAAACTAAAAATTAATTAAACAATTACTAAATTCAGCAAAGTTGTAGGATAAAATAAATCCACAAAACAAAGGTTTTTGTATAGGTACAGGTAGAAAAGGAAATTTCAAAATACCTACAACAGTTATAAAAATAAAAACCAAGGAATATATACCTAGATAAACACAGGAAAAACAGTATATCAATGCAATCATAAAACACTCTTTATAAAGATAGACCTAATGTGTAGGTCAAGCCAAACTAATAAAAATGACAATCCTACTGAAATTAATTTAGTTGAGTATTGTGCCAATCATACTATCAAAGGAGAGTTTCATGGAAGTCGAGAAAAACAAAATTCATGTGAAGGAAGATAAAGAATAACAGGATAAGACAATCATGAAAAAAGTGGAAGGAAAGGAGTCTGCCAGTACTAGATCTCCAACTATATTATAAAGCAGTAATCATAAAAAGTAATATTAGTTAAAAATAGAGAGGGTAATCAGTGGAACCAATTAGGTACATAACCTACGGAAGCAAACACAGTAGCATAATGTTCAATAAACCTAAAGAACCCAGTTACTGGAGAGGATTCACTATTTAGCAAAGCTTCTAGAAAAACTGAACAGCAGTCTGGTGGTAATTAGTTTTACACCACCTCATGCCATATACCAAGACAAGCTCCAGATGGATACATGACCTAGATATAAAAGATCACATCACAAACAAATGAGAAGAGCAAGAAAGATATTACCTTTTACATCCACAAATTCAAAAGTAATATGAAAGTGTTATGATGAAGCAGGTGCTAAAGAGGATAAAAACTTTTTTGCAAAAATAAATCTAACATAATTAAAATTAGAAAGGAAATAGCTAAATGGGGAAAGGGCTTTGCAGTTAGTTTCTCCTATTCAAAAAAACAACTCATAACCGAGATATACAGAAGGAACTAATTCAACTTTGTAAGACTAAGAACCATTCCCCACCAGATAGTCAAGAAATGTGAATAGGTAGCCTTCAAAGGAAGAAAGTCCAGGTTTCAATAACCACATTTTAAAATGAAATATCTAATTAAAGAAATGAAAATTAAAGCAAATTTAAAGTTCTGCCTTACACCCATCAGATCAGCAAAGATATTTTAAAAAAGGAAAATGAAAAATGCTAGGGGAACTGTGGGAAAACTGGCAGTGAAGCTATGAATTGGTACAAGCCATTTTGGAAAGCAAAACAATTTGGAACTGAGCCCAGAAAGATACCAACATCCATAATGTTTGACTCAGATTACCATTAATAGACCTATACCTTCAAGGAAAACAGTGAAAGAGAAAAAGGAGAGATAGATAGATAGATAAAAACATACACACATGCATACATATGTACATATTTATATATGTATTTGTGTTTATATACACATGTATATGTGTATAAACTCTTTTCACATTAACCAAAAGTGTAAAAAGGAGGTGAAATGGCTAAATAAATGCACTCTCATGTTCTTTGAGTCAAAAAGGCAATCTTAAGTTATGCTAAGAGTTCTTAATGGGACACAAATAGTCTAAGAGACAGAGATTTAGAGGACGGAGTTCAAGCTCAAGCATTGAGCAACAGCAACGAGCGACAGTATCTTCATTTCTATACAGGATTTAATAAGCTGAGCCAGAAGGAGCCAGGATCACATGGGCAACAGGCAAAAGAAGAAACCAAATGGAGGAAGGCTTGCTGCAGCAGAGAAGGAAGAGACTCAAGAGGGACACTGGCCTCCTACACACATCTTGGAGCAGAAGACTTGAACTGAGGCTGCCTGTTGTATTCACTTCTTTAAAGGCTGAGAGAAGTTTGTTTACTTAAGTCTGCTTTTCTCCCACTTCTCCCTGGGCTGGAGAATTCTGGAGATTCTGCCTCCTTCTTTTACTTAAACATTTCCTATATCCTGAGTTTTGCTCATGCATAAAGGGTCAAAAGTTAGTGAGAAACAAAGATAATTTTAATTTAGGTTAGAGAACCAAACCTCTCTAAAGTAAGGAATTTTTTTTAACTGGAGCTTTGCAGCTATTGCGACTGTATTCTCTGCTTTTTATCTGATCAAACCTACATAAAATACCAAAGGAGGGGCCCACAAGGACCTGAAGGGTTATTACTTTATCCCTAGGGGAAAGAAAAGCAAAATAAATGTTATAACAAAAGATGCCTAATTAGATCTCTGGGGATAAAAGAGGAATAGGGGAGATGACTGAGAGAAGTACCAGACTGCTAAACGTGCCCTCCAAAGCAACAAGCACAATGATCCATGTTATATAAGTACACACATAATTAATACAATTTTTAGAAGATCCTAGCAGTTTGAAGGTTCAGAAAAGGTCTCATCCTGAAGGCAGCATCTGAGCTGAGCTTTGAAGAAAAATAAGGATTCTAAGAGGAAGAAGCAAGGAGGGAACCATGGATACCTGTGACATAGAATGGCAAGTAGGCTTCTTTGGTTGGCCTGGAGAGGGCACTAAGGGAAACAGGCTTGTAACCCACTCTTAAAGTAGGCTGGATATAGATCCTAAAGGGCTCAGATTTATAGGGAAATGTAGACAAGAATTACACAGAGCGAAAAAGCAGAATTTAAAATCTGCGTGGTCAGAGTGCTTGTTCTGATGAAATCTCAGATGGTTCAACTAACGTTAAGGATAATAACAACAATAGCATTTACACAGAGTTTTAAGATGTACAAAGCATTTTACAAGTATTTTCACTCAACAACCCTGAGAAATAGGTGCTATTATCAATCCCATTTAATAGATGAGAAAATTGAGGCTCAGAGAGTTGCCCAGGGTCACATAGACAATAAGTATCTGAGACTGGATTAGAACTCGAGCCTTTCTGATTCCAGGTGCTATGCTCCATTTATTACACCACCTAGCTGCGTCACAGCTTAGAAGGGCTTATTTGCAAACAGCATGTACTTTTTGTTTTATCATTTAATAAAGAAAAATATTTTCTTTTTCTTTTGCACCTGCTGTATCTAAAAAATCATTTGCTCTCCCCTCCAAGCTATTTCCTTCTTTTCACTCTAGTTCTCTTGATTTTTCTCCGTCCACACATGTCATTGTATGCCTTGGTCCTGGGATTTATACCTATTTGGGGGGCATTTCAAGTCTCTTCTTTGCAGACTAGTTCAGCGGCCTTGATTTGAGCCTATTTCACTCTGTTCTGTTTTGGAAATGTTACTTAAAAAGCATCATCTAGTTCATCTTGAGTCTTTTTCACTGACACTTTTCCCTCTTATTTCCTTAAGCTTATTGAAGTTGACTTTCCAGCAATTCATTTTCTTCAGTTGGTTCTTTTGACTCCCTTTGATGTTTGACCAAAGCATTCTCTTCTTTAAATGAGTTTTCTTAATTAACTTAGATGCTCATTAAAGATAAATGACTATTGCAAGCAATGCAAAAGTCAGACAAATGGCTGAATTACAAAAAATATAGTGTCAACTCCACCCCTTCAACCAACATGCACATACCACTTCACATCTAAATGGCATTTCTACCTAACCACATCCAATTTTTCATTCAACTCTTTTGTCATCTACAACCCATCGACTTTACTGTAATTATGTGTACGTGTGTCTATGCGCTGCCCAGTAGTCACTTAGGCTGATGATTGATAATACTTCAATCCCTTTATGATGTTTTATCATAATAGTGGAGAGTTTGTAGCCTAAGCAAGATTAAAGAGGTGCCCAAATATTTAATATCTCTCAATGAAATAGATGTTGCTAATTTCCATAAGAGTGGTATAAGATTGCTGAAGTACAGCTTACGAATGTTAAATGAAAGACATACTATTCTTCTCGCTGACAAAGTATTCATATTTTAGATTTGAATTGTATTAGATGATCTTTGGTCCTTTCCAGCTCTAATATTTTATGATTCTAATGTGTGTTGGGGGTGGGATTAGGTCACCAAAAGAAAAAACCTTAAGTCATTACTGAAAAACTGAAATTTCTAATGAACCATAGTTACTATAAGGACTAAAGCAGAAATATCAGTTCTGAAAATTATTCTTAAATTAATTAGTCACATTTTATGAAGTGTTGTCCATTTTAATTCTTTTTAAAAATTTTCACTTTTTAAAGAATATGAGGTCATAGTTGCATGTATAATCAATTCTTCCAAACCTGGATCCCTTCAAGCTATCAAGAATTTACCATATGATATCATAGGATATTCACTTAAAGTAGAATGCAAAATAAATAAAAAGCACATCAAATCAGGCAGCAAGTGAGCCTTTATCCATTTTTCCCAAACTGTAGGAGTTTTATCTACAAGTCCTATTGAAAAGCATTTGTTACATGTCTGCTATACATAAAGCACTCTGCCAAACACTGGGGAGATTTAATGATAAATAAGGCATTATTCCTGTTATCTAAGAGGTTACACTTAAGGAAAAGGGACACAAATAACTATAATCCAAATATGAGCAAAAGTAAAAGACAATGTTATGATAGGAAAAAATATAATTTCCAAATGTTAGAAGCAGGGATGTCTTCATGGACAAGGTGGTATTTGAGCTAGGTCGTAAAAGATAAATTGGATTTAACAAATAGAATTAGAGTTAGTATGGGGGGGGGGCAGTCATAGAGAATGCAGATTGAATTTTTTTAAGTACAATGGAAAAAGACACTTGCTTTGGGTTCACTTTTTCAGTACCTGGGTTCAAATACTACCACTGTCACTGACAATGTAACTTTGGATGTGACCAAACCTCCCTGGGAGTTTTTCTCAGCTATAAAAGAAGGGAATTAGAAGAGATGACTTCTAAACATATTTCCAACCCTAAAATTGTGACCATCCTGCCTACCTTTCTGAATCTGTTGCTTTCCAGTAGCCGATGTGCCATAGAAGACAGGGAGTAGTCCTCAAACAGAGAAAGGCATAGTTTCAAGTTCCCTTATGACTGTGTAGCCCTGAGCAAATTCAGCCTCTCTGTGCGCCACCAAAATTCTCAAACTAGAAGTTGAATAACAGTTTCCAAACTATATTGGTAAAGGAATTTTTCTAGTGAGAACTTCCTACACAAATGAAATCACAGGTCTTGATCTCCCCATACCCCCAAATAGATTTGTTTGCAGTTTAGAACTAACCAAGAAAAATGACAAATAGGTATCCTGTTAAATTCAGGTGTATTTGCATTTCTTAGAAGTTTCCTCTCTTGCATTTGCAATAGAAGGTCTTTTTCCCTACATGTATGTATCAAAATGCCGACCAACCAATCATCTTATATTTATTGAGTACCTACTATGTGGAGGTGGGCATTATAGAGGGATATAGATACATGGGTCTAGGTCAAGGTAAAAAAAATAGAGGTATAAAATACAGTTTTGTAGAATCTAGCATAGGTCCTTCCATATAAATAGCACCCAACTAATATCTGTTGAATTAAACGTATAAGATCTTATAAAAATGTTCCTCATTTTGGGTAAAAAAAATTCTCAGTTATTGCTCAGTTATTACTTTAAATATAATTTTGGGACTTTTCATCAAAATAATAAATAACAGGCAGTAAAAGTCATGGTTAATTTATCAGAAAACATATTTTGTTCATTATTTTCCTATGAACTATTTATATATGTAACAGACAGGTTTCTATCTTATAGAAAGAATGATTATAAAAATGCAAAGCTAGCAGTCAGTTGACAAACATTTATCAAGGGTCTACTTTATGCTAAGCCTTTTGCTAATCAAGTCTTCAAGAAGTAAGTCACCCATATTTGGTTTTGAAACACAGAAATACAAACTCTTCCTCAGAGTCTATCCCTGATTTCTTCCTGCATTAGTTCTCCTTATTATAATTTTTTCATTCCTGCCTCCAACCCCCATGCCTAGCAAAGTATCTGGTAAACATTTAATAAATGTTCATAGATTCATTCATTCATTCCCTCATTCATTTTGACAACAAGATGTTGTTTCTTAGTCACAAAATAATCCACAAAACAAATAAAGCTGGCTGCATGTCCTGGTATGCTTGACACTTTTAATGGAAATATGAGAAGCAAATTAACATGGTAGACAATGAGTAGATCTTAGAGTCAGGAAGACTTCTGTTCAAATTCAACACATTCTGGCTATGTGACCTTGAGTAAATCACTTAATCTCGATGTTTTAGGCTATTCTAAAACTATCCATTGCAGAACAATTGCTGACCTATATTGACAGGTGAAGCAGAGGTCCTTCTTAAAATGGTAGCCCCAAGGAGGAAAAAAGAGAGTCAGAGTGAAGGTTACTGTAGGGTGGAAATGCGTCAAGAGAGGAGAAGGAGTAACAAGAGATATAGGCAGCAGTGAGTGACATGAAGAATGACTAGGACCTTTCCCAAGATGGTGATGAGAAAGCTGAGGTACTAGAGGCAAATGACTTTTCCAAGAAGAAAAGCAACAATCCTGGATAATCTACAAAGTCAATAGTCATGTCTTAAATGATTGAATAAACAAAACATTGAATAAATGTTTTGAGAAAGGGTTTTTTTTCCTATCATGATGAAGGATACTTTCAATTGTGAAAGTCGATCTGCATATTAAGAGTATATACAGTAGACATGGCACTCTGCAGAACATCACTGAGGAGAATGTTGCAGTGACAACATGCCTAACCACACACAGGATGCACAGCATGCTCGTTTCAAAGGTATGTGCATATCCATATTAATCAGCAATCAATCGAAGCAATAAGCATGAATAACTCAGCAAAGCAGTCTTGCGGCAACGATACTATTTATCAGCCTACATGTCAAACCCAATTTAACTATAAGCAATTGTTTACACATAAAATAATTAACAAACAGACATTGCTATAGCATGAATATAACACTTAAAACATGGCAAAATGAACATACTAGCAAAACAAGTAAGCATGCTCATGCAGTATTTATGTAGAGAAGTAAGCATATGTAATTATATTCAAGGCACATTTCCCTCAAGTGATCTTGTCACCTAGAGACATATGTAGCTATATCTTCAGAGTTACCTGTAACATCACAACACAGCCTTGGTCTAATAGGTCTAGTTCCCTTGTCACTGATCTCAGCTCTAATACCAGAGCTAGTAGTTGGTATGAGCTGACCACCAATATCATTAAAGAATTGCTTGTCTCTACACCTGGACTGGGAACCATAACAGATTGGCTATCAGTATGTTTGAGTTCTATGGGTTGAATCAGTACCCTAGATGTCTCTATAGCAGTTCTGGACAGGAGAGGACTTTCTTCAAGTCTTTTCTGTATGCTCTGGAGTCTGCAGTTGCTTCGGGTACATCTGGCCTCCAGCTTTGAGAGAAAATATGGATGATGCCAACCCCAGTTCAGGAAGAAGTTGACATGAGAGGAGCTAGCAATCTCCATCATGTTCCTATCCCAAGATTGCCACACTTTGAAGAATTTGCCTTGGGAAAGATATGGAACATTCTCTCTCTCTCTCTCTCTCTCTCTGTCTCTCTCTCTCTGTCTCTCTCTCTCTGTCTCTGTCTCTCTCTCTCTCTCTCTCTCTCTCTCTCTCTCTCTCTCTCTCTCTCTCTCTCTCCTCTCATTCCTCTCTCTCTCTCTCCCCTCATTCCCAATAGGAGAATTCCTTCACTCTCTTTTGTCTCATATATATTCTCCTAAGTAAATTTTCTCTGATTTCTGTTTATTATCAATTTGGATAGGTAGGCTTCTTTGCAGAGGAAGAGAGAAAGACAGAGAAAGAGAGAGAGACAGAAACTGACAGAGAGAGAGAGAGAGAGAGAGAGAGAGAGCAAATCTGTGTTCTTTTTCACTGTTATCATTTTAAGGATGAAGAAATCATCTCAAACACATTACATATTATTTTAAGAAATCACTTCAACTTAGATGACTTAAAGATTCATCCCTCTAATTACTTGCATTAGACTCTGCAGACAAGTATTTCACAGTTAGACATGAATCTTTTGTATCTAGAAACAACTATGAGATCATTTGCATAAATATAAAGTGGTTAGGAAGCACGTGAGCATCACTATTTTTACTCCAGCTTTTTGTTTTGATCAGTAGAAAGCCTCGGGTAGCCCAGTGAAATTCGAGAGTTCATTATTTTATTTCATGCTGATTATTAGTTTCATTATTATGTAAAAGTGAGACATTCATGCATTTCTTTCTATCAATAAGATCAGTATTCAGCCACAAAGTTATTTTAAATGAAGTGGGAAGAGTTTGCTGGCTACATTATGTTATGGTAATGAATTATTTTCAAAGATGTCAAGTTATGCTTCAAGAGTTTTACATAAAATAGTATTTGTATCCAAGAAAGGTTGGGAAAAGAGAGAGGTGTAAGACATCAGAAATTAAATAATTTTTACCCTATTTTACTTTTTCCCAATTACATGTCAGGACAATTTTTAGCATTCATTTTTATAAGATTTTGAGTTTCAAATTGTTCTCCCTCCCTCTCTCACCTCCATTCTTTCGAAAATTGTAGGCAATTTCATATAGGTTATACATATACTATCATGTAAAACATTTCACAGTGTGAAAGAAGAAACAGCCATAGGAAAGGAAAAATGAAAAAGAATAAAGTGAATGAATGTACCTCAGTCTGCATTCAGAATCCTTCAATTCTTTATTTGGACATGGATAGCACTTTCATTCATGAGTTCTTTGTACTTGCCTCGGATCACTGTGTCGCTGAGAAGAGCTGAGCTTTTCATAACTGATCATCACACAGTGCTGCTGATGTACATGCTGTGTACAACACACATAATTCTGTGCACAATGTTTTCCTGGTTCCACTCATTTCACTTCGCATCAATTCATAGAAGTTTTTCCAGGTTTTTCTGAAATCTCGTTCATAATTTTTTTATTGCACAAGAATATTCCATTGCATTCATACACCACAGTTTGTTCAGCCAGTCCACAATTGATGGCCATCTTGTCAATTTCTAATATTTTGTCAACATGAAAAAGGCTGCTATGAATATTTTTCTTTTCCACTTTTTTCTGATCTCTTTGGGATGCAGACTTAGTACTGGTATTACTCGATCAAAGGGTATGCACAATTTGGTTGCCCTTTTGGGCATAGTTCCAAATCACTTTTCAGAATGGTTGGATCAGTTCACAATTCCACCAACAGTGCATTAGTGTCCCAATTTTCTCACATCATCTACAATATTTATCATTTTCCTTATTTTTCATATTAGCCAATCTGATATGTATAAGGTGGTACCTCAGACTTGTTTTAATTTGCATTTTTCTAATCAAAAGTGATTCAGAGCACTTCTTCATATGCCTATAAATATCTGATTTCTTCATCTAAAAGCTGCCTATTTATATCCTTTGACCATTAATTAGTTGGAGGAAGGCATGCATTCTCATAAATTTGAGAAATGACATCTTTATCTACACCTGCTGTAAAGATTGTTCCCCAGTTTTCTGCTCTCCTTCTAATCTTGTTTGCATTGGTTTTATTTGTACAAAAGCTTTTTTTTATTCTAGTATAATCAAAAAATATCTATTTTACATTTTATAATGCCTATAACTCACTTAACTTCTTTAACAATCTGGATGCTATACCACGTGATGCATATATGTTTGGTATTGATATTGCTTCATTATCTATGGAACCTCTTAGCAAAATGCAGTTTCCTTCCTTATCTCTTTTAATTAGGTCTTTTTTCTTGCTTTTACTTTGTCTGAGAAGAGGATTGCTAGCCCTGCTTCTTTTTTACTTCAGCTGAAGCATAATAGATTCTGCTCAAGCCCCTTTCATTTACTCTGTGTATAACACTCAGCTTCAAGTATGTTTCTTGTAAACATTATATTGTAGAATTCTGATTTTTTTTTATTCACTCTGCTACATGCTTTTGTTTTATGGGAGAGTTCATCCCACAGAGTTCATCTTTTGTCACATTCCCAGTTATGATTAATAACAATGCATGTGCCTCCATCCTATTTTTCCTCCTGTTTGTCCATTCCTTTCACCTTTTCCCTTCTCATCAGTATTTTACTTCTGCCTACCACCTCCCCTGATCAGCCCTTCCTTTTCTCAGTCCCCACCCCTTTCCTTAATCTCCTCTCCTTCTAGTTCCCTATCAGGGAAGATAGATTTCTATATTCAACTGATTATGTATGCAATCCCCTCTTTGAGTCAATACTGAGGAGATTAAGGTTCAAGCAATGCCCATTGCCCACCCTCCCAGCTTTCCCTCCATTATAATAAGTCTTTTGTGTCTCTGCATATGAGATGATTTACCCCATTCTACCTCTCCCTTCTTTCTGCATGAAGTGTACTCCTCTTTCTCATTCCTCAATTATTTTTATGTAATTCCCTCAAATTCACCTTATGCCAGTACCATCTGTCTATGCATGTTCCTTCTACTTATACTATTAGTGATTCAATTTTTAAGAATTACAAGTATCATCTTCTCATGAAGGGACGTAAACAGTTCAGCTCTATTGAATCCCTTGTTTTCTTTTCCCCTTTTACCTGTTTATAATTCTCTTAAGTCTTGATGTTGAATGTCAAATTTTTGGTTTAATCCCAATCTTCTCCTTTTGAAAGCTTGAAATCCTTCCATTTCATTGAATGACCATTTTTCCCCTTGATGTAGCATGTTTAATTTTGCCAGGCAAGTCGTCGTGTTTGTCCATTGCCAAAGAAGATCATGCCATCAGAGATATAATGACATGACTTGAACTTGACTTTGTTTTGGGTGAAGGAGGGATATGCAAGTCACCAGCTTCACTTCTCCTCCAGAGCCATCTGAATCCAGTGACCAGATATTCATCAGGATGATCCAGGAGATGACCCAGGATGCACCAGGAAACCTTGGGCCCATTAGGCCATGGTCTATGCAGGTACTCACTTAGGGTGAGGTAATACCCATTCACTGAATAGGCCTGTTTAAGAAGTAACCAGGGCAAGGTCCCTTTAATGAGGCCAAGAAAATAAAGACATCAGGCTGGGAGGGAAACAGCAACAGTTACTACTGATAATCACTCTAAAGCTAGGGGGGTCCAGAAGCCCTTGCCAGGCAAGTGATTCTTGGTTGTACTCCTAGCTCCTTTGCCCTCTGGAATATCATGTTTCATGACTTCCGATTCTTTAAATTTACAGCTGGCAAGTCATGTGTAATCCTGATTGTGGCTCCCTGATATTTGAATTGTTGCTTTGTGGTCACTTGCCAATTTTTTCTCTTGACCTGATAGTTCTGAATTTTCACTATAATATTCCTTGGAGTTTTTATTTTGGTAACATTTTCCTGAAGTAATAGGTGGATTCTTTCAATGACTTTTTCTGCCCTTTGGTTCCAAGATATCAGGGCGGTTTTCCTTGATAATTTCTTCAAAGGTGCAGTCTGGGTCTTCCTTTTGATTGCAGCTTTCAGGTACTCCAATGATTCTCACATTATCTCTCCTTTCAAGGTCAGTTGTTTTTCCCATGAGATATTTTACATTTTCTTCTATTTCTTCATTCTTTTGAATTTGTTTGATTGATTTTTGATGTCTCATAGAGTCCTAAGTTTCCCTGTGCCCAATTCTAACTTTTAAAATGTTGCTCCCTTTAATCAGCTTTTGTACTTTCTTTTCCACTTGACCAGCTGTACTTTTTAAGGAGTCATCTTCTTCAGTGAATTTTTATATCTCCTTTTCCATTTGGCCAACTCTGCTTTTTGAGCAGTTGTTTTCTTTTTCTAAGCTGTTGACATTTTTCATAATTCTCTTGCATCATTCTCATTTCTTTTCCCTATTTTTCTCCTACCTCTCTTACGTGATATCAAAGTTCCTTTTTTTAAGTTCTTCCATGAGTTTTTTCTGGTCTTGAAACCACTTCCCATTTTACTTTGGGGTTTTGTCCAATGACACTGTTGTCCTCTTCTGAGTTTGTGTCCTGATCTTCCTTGTCTCCATGATAACTTTCAGTGGTCAGATACTTTATGTTCTTGTTTGTTGCTCATCTTTTTTGGCAATTTTGTTTTCTTTTAAATTTGATCTCTACTCCTAGGGTGGAAAGGGCACTGTCTTAGACTTCTTGTGCAAGGAGCCACAGGCCCTGGATGTTTACCTAGTATTACACTGATGTTTCCCTGAGACTCACAGGGACCCTCATGTCTGGTATTATGCTGAAGGATGCATTGGGGGGTGACTGGGGCTGCTGGAGGCCATAGGGTTCCTCAGCTTACCTGGTGCTGAGCCAGAGTTCTCATGGGTATCTGGTTTGTACTGAGGCTTGTGGTGTGTTGTTGCATATCTCCAGCACTGAAGCATGTGGTGGTGTGGCCACTGGCTGCTGCCTATTTCTTTAGGCACCTATAAGGCTAGCATCCATCTGTTTGCCTGGGGCTGCACTGAAGCACTGGAGGTTAACTTGCTTCCCTAGATTACACTGAAGCACTCAGTGGTTCTAAGAGCTGGAGTCTGCCCAGTTCTCTGTCTATGCTGAGGCAGATGAGGGGTCCTGGTGTTGGTGTTTGCCTGCTCTACTACACTGAGGCTCTGGATCTATTGCTGGTTTGCTGAGGTGGGGGCTTACTGCTGGTTTGTTGGGATGTTTTCTGTCCTGGACTACACACCCCTTTTAACTGAGTAGGACAAACAATCTTCCAAGTTTCTTGGGCTCAAAGATTGTTTCACCCCATCTTTTTGCTGGTTCTATTATCCCAGGCTATGTTTTGGATGCTACTTTATGGTTGTTTGGAGGTGAATATGACAGAGTTACAATGACTGATTGCTTACTCCATCATTGACTGCTTACTCCACCATCTTGGTTCCCAGAAGTCCTACTCAACTAAATAATTTTTAAAACCTAAGTTAAACTCATCTGAAATCATCAGTTCTTTCAAAATAATTTATCTTCTTTTTAAAAAAATATATAACTAAAAAAGCATATTGCTGCTCTAATTTCCAAATGCAAGGGTAAAGGTAGGTATACATTTTTCTGAAGAATATGGTAGAACTTGTTATAAAGAATAAAATATCTCTTAAACACAAATGAGACTAAAATACTTAATTTCTTCATTCTGTTTTACAAGATCTGTACCATCTACCTTGGATATGTATTTTTATATAGATCTAACCCAGAGGTAGTGAAACTGCTGATTGAAGGCCACATATGGGGCTCCAAGTCCTCAAGTGCAGTCATATGACTGAATCCAAACTTCACAGAACAAACCCCCTTAATAAAAGGATTTTTTTCTATAAAACTTGGACTCAGTTAAAAATCTGCACCCAAGAATCTAAAAGATCCCTGGACTCTAGCCCACTGTTCTTTCCCAAAATCATACTACTTTCCCTAGAAGAATAAAAGTAGATCTAATAAAAGATTTTAAAATTTCAATAGTCTATCCAATGAAATCCAATAGAGTTTTCTTTGAGTAAATGCATAATGGTCAGTTTACAATATTAATCAAAAACAGATAAAGCCAGGGGTTTGATGATATATGTTTCACAACTGACTCTCCAGCACAGAAAAAATATGCAGCACACATTTCAGTTTAATTTTCATTTTTAATGTTCTCTTTCTCATTTTTTTAAGTCTAGATGATCAAAAAATAATAAATCAAGCTATCATTTTTAGCTTTTATTGATTTCAGAAGTGTAAATGAGTCTATTCAAAATTTAACCATCAGCTCTAGCAAGGGCATATGAGCTAGCACCAGCCCATCCCTGAGTATAGGGATGAAAACAGATCCAAAGGAATCAGAATTTGTCTCAGGGATTGGAAATGATATGGATGACATTCCTTCCATAGAATAGAAACAACTAAGCATCTTCTTAGCTAAAATAACTAGAATCAGAAAATACCAGATGGCATGTGATTCTTCACTTTTTCCTTTCCCTACACCTCCCTCCTCCCCATACAGGTGAATTCCCTCCCTTTCCAGTTGCATTAGAAAGCTCTACTAGTTATGGCTCTAGGGCAAAATGAGAGAATCTTGATAGATGAGTTCAGTCATGAAATATATTGAGTTAGCAAAGTCAGAGATGGTTCCAGGATTTCAATTCAATTGAATACAAATTAATTGAGTGCTACATTTCCTGCACTATCCTAGGTGCTAAGGGTACAATGCCTACCAACTTTCCAGAGTACTTGCAAATTGTCATAAGTTTCCTCTTGAATTTTAACTCTTTGGAATAATGCCCATTCCAAATCATGGGCTGTTTTCCTTAAGTCAACACTGCTGTACTTTAGGGAGTAGCAAAGCTAGTCTCGTAATTACTCAAGTGAATTCATCTACTATCCTCATACCAGGAATTTTTACTCAGGCCTTAGTCACTAAAACTTCTTCTATAAGATATACAGACAGCTAGGTGATATAGTAGATAGTACTGGTCTTAATGTCAGGAAGAACTGAGTTCAAATCCTGCCTCAGACACCAACTAATTGTGTAACCCTGAGCAAGTCACATAACTTCTTTAGGTTTAAGTTTCATCAGATGCAAAATGGAGATATTAATAGCACCTACCTCCCAGAGTTGTTGTGAGGACCAAATAAAATAACCTACATAAAGTGTTTTACAAACATTAGAGCACTATATACATGCTAACTTTGTTCTTATCATTATCCACTGCCCAATGGAATATTATCCATATCATTCATTATCCATTGTTCTATGGAATAAAATATCCAAAAAGGAAAATGGGATAATTCTGCTTTAAATCTATTTCTACTTAAAATGTGCTTGCTATACAAATATATTATTTGAGCTGTTGTACTTTATATCCTTTACTTATTAAATGAGAGGTAATACAGCCCTTGGAATCTGGAAGACTTGGATTAAATTCCACATGTGACACCTACTAACCATGCAGCAAGGTATTTCATTACTTGGTGCTCTGGACAATCCTTGAAGAGTAAGCACCAAACTGAATTGATAGAGGGGATTCCCTCACTGAGAGTACCCTAAACCAATAAAATCTTAGGTACTGTCTGAAAAAAAAACCAACCCTCAACTTGTTAAAATAAGCCAAATACAAATTGCTTTCTGAAATACAAGGTTTTGGGGGTTAACAAGTTGTTTTTGTTTTGTCACCTGGAGTTCTGCTTTCACTGGTAAAGGGAACTCCTAGTGAGGAAATTCTTTCACCAATAGAGACTAACAATTCTTAGAATTATCAAAAGTTGCTTCTTAAACTGCTGGTCATGACCTCATAATAGGGTCATATAACAAAATGTAGGGCTGTGAAAAATTTGGCAATAATAAAAGGTTTCTGAATGTGCAACAACCAAAACAATTCAAAATCAAACGTAATAAATCCCAGGTGTTTCTGGACACGCTTGCCCATGTTGCATCAAGTGACTTCAGCTCAGCCTTGGATCCACACAGTTTGCCAAGTTTTCAATAGACATAGGTTTAAAACTTGATTTTCCTAAAAAGTCATTAAATGAACTTTGGCTTGAAATTAGGACAGAATTTCCAACAATTTCTGAAATGGCCCTAAACATTTTGTATTATGCATTTATGTAAAACAGCATTCTCGGGATTCATGATTATAAAATCAAAATATAGATCAACTCTGAGAAATGCTGAAGATGCTCTGCATCCTGCAGTATCAAATATTCTGCCAAGACTTAATTCTTTATGTAAAAATAAACAAGCACATCCATCTCATTAGTATGCAAATTTGCATTCATATTTAATAAATCATAAAAATTATATGTATACCAAAATTGTTTTAAAATAAATTTCTTTATGATTTATAATCAGTAAATGTTTGATTTGTATACCAGAGGTTATATAAAAATGTCTTGATTAAAAAGGGGTCACAAGTGGAAAAAGCTTAAGAAGCCCTGACCTAGAGCATTGCAAAATTTAATGATTTGCCCAGGATCTCATGATCAGTATGTGTCACAGATAGAATGTGAACCCAGGCCTTCCTGACTCTAAGACAGAATGCTTATTCACAGAACCATGTATCTTCCAGTACTAGAGAAAGAAAAAAAGTTCTTTATTCATTTTTTATGATAGGAAAGAGTTACTCATTCCTAATTTATTAGATGACATTTTTCAGCCTCTTACATCTGTCAAATTATGGGATTCATTTTATCAGGGATGTAGAGTTATGGTGTTAAGTCTTTTTATTGTAATCCATTTTATGTATTCTTTCTTTTGATTTGTGACTTTCATTATTGAGAGTCCTCAGTTAAGTTCCAACAGGAATTTAAGCAGCCAGAAATATGAAGGAATATAGGAATCACAACAGTTATTAACATGGTTAATCATAGAAGTTACAGACGTTACCAGACAGACAAAACTTAAATATTCTTGAAATGGTATTATCACATTTTTAAAATGTTAGCACACAGTATACATTCTGACCTAATTATAATTAAACTCATTAAAGAAAGAATTTCAGGTGACAAAGGAAAAATATAATGAAAAGATTTCCACATTATATACCTGTGCCAGATCCTTCCTCCATAGAAGTTTGCTGTTATTTATTGTGTATACTAACTATGTTTTTTCCCCTTTTTGTAAAACCTGGCACCGAGAAAGCAGCTATCCAAGGAGCCAAGAAACACGAATTGGAGTGCAGTTGGGGATGAGGTTTAAACCAAAGCACATAGTTTTAAATGGAAAGTATTTTGGGTCTAAAAGTAAAAGATCTGAAGAAACTTTGAGCATATGGTCAAATTCAAATAAATATTATCATGGAGGCCTAGACTGTATCAACTTGTGAACAAAATAACTTCAGCAAGGAAAGGATAGATATAACAATCAAGGTAAAAAAAAAAAAAAAGCCAAGTCTCTGCCTTCAAGAAACTTATAACTTAATGAGAAGGTACTGGGAATGGGGAAATGATGGGATGGCCAAATGAAGGCAGCAAGGTGAGAAATAAAGAGATAGCTGTCCTTAAAAGGATAGTTCTGGGAAGAACTTTCTGCACTGCCCTTAAATCAAAGGAATCTGATGGGTAGAGAGTGCTGATGAAATGTGAGTTCCAGAGTTGATAGGATCTTACAGGATAAAAATGTTCCTGGGAAAAAGAACAAGTAACTAGGTAGAATAGTGGATTTAGTGCTGGACATCAAGTCAAGATGACTGACCTAAGTTCAAATTGTGCTCACTAGATTGTGATCCTGGTAAAGTCACTTACTTGTTATGGGCCTCAGTTTCCTTAACTTTAAAATGTGTATAATAATAGCATCTGCCTCACTGATTCTCTGTACTCATTTAGGTATACCATCAAAAATCAATGACAAGGCTCCCTGCCAAGTCCATGTCCAGAGGGTCAAGGTTAAAAGAAATGATGATAACTTCCTCATTGACCAGAGACTCAGAAAAAGTCTTAGGGAATGTATATAGAAGGGTATGCCTGTTAGGGCCCAGATCTCCCATCCTAAAGAATTTGACCAGAAGCCCTTCCTGACTCCCCCTTACTCCTAGTCACTTCCCTCAGCTGATTATCTTCAAATGTGTACTGTGTTTATCAATTTATTGCTTTCACATTGTCTTCACCATTAGAGTTTCCCTGAAGAAGACCTTGACATCCTTTCCTTTCCCTTCCTCTTCCAAAACCTTAAACCTACTGCACTCTGAAGCCCATAGACTGGACAACTCTACATCCCTGCCCAAGTTCCACTTAAGGGTTGTTTTCTGGACCCTCCTGGTTTCAGAGTGATTATCAACAGTAACTGCTGCTGTTTCCCTCCCAGCTTGATTTAGTTATTTTTTCTTTGGCTCATTAAAGGGGCCATCCCCTGACTACTTCTTAAACAGGCTTATTCACTGAATGGGCATTACTTCACCCTAAGACAATACCTGAGTAAGCCTTGGCCTAAAGGGTCAAGGTCTCCCATTGTATCCTGGGCCATCTCCAGTCATCCTGATGCATATCTGGTCACTGGGTTCAGATGGCTCTGGAGGAGAAGTGAGGCTGGTGACCTCCCTCGCTCAAAACAAAGTCAAGTGTGAGTCATGTTACCCTTTCTATGGCATCATGGGCTTCTTCGAAAACAAAAGACAAATGCCAACAACAACCACAACAACATTAGAAAGTGAGCTTCTCAAGTGTAGGGACTACCTTGTGTCTTTCTTTGTACTTCCATTGCACAGCACAGTGCCTGGCATGTAGGAAGCACTTAATACTTGTTGACTGAATGAAAACTGAGGCTTGGGGAAGCAAATTCTAGAAAGGTTAAAACTTCTATCGCTTTGCTAACATTAAGTCAGTTGCTATAGATGGAGATATAATCAAAGATCTTATACAAATACATGTCAGGGAATTCTCTCAACATTGTGGGAGAAGTATACACATCAGTATGGGTCCAATGACCATGGGTCAAAGATAGGAGATCAAATTAAAAGCAAAGAGATTCATTAACATGCTGCATACAGATCCTGGGATACAGATTTGGTTTTTATAACCTTTCAGGCCTAATAATAGCATAGAGTCAATCAGCAGCATCCTATGATGCCTTCAGATAGATAAGTAAAACATCTCACAGGAGAGGAAAGGGTAGAGAAGAGGGGGATGAGTCAAAAGAGAAAGGGGAGTGTTTGGAGCACAACTGGCAAAATTCATTATCAGAATAAGAAAATATCCCCTATTCAAAGGGAGGAGATAATGGAGAAGAGACAAAATAATTTTACCATTGTGAAAGAAATCATTTTAGAAAAAACTACAGGGATACTTATTCAAGGTAATCAAGTAGTTATTATAATAGCAGATAAATGGACATTTTACCACGTCTTGGAACAGTTTGTTAATATTCTTTCCCTCAACAAGATTTGAGGATTTTATACTATTAGGCTATCATTTGGTTGTGGAATCAGTCCATCAAAATGTTGCAAAATAATTGTGGTTCCTGTTCTCTACACACACAAGATTGGTCTGATAGACTCTGAAGAGACCTAGTATAGGCCAGAGGTCAAAACTAGGAAGAAATATCTGATTCCTATGCAGCTATATAAAAGCAAAAGTCCACTAAGTGACGAGAATTTAGTATTCATGACTATAGGGAACCTTTGGCGAATTAATAAGACCTCTAGAAATTTTGTAATTGTACCTCTACCTATTCCTGTAGGGCCTAGTAGAAAATTCACAAAATCCTATAAAAAGAAAGGCTATGTGGTATTTTCAGAAAAGAGGAGGCAAGGCAGAAAGAAGATGGCAACATCTTCTTCCATAGACTAAGTTAAGTATCGAAGGACTCAGGCAAAGAACAGAGGGGAAATACCAGCAAAAAACCAAACAAGTAAAGCAAACAAAGCAGAGTTCAACAGTGAAGACCAGGCTAGCAGGAACAGCTGAAACACATAATATAGGAGCTGGATGTAATCTATGAAATCATCAAGACCACCCCCATCTGTTACAGATTATGGAACAGAGGCAGAGTCTTAGCACCTTCTCTTTGAGATTAACTCCAATATATCATGTATGTGGCTTTTGTATATAGCTGTGTGCATGTTATTTCTCCTATTAGACTGTGATCTCCTTGAGACTGATGACTAGTTTTTGATTTGGGGTTTTGCCAGGGTTGGCCTTTCTTTTTATCTTCCTTGCCTGACATAGTGCCTAACAATAATGCTACGTGACTTACTGACAAGTGCCATAGGCCTGTGCCATAAGAAAAGATCAATTATTTCACACTTTTATTTCTGGGGGGGGCGGGCAGGAAAGCAGTATATATTGAGACACTATGGGACTGGGAGCCAAGAGAAATCCCAAAATGCTGAATTTCACAAAATGTTAGGAATGTATCTCTCCTACAATTACAAGAAAAGTGAAGAAAAGAATACGTTAATTACACTGGCATGTTGGCAGCAGTAATTGGAAAGCTGGAATAGCAGAGATCAAGGCATATTAAACTCTACATGTCTAAAACTGAACTCATTATATTTCCCCCTAAAATCTTTCATCTCCTAAACTCTCTCATTTCTGTCAAAGTCACCACCACCACCTCCATAAAAAATAGCAAACATTTATTAAGTGCTGACTATATACCAAGGACTGTCCTCTGTACTAGGACATAAAAAGGGGAAAAAATGGTTCCTGCGCTCAAGGAACATACATTCTAATGGGAAGACATCATGAAAATAACTATGTACATACAAGATATATACAGGGTAAATTGGAACGTGAATCAGGGAGAAGGCATTAGAATCAAATGGATAAAGCAAGTATTGTAGAAGGTGAGATTTTTACTGAGATTTGAAGGAAACCAGAAAGTAAAGTAAGGAAGGGATGAGGAATTTCTAGCCAGTGAAACTAAATTATGCAGAAATATAGCTTCTTGTGCAAGGAACGGTAAGCAGGTCATTGTCACTGTGGAATAGAGCATGTGGGGGTATAAAGCATAAGAAGCCTGGAAAAGTTGAAAAGTGTCAGGTTGTGAAGAGTTTGAATATCAAACAGGGGATGTAATATTTGGTCCCTGAGGTAATAGGGAGTCAGAGAAGCTTAACTGATGAGTGAGAAGAATGACATGATCAAGACTTGTACTTCATAAAGATTACTTTAGTTGCAAAGTGCAGAATGGAGAATTAAGTCTAGGTGTGGTGGGGACTCCATCACTTGCTCCTAGTCTAAAATGGATAAACAAAATAAAACAAAACCAAGTCCAAATTAACGGGTCACAGAGTCTAAAGATGAGAAGTGGAAAGTAATCTCCCAACTCAGTTCATGATAATCCATGCTATGGATGAGCATGACCTTTGCTCCCTAGGATATAGTTTGAAAAAATAAGACTGTCCCCATCTGGAATTTTTAAAGATGCAGCCTGATCCAGTTATGCAATCAAGGGAAAAGAAACTATTCCCACCCACTTGGCAGGGGAATGCAGAATGTTCTCTCAAAGAGAGAAGTAGGTCTCTCCATTTTAGGTAATCTGGACATGTGTGAAACCCAGATACACATTTATCCATTGCCTCTCTCTTATTTTAATTCAATGTAGTACAGCAGGAAGAGAACTGGATTTGGAGTTAGAGGATATGATTTCAAATACTTACTCTGCTACTTAGAACCTTCAGGACTATGAACAACATTTTTAGTTCACTAAGCCTCAGTTTCCCAATCTACAAAATGGAGGGGGGTTAGCTCAAAACCTATGTCCTACAAACTCACCTATTATTTCTAGTTCTGTCCTTTGAGACTAAACAAAATAAATTCAACTCGCTTTTGATATGACAGCTCTTCAAATGCTTTAGGACAGCAAACAGGTATATCTTTCCTCAGGTCTCCAGGCTATGTTCCCAGATTTTACAACTGAATGTCATATGGTGTTGTTTTGGGTGCCCTCTGGCAATAATTTGACTTAGCCATGTGGACCTTGAGAAGGTAGCCTTTGATGTTTCAGGATCAATGTTGTGACTTTTTTCAGAAAACTTATTTATGAACACAATCTATACCATTAACAACTTCAGAATGTTGATGAAGTTGGTTTATTTTGGCAGTATTCACCAACTCCATCTCTGACAGATGCCAGTAAATCAAATCGCCAGGGTTGGCTGTTTTTTAGCAGAATTACCTGTTCTTGCATGTGCTAATGCTGCAGGATCCATAAAAATAAAAACCTCTGATAAATGTAGAATTTCATCATTCCAAAATTTCCAAAGAAGTCGCACTTATTGTTTACAGCACACAAGCTAATGCGTATGCTATGTGAGCAACACAAAATACAATCTGCCTACTTCAATTCTCTTACTTTCAGTGAAAGATCATTTCAGAACCAATGATTTATCTGAAGGTTGTTAAGCTGCTCTCTTGCTAGATAAGTGTAGCATTCACCCCGTGTAAGCACAGTTAGAGAATATTTTTACCATATTCCACTCCCAATGTTACTTTACTGATGTTACCTATGGTGCAAGGTTATTCATAACATGAAATGTTATTACAAAAATAGGATTTAATGAGAAACTTGATTTGCTGCTATAGGAAATACATAAGACTTTCAATCTTATTTTAAGATAAAAGATTAAATTTTAATGCTGCCAGTACCTGGAATTCTATTCAAGAATAAATATTAAAAGGAGTTTAAAGAAACTTGTGACCTAGAATCTTTTCAGCAAAAGTGTCACCTTTATCTAACAATGATTGTAAAGAGCATACCTGTAGAGCTGAATGGAACCTCAGAGCTTATCTGCTTCAGTTCTCTTATTTCATAGATAAGGAAACGCATCCAGAAAGGGTAAGTGACATGCCTAAGGTCATAGAGACAATAAGTGTCAGATATGGGATTTGAATTCAGATTTTCTGATTCCACAGTCAGTGTTCCTTCCCCTACATCAAGACTACAAGACTTGGGAATAACTTTCCTCAAAACACTCTAACATAAGATCTTTGACAGTAAGGATCGTGTGACTTTATAACCCTAGCACCTGTCAGAATGCCTGGTACATACTAGATGCTTCATCAATCTTTATTGAGTGATTGACATATTCTTCACATTACATAAACTAATAATTCATACAAGATAAAGCATTGGAAGCAGGCTAGCAAAGAGGTGCATGTGGTCTATTATCTGTCACGCAGAAATCATACATAATATGTTAAATAGAGATGAAAAGTTAAAGTCATGTGACAGGAAAGATGATATATTTCTGGAATATAAGAAAATTACTAAAGACAAAGCTGCTTCAGCCTTTGATCCACTAATTAATTTTCCTAAAGGGAAGTTATGTTACTCTGATTGGCTGAACAATGAATCAACAGGCATTCATTAAGTTCTTTTATAACAAATACTTTGCTAGGTGCTAGGGCAAAGGCATCCCTGTCTCCAAAGAGCTTATATTCTACTGTGACCGATTACCATACATAAATGGGTATACAAAAGATACACACAATGCACCCTTAGAGAGAAAAATGACAATCCATCATCTTTCATGATTTGCTACATCCTCATAAAAAAAAGGCAAATAACTGAAAGTCGGAGATAAAAGATAATGAATTCTATTACATTTTTCCTGTGTTATCTCTCTCTCTCTCTCTCTCTCTCTATATATATATATATATATATATATATATATATAAAAGTGTGTATGTATATATCAGCATGTTTAGTATATGCAAATAACTGATGTTTATCATGATGTCCTTCCAAGCTCATCTTATTCCAGTATCTCATTGTAACACCTTGGTTCACAAAGCTTATGTTAACAAGACAAAACACTTGAGGGTGTTACCAAGCTAGAAAAGCCTAGTAAAGGAATTTATGTCTGTTATACAATGATCAACCTAGCCTTGTTTGCAAAGGTTTACCACTGGGTTGATTCCAGGATAATTACATTTAATTTTTCATTCAAAAGAATTCTTGAAAACCAAGTCATATAGGAGCTGCCAAGTGCACCACTAGAGGGAGCACCAAGTTTAGATGACCTCTGTGGTACCTTCCAGTTCTAACTATGAAGCTATGATGATGATGTCAATGAAATCACAGATCCTTAAAGTATTTTAATATAATGATGGTGCAGAATTATTGAAAAGATACTATAGTTAGAAAGGTAGGAAACTGTCTAGCACACTTTGGAAGGATTTCTATTTAAAAGTAAATAAAAGGTAGAGTACTAGAAAAATATGCAGAATATACACCCAGACACATTTTTACTATAGCTTTTTTGCCTTCTCTTAATTATGTCCTAACCTCAGCTTTATATACTTATCCTCATATCATTCATGGGACCATAGAACTAGAACTGAAAAGGAACCTCAGAAGTCACCTAGTCTAACCCCTCCAGTTTTGTAGATGAAGAAATAGACCTATGCAGCTGGACTCCAACCCTGGAGTCAGGAGGACTTGAGTTCAGATAAAGTCTCAGACTCTTATTGGTTGTGTGACCCTGAGCAAGTCACTTAACCAAAAGAAAGAAAATGTGATTTGCCCATGGAAAGTAGCAGAAAGGACATGTGAACTTGGATCCTCTGACTCCAAAACCCATCCTCTTTCCATTGCACCACTATCAAAGTCTTTTATTCTTTCTTTCCTCTCTTCCTTGTCTTCTTCTATCCCTTTATTCATGCTTCCTGCCTTCCTTCTTTCTTTCCTTTCCTCTTTTTTGCTTGTGATTACATACTATGGAATGATTCATCTAACATGAATTTGACGTATCACTGCTTAGTTTATCTTCAAAAAAAATCAAGAATCATTTGTATCAGTTATCCTTTGGAAGTTCTCTGTCTTGATGGATCCATTCATTATGAAATAGTCAATTTGCCTATTTACAAATGAGTCTTTTCCATATGAGCCAAAATACACAATTTGAGGATAATTTTTGTTACTCAGCCTTCTCATCTCTAGACTAAACTTATTAATGTTATCATCTGAATCATTGATGGCTTAAAGACTACATTCTTACATGTAAATTGTTTCTTTTCATACGTTCTAAATTTTTCACATGGCAGTCCATTCTTTCCTCTCCATTTTCTGAGCTTCCCATTTGTCCACATTACCTGGCTTCATTAATGAAGATAGGTTTCTTCTCATCTTCCCTCCAGATTTGCCCAGCCATTTAACTATAGCAATATTTTATTTATCCACAATCATGAGGGAGTTAATTATTCCACAAATGCATTTTCCATTTAATTGAATAATTATCCCTTTAAGTGCTGAAAATTTAAGGCATTTCTTATAGAAATCTTTTTTTCTAAATATATTTTTATGTCTTACCTTCTTTAAAGGGAGTGAACTGAACGTCATTTCACATTTTACTGATGACTAAAATATAATGATATGCTTAGGGTTCATTGAAGTGAACAGGATTTAATTTTCCTTTTTACTGAAGTGTCTTTTTATCAGAAAAATATCACTGTTCTAGAATGGTAAACCCTGAGTGTAGCAAAATGTGACCATCGGAAATTACTCAGGCACATAGTGCTGCACTACCCTTAAGCTACAAAGCTATTATTATTTTATTCTCCCTACATCTTGTGAGCAACTACTTTGTCTGCTGTTACTTACTGCCACTGTTAGACTATCACTCATCCCTGTACCTATTCACCACACTCTCTTATTCGCACTTTTACATTTTTCCTGTTCTTCCCTCTATCCTTTCTAACAATAATAATCTTATCTGATATTTATGTAGCACTTTAGGGTTTGTATAAATCTTTACATCCATTATTTCATTGGATTCTCAAAGCAACACTGAGAGGTAGGAAAATTACCCTTCTACTTCTACATTTCCCAGTTTTCACACTAGTGAAACTTTGTCTTCATAAACAACTCCAGCCAATGAGAATATAGCTTGCATTCTGATTGGCAAAGTGACCAAAGATTATATCATGTCTAATAGAGTATTCATCTATTTCTATTTTTGCTCACAAATTAAAGGCTTTCCCCCTTCTTTCTTGAACGTTTGGTATTGTCTATGTTTGTGGCACTGGATTTAGAGTAAAAAAAACTGAATTCAAATTCTGTATCTATAACTTGCCATCTCTGTGCCCTTGGACATCACTTCTCCTCTATGGATATCAGTTTCCGCATTTGTAAATTGAAAGGGAGACTAACTGATCTCTAAGGATCCTTCCAGCTCTAAATTATATGAATCTTTAAGTGAAATCAACGAAAGTCTAACCTCTTCCACATAGTAAAAAATTAATAAATATTTTAATTAATTAGTTGAATTGAAGTAAGAGATTTTGATCCATGGCGGGCAATTCTTGGATCCACAAGATGCTAAGCACAGCAAAGCAAATCAGGTAATCAATGCCCAGGCCAGATAGAGTGAGACATCCTCAGGTCTTTTTGACCTGTCCTATAGTTACTAGATCACCATTATTAAAGTGATGTCCTTTCAATAACATGCTACATCAGATTTATTCCTTAAAATTATTTCTCTGGGAGTACGAAGTGTCAGATTACCTTGAATCATCAGTATTCACTCTATTACCTAGGATCTGGTCATCAATGGCCTTCATTTTGAAGAAAGTTGGCCAGATGGCAGGCACAATCTAAGGTGAAAGAAAAGAGATCTTCTCTAGAGAATTGAAGATAACTTGTCTCTTCTAAAACTGAACTTGCAACCCAGGCCTTATTAGTAACAAAACTAAATGGTTCACATATTTACCTCACAGACATTCCTATAGACAAAGAAACTATAACCCCAGTGTTTCTTCCTTATACAAGAGTCCCAGGAGTACTCGTAGTTAAATCACAAGGCTGGATGTCCACAGCAATAATTAAGATTCTGGGAGCTGGGCCTACACCATGAATCTCCACCGTCTGTGGAACATCTGTCAATGTTCTGGTCATCCTTTGAAGACACAAAGACAGGGAGTAAAGTTATTTGTTGTCTTAATAAGGTTTCTTTACTCACCAAAGGTAAGATAAGTAGGTGAGAACCTAGTTATTTGAGTTGATTAACCTTGACTTTATCACTCAAGAGTTTTTATAATCATATTTCTCTTGCCTTTTTTTTTAGAGATCTGGGAGACAGAAAGCTAAAGGCAGAGAAGAGTTTCAAAGAAAATCAAAGGTAATGAAATTTTGGCAAGGCTTGCAAGCAGGAGAGAAGATTAGTAGTACTCATGAAAAAGAAAAAGAATGAAGTTAAAAGGGAGAGATTTTTGGAACAGAAGAAATGGGAGTGATGTCTTTGTCTTCCTTAGTATCAGAATTCTAGAGTTAAAAGATCACTTATAAGTACCCTAAACTAATCCTTATGAATTTTTCCACCAGATAAGGAAATTAAGACCCAGAGAGTTTATATGAATTGATCAAAATCCCAGACTTTCTTAGCAACAGAGCCAAAGCTGGAACTTGGTAATCTTAACTCCCAGTTCTTTTCACTATACTGTGATTCTATTTACCTCATGCACAATTCCTTAGAAAACAGAAGAAACAAGGAGAGGCCAAGGTTTGGAAGAATTAATGTAATGAGGAGAGTGAAAAACAAAGAAATTTATAGTGAAAAAAACCAAAAGTCTAAAATAAAGACTATAGGACATCTGCAAGGGAGAGGAAGCTGTAAGGAAAGCTAGGGTAGAAAGAGAAATTCAGGATATCTTTGTGATCTAGGGAAGGCAGTAGGTAATAATAACCTATGAGAACTGACAGCACGGGAAATGGAAAATATGGCAAGGGAGATGTACTCAGAATTAGAAAAGGTGAAGGTATCCTGTGCTTTGCAATTAACACCAAAACTTTCACAAACACCTAGTGTTAAAGGAATGCTAATTATAGATAATGAAAAAATAATGCTGCCCAGAAAGAGGTTGAACCAATTTAAATCTAATTCACCATGTCTAGAAATTTTGCTGAGACTTCACTGTAGGGACTTTTAGTGTTCTGGTACAACCAGTCCAAATGGATTTGTAGTTTAGCATTTTATGAACAAGATGATGGAAGACAAGTCTTACACCCTAAAAATAGAAAGTCAACTCTGGTTAATCTCATGACACTAGAATGTAGTTCAGTCAGTAAGATCAGAAGTCCTATATAGTACCTGTTTAAAAATATTACCTTATCAAAACTATTACCCCCTAAAACCTCAGACACTAAACTAGGTGTCTTATTTGTCTATATTTGGTGTCAGACACTCCCTAGTTAAGTGATTCTGGGCAAGTCTCTTAACCTCTTTGCCTCAGTTTCTTCATACGTAAAAATATTACTCATATGAGTAACTTCACCTACCTCCCAGAAGTGTTGTCAAAAGTATAAGAGAAGATAAAATTTTAAAAAGTGTTTTTCAAATCTTAAAACACTATTTTAAATCATATTGTTTTAGTGGTGGTGGTGGTGGTGATGGTGGTGGAATAGGAATGGAAATGGGCTAGGGAATCAATATAGCATATTTTAAAAGTAAAAGAAAATTCTCAACTAAACTATAATATTCCATCAAATTCATCATTTTTTCAAGTTACTTCCACATCTGTACCTGTAGCCCAGTTTTATTTGGGACAAGTTGACAAGTTCAGGTTTTGATATGTTCAGTTTCAGGCATTCTTTTCCCTCCCTATTCTCAAATAAATTTCACTTCTCCAATTTGCTCAATAATATCAATGAAAACATCTCCCAGATTTCCTGTACTTGAGTCTTTCCTTTTGTTGTTCTTATCAAAATCAAGGAGACAAAACAGTGAACTATGATGATAAGAAGGTGGTAAATAGCTCTAACAGTTTAACCATTTCCATCCCACCCTTAGACCACCTATAGGTAGCAGATAAAAACAGATATAGAACCTCCAGCCTAGATCAGAAATACATCGGTAATTATCCTTGAGAGGGGAAGAGAGACCTGAGAGTGAAATACAGCAGAATACCATGTGTTATCTATAGATGGTTTTTCCTGTCAGTCTGTTATTCTTCATTGTATGTTTGTGTCACTGGTGATGTTTTGAAATTTACCCTCAGCTTCCTCCTCTGTAAAAATGGGATGATACTGTAGCACTTATTTCACAGAGTTGCATCTAACGATGCAAGGTATTAAAGTACTTTGCAAGCTCCAAGGCACCTATATGAATGTGAGCGGTTGTTGATTCTTCCAACGTCAGCAGTAGAAGGATCCCTGAAACCTTCTGTGTCCGTTCCTATTCTTTCTGGTATGTATGGGTCAGACATATTTCAGAACTACACTCAAAAAGTAATCAGATACCCTTCAGACTTCCATCATGACACCATTTAATTTCATTCCTCACTCTACTTTCATAGGCATAGTGCTACACTTGGATTACTGCCACAGCAATCTATCAGTCAATAAACTTATCAAGTGTCCACTATGTGCTAAGTTGTACAGTGGATAGAATGTCAGACCTGGAATCAGGAAAACACTTTTTTCTGAATCAAATCTGGTTTCATACATCTACTATTTGTGAGCCCCTGGGCAAGTCACTTAATCCTGTTTGCCTCAGTTTCCTCATCTACAAAATGAGCTAGAAAAGGAAATGGCAAATCACTCCAGTACCTTTGTTAAGAAAATCCCAAATGTGGTCACAAAGAGTAGGACATGACTGAAAAGACTGAACAGCAACGTGTTCCAGATACTGTGCTAAGCACTGAAAATACATAAAGAGACAAAAAACAGGAGCACATGGTAGTAGGTCTCACTTTGCAGAACTTCTCCCATACATCAATTCATCTTAAGCATAGCAGCCAAAATTATCATTGCAAAACATGACTGTCAACATGTAATACCTCTGGTCAAAATTTAGAATATTCTATACTTATTTGTCTCTAATGGTAGTCATTGCTAGGGTAGAAATGAGGGCAGGAAGAAAAAGGAAATTTATATGATAAGTTCAATATATATTTAAAGGGAATAGTAAGTTTTATATAATAGATTTTCATTTTCATGCATAATTATCTTTTATATACTATATTGTGGAAATGCTTGTTTTGTTACAAAAATTAAAAACAAAATATTTTTAAAAAGAATTGGACAAAAAAGAATTTTCAAACTATCCCCTAGAATAAATCTAGATGGAATGACCCAGAATGTATCAAGTGATATCCTATCAAATGCCCATATCCCTGACTCCATTTAGCTAATTTCTTGATTCACTCACCTTTCTCTTAGTAAGATCATTTTCCTTACCTCCTACCACATTTCTTTGCCATTCTTGCTTTTATTCATGCTATGTCCCCTTCCAGAATAACTTCCCTCAAGACAAGTACAGAAACTATATTCCCTTAAACTCCTTCATATGAGCTTTTATAATTATTCTCTAACAGTTCTATACATAAGCCACATGAGCTTAATTAAACTATAACTACCTACGAATGGGCCTTTTTCTTGCTCTGTATCTCCCATAGGGCTTGATATAGTGCTGTGCACATCTTCTAACACAGAATTAGTGAATATGAAATAGAAGAGTGACCAGTGAAAGGCCATCCCCAGAGGATGTACATGCAGTGTGTTCTCCTGTGAGTCAGCCCTTAGAGTATCCCATTTCTGGAAATGGGCAATGACAAAACATGCACAGGGATGCTGTGACTGATACTTATTCAATTACCCTGTGGTGAAGAAAAGCCTTTTAATGACTACTAAGCCAGAACTAAGTGTGTATACAAAAGGCTCCATCAGAGGAACTATATAGCTTTCTCCTCCTTAGTAGTGATCTAACTAGATAGCTTTCTCCTCCTTAGTAGTGATCAAGGCAAGAACTGTTTATAAGTATCTGTCTAAGCAAAATAGACCACTTATTCTATATCAATGGCATTTTCTTCCCACTGGAGGCAACATATGACCCTGAATGCACTGCTGCTGTTTTTCTACCTCAAACGAGCTTCTTGTCTACCCTTGAATGATTATTGGACATGTTGAGACCTTGTGAACTTTAATGACTGAAAGAGTGGCCAAAGGTCCAGGGGCCAAACTCAGGAAGAAGCCAATCTTGAGAAGCAACCCACTAGATTCAGTCCAGCAGTGCATCAACCTGGCAGCCAAGACATTGTGTACTACAAACAACTCACTCATCCCTTAGCTATACCACACACAGAATTGAACTTGGTGGTGGACATGTACTATAGCCACTACTTTGAGACTTATTAGGAGTACAGAAGAGGGAGGGCATCCCTGGTTTCAGAAGTGGGTTTAATCTTGCTCCTACTATATCTTTCCAGTACATATCCCTTTATGAAAGCTAATTGATAGTAAATAGTAACAGGTTTAAACAAATGGTGGGAAACTAGCTGGAACTAAATGATATTAGGGTAGTAATCACTTGGGTTTAATATGAGAAGACTATAGGTTATATCTTATAACAATCAAAAGAAAACCCAGCCCTTCCAGAGTATACCTATAACCAAGAAGGAAAGATGTAGCTTCCCTCTGGGGACCTGCTTACCAGTATAAGTAGGATTTAGGATATAGACTTTCAGATCGTATAAAAATTACAGAGGGATGAGAATGAAATAAAATGTGATTTCATTAGTATAGGGAACTTCCAGTGAGAAAATTTCCTCTATCAATTTGATTAGCAAACACGTTGCAGCTTATGTTGTGAACTTGGAGGGTAAACTTTGGCACTAAGAGTTTAAGTCTCAGGGACATACAACCAGTAATTGTTAGAGGCAGGACATAAAATCAAGACTTTCTGACTTTGAAACCAGTTTCCTATCTACTATGCCAATCAGTGAATAAATCTCACTATAAATAGGAAAACAAAAATGGAGAGGGAAATTTCATTGTCAGCATGTTTAAATCACCCATCCAAAATCATATTGTGAGGATTCATGCAGATCGATATCGTTTTTTGAGTTATATTGTTGTATTTAGCAGCTTCCAAATTCTGTTGGTTTCACATGCTCAAAAAAATAGTTTGTTAACACAAGAGATTGTTTTCTTTCTATCTTTGCTTAAATGATTATAAAGATGGTTAGTCCATTAGTCTTCCAATTATTCTGCATAGGAATATTTCATTAAAATGCATGCATGAATCTAGAAGGTTTTTACTTTCTGACCAGAACTAACTTTTGCTGTTTGTAATCAAGGGGAAAACCAAGTACCTTACAACTGACTCAATATATTATCCCATCTTAAATCAGCCCAAATGATGAGTGCCTACAGGTTCAATTCAATTACAGGAATTATGATCCTATAGTTAGAATTGATACGTTTTACAGTGATAAAGACAAAGTCATGAATACAAAATGAAAGCTATTGATTTGGGGAAAACTCCCTCAAAGGGTAAAGCAATTAAGAGACCTTCAGAAGAATGATGTGCTGCCAGATCCCCAGCCAGGAAAGAGCTCTTGGTCTAAGAGAGAGAGAGAGAGAGCTGTGAATTTGAATGAACCTCTCCTGAAATACTATGTGAGATGACAAAAGGAACCACCCACTGTTCTAATAGTGTCCTAATAGTCTATTCTTCAGCTTATTCTATTGTTACCCCAATTTTGGAAACCCATCTCTCAATACATGCTGAATTGTAGATTGACTGTAACTCCAAAATCCCCATTTCATATTTCATTTCATATATCATATTTCATTTCAAAATTCCCATTTCATATTTCAAATCAAAATGATCCTCAGTATTGTCCTTTTGTAGTACCCGAAATTCTCTCTTCTTTCGTCATTGACTGCTGATTAAATTCCACAGAATTCCTCCCCACTCCCTGTGTGTTTACACTTCTCTCATATTTGGTATTTCAAAAATGCTATCAGCTTTCTTCTTTTCTCCACTAGAACTTCACAGAGCATGCACAGTTATCACTTATCACAAAGATTTACGTAGTTTCTGCTATATAAAGATCACTCTTCTGGGTACATACAAAATTAAGGAAACCTTTAACACGAAGAACTTAGAATTCAGTTATGGAGAAAGGAGACTCAGAAAAAAATTGTGAAAAATGTATCAAAAAACACAAATAAGGACATATTAATGTAGTACAAGAATATCCTAGTTTGGCTATTTGTAGTTGTTTAGATGTATAGTCCAAACACATCTGTAAGACAGACTTTCAAATAGCTTCACAGTCTGTTTTCTAATTTCACAACACTCACTAGTAAGTTAACTTGTTCTATGTGTCATTAGTAATTCATGACTTGCTTGTGAAACTGCAGGACTAGCACTACTACAGACCTAATACAATGAATATCTTATTAGAAAGAAATTAACAAATGAATTGTTGTCAATCAATAGGTGTAGAAAAGAAAATTACAATGATAGTAAAGCCTAAATAATTTATACACTGTATTGATTTTTCATTACATTAATTATTCTTTATAGCACATATAAGGAACTTGGCGAACAAGCTTTCAAAGCCTAGAAATTTATCTGTGCTTGTGTTTCAGGTTTGCTTCTGAGGGTGAAATGGGAGTGAATGATACATAACAGTTCACAGTAAAATCAACAATAAGCATGCATGAGATAATACATTTAGTTCATCTCATTTACATTGGCTCCTTCATGCTGAGCTGAAATTACTAAATACAATAATGACTTTTTCTCATGGAAGTATCTAATAATCCACCCTTTCCAGGTAAAATGACAAAATAATGTACTCTTTGAAGACAAAATAAAAAGGAAACTTTCACCTGATGCCTCTTTTATAAGCTCAGATAGGAGAGTAATTCTCCTAGAGCCAATGCATGCCACTACAACAGCCAAAATTGTTAGACTACCTTCACAGTAACACAAGCAACTGCTTAAGCAGGGACGTTATGAGTGATCAAAGAAAATCTCAATTGCTTACATTCACAATCTTCTGTCTGCCCACATATTCAAATGAAACTATGTAATAACATCTATGTTATCACACATCATGATTGTCATGTAACAGTGGCATAAACATATAGTCTAGAATGAGGAAAACATGTACACCTTCTCTATGAAAGGTAATCTTCCATCACATGCTCTCCATTGCTCTCTTCTGTCACAGGTGTAAAAAGTGAGTTTACTAAGTATCCTGGGCTTTATCGACATCTGCATTTATATGGGATATTCATAAATGTCTTCACATTGAACAAATGCTCAATATTATATGCATAGGAGTCTTGGTCTTGGAATCTCTTGTCTTTGTAATAGTGAAATTTATGACTAAAGAATTTGGAGCCCATATACTTGAAAAACTTAAGAACACAGGTCTACAAAGCTTTTGCATGGTAAATGTGATTATGCAAGTGAGTAAAGCTACAGTTCTTTATATTTACTAATATTCAAGTGCTCCAATAAATCTTTGATCCCATAAATATGGGTATTCCTTCCAAATATACATATCCTAGCCTATCCTATATAACACTCATCTATGTCCTATCAGAAATTCTCCACAGGGAATCTACTTAGTAAGCTGGGGGACCTACCTCATAGTCTCTTCTTGTTGTGTGGATACCAATGTAGGCCATAAACTGTCCATCAGTTGTCTTTCTCTATGGCCATCCCATCATTTTTTCTGGTGAAACATTTCTCTGCTGACATCATTTACAATTCTTCTGCAGAATTACTTATTCGTACTGTGTTGCAACATATGACACCCACTATGAAATTCTCCATTGTCCTTTGGGTGACCCATACATTCAGTTTTTCAAGGACTATAATATTGGCAACTGACAGTCATGCCAGTACAGTGTGGAGTATGTTCAGGGAGGACCAGTACCTTTGGTGTGATGGCTGCTGAGCCACCTTTCCACCTTTAATGTCCACCTGTTCCACCTAACTCTCACTTGTGACTCCAAAAAGCTGCAACATGCACAGCAGCCACACCCTGGTAAACCATTTCAGCAGATAGGCCAAACCAGGTTGAGAGTAACTAAGAGTTCTCAAACCCATTGGTGAGTTAGGGGGATAACTACCCCAAGCATGTGAAGACTTCCTCTGGTGAAATGAAGGTAGATGAAACAGAGGATATGGAGCACTTAGAGCTTGGTTAGACACTGAAGACTCCAAGGTCATCCACTGCATCCTGAGCCATACCAGCTGTCATGACTCTGTCCTGCCACTGGACTATGATGACCCTGGAGGAGAGAGTGAGGCTGACGACTTCATGTAACTCTGCCTCACTTAAATCCAATTTACACACAAATCAAAAGATAATACCCATACTATTTCACTATTATGCCTCAAAGTCCTATGATGATAGGCAAGTAATGAAGCAGCAAGTGTGGATACACTAGGACCTGTACTCACAACCATGCACATAGGTGGCCCAGACATAGGGTTGTTTCTTACTGGAAGCAACAGGGGGTCTCGGCAGCCCCCTCGGTATTTGAGCAGCCTTTTAAGGATCACACTGATCACCTCCTGGTGTGAGGAAGGGGGCTAGAAAAGGTGCCCTAAATATTGTCTTCTTATCCAATCCTGGTCTGATTACCACCATGGGCAGGGAATCCCACTATGCAGTCAAAACACAAAAAAATGTAAAAAATGTATGAAAACATCTGCAAAGATGATTCAACTCATCATCAGCACATGGAACATGCACACATTAATAGACAATGCAAAATCCAGTAGACCTGAAAGAAGAATTGCTCTTGTTGCAAGAGAACTCAACAGGTATCACATCCAAATAGCAGCCCTGAGGGAAATGACATTGGCAAATGAAGGCCAGCTTACTGGAAGTTAGAGCTAGATGCACCTTTTTCTGGAGTGGGCACAGTGAAAGGGAGCACCATGAAGCTGGTGTGGGTTTTGCAATCAAAACTAATCTAATCAGCAAGCTGGTATGCCTGCCAAAAGGAGTGAATGACAGACTTATGACAATGTGATTGCCACTAGCAGGAAAACGTCATGCCACCATCATCAGTGCCTATGCTGCCATCATGACAAACCCTGATGAGGTCAAAGAAAATTTTATGAAGACCTAGAAACCCTCATTGTCAATGTGACAAAAGAGGACAAGTTTATAATTCTGGGTGACTTTAATGCTAGAGTAGGCTCAGACTATCAGACTTGGCAGGAAGTCCTGGGGAGGAATGGAGTTGGAAACAGCAACAGCAATGGTCATTTACTGCTGAAGATTCATGCATCGCATGACCTTCTTATCATCAACACTGTCTTCTATTTACCTAAATGTAATAAAACTTCATGGATGCACCCTTGCAGCAAACATGGGCATCTAATAGACTATGTGATTGTAAGGAAAAGAGACAGACAACAGAATGATGAAGGCAATGTGGGGTGCAGAGTGCTGGACTGATCATAGACGTATCCTTTCCAAGCTATCTACTCACATTCATCAAAAGCACTGCCCCCAAGGCAAAATGACTAAGAGAAGAATTAATGTCAACAAATTAGAACTCTTCTCTGAGTGGGAACAGTTTGCTGCTGATTGAAGGGAGAGTTGAACCAACACAGAGCTGGCAACTGTGGAGCAGAAAAGGTGACGGCAGCTTTCAGAGATTTGGTGTACACCACTGCATTTGCTCATCTGGGTCAGAACACTCACAAACACCAAGACTGGTTTGATGAAAATGATGGGAGAATTCAGAAACTGTTAAATGGAAAACAAGAATTCCACAGGATTTACCAGCAGGATAGTTCATCTACCTCTAAGAAGGCAGCATGTAATTCTATCAAAAACAAAGTACAAACAAAGCATAGAGAGATGCAGGATTTCTGGCTCATGAAGAAGACAGATGAAATTCAGTTTTATGCTGATAGTAACAATCCAAAGCACTTTTATGATTCCCTGAAAGCTATATATGGACCTATGGTGCTTTACAACTGCTCAATGCTGATGGAACCACATTGATTCGTGATAAGGATATGATCCTAGAGAGCTGGGCTAAAGACTTCCATAGTGTTCTCAACAGACCATCAGGTTGAAGTCAATCATTCCTTAGCTAAACTTCCAACTGAAGAAGAGGTTTTGAGGGCCAATAGTACAAAGTACCTGGTGCTGATTCTATCCCAACCGAGATTTACAAGGGAGGGGGACCATTGCTCGTACAAAAGTTGACTGAAATTTTCCAGGTTATATGACAAGAGGAGGCTACCCCCCAGGAGTTCAAGGATGCCTCCATTGTCCATCTTTATAAGGGTAAAGGGAATAGATTGTCCTGTGACAGTCACAAGGGGATCTCTCTCTTAGTCACTGCTGGCAAAATTCTTGCTAGAGTCCTCCTTAATAGACTGATCTTTCACCTGGAAGATGGTCATATATCTGAGAGCCAATAGTGGCTTCAGAAAGGGCTGAGGAACAGTCAAAATGGTGTTTACTGCCCTACAACTCCAGAAGAAATGCCAGAAGCACAAGAAAGGTCTGTACACAATGTTTGTAGATCTGACCAAGGCCTTTGACACTGTTATTCATGAGGGTTTATGGAAAATTATGTCAAAATTTGGTTACCTGGAGAAGTTCATCAATATTGTACGTCAATTTCATGATAGTATGTTTGCCTGGGTTCTGGATAATGGACAGTGCTCTCATGCCTTCCCAATCAACAACTGAGTGAAACAGGGCTGAGTGCTTGCTCCCATGCTTTTTAGCATGATGTTTTCAGCCATGTTGACAAATGCTTTCAACGAAAATGAACATGGCTTCAAGGTCAACAACCATACTGATGGCAAGTTCTTCAGTTTGCAAAGGCTACAAGCCAAGATCAAAGTGGAGGGAGTGTTGGTGTATGATTTTCTGTTGGCCAGTGATTATGCACTCAATGCAACCTCTGAAGCTGAGATGCTACAAAGTATGGATCAATTTTCTGCTGCCTGTGCTAATTTTGGTCTAATAAGTAACACCAAGAAAACACAGGTACTCTATAAGCTACCACCACACCATCCATATATGGAGCCATCAGTTACAACAAATGGAGAAGCTTTGAATGCTGTGAATAAGTTCACTTACCTTGGCAGTGTACTTTCCAGGGATGTACACATTGACAATGAGGTTGATGCACACATTGCCAGAGCTAGTTCAATGTTTGGGAGGCTCCAAAGAAAAGTCTGGGAGAGAAGAGGTATTAGACTGACTACCAAACTGAAGGTCTACAGAGCCGTTGTACTGACCTCATTGTTATATGCTTGCAAAACATGGACAGACAGTCTACCAGCACTATGCCAGGAAACTGAATCACTTCCATTTGAACTGTCTTAGGAAGATTCTAAGGATCACCTGGCAGGATAAGTTACCAGATACTGAAGTCCTTGCTCAAGCTGAACTGCTAAGTATTCAAACTATGCTTCAGAGAGCACAACTCCAATGGGCTCACCACATTATTCAAATGCAAAATGTATGCTTGCCAAAAAGACTATTTTATGGAGAACTCACATAGGGCAGGTGATCACATGGTGGTCAGAAGAAACAATACAAGGACACTCTCAAGGTCTCTCTCAAGAACTTTGGATTTGACTGTGCAACATGGGAGACACTAGCACAGGGCTGCTCTCATAGTGTGCCCATATCAGAAAGGGTGCTGCACTCTGAACAAAGCAGAATTGAGACAGCACAAAGTGAATGCAGGTTTCACAAATTTAGGATACCTACCCCAAATATTCACATAGACTATCTGTGCCCAACCTGTGGTAGAGCATTCTGAGCTCGTGTTGGTCTGATCAGCCACAGTCGGACACACTGAAATTTCACTTTATCACAGTGATGATATTTTGGTCCTCTTCAAAGATGAAAGACAAACAACCAAACCATATAATCATATAGACAAATATTGATTAATACATATTCTCTGAAAGTCAATATGTGTGTGTGATCAAAATTAAGAGTAGAGAGAAAATTCAGTAAGTCAATCAACAAGAATTTGTTAAGTGCTAACTATATGCCAGGTACTTTGCTAAGTCAAGCAAATATAAAGAAAAGCTAAACAGTCTCTGCCTTTAAGAATGCTCACATTCTAAAGGGGAGATGACATTTAAAAATGAGGCATGTGCAAGATATACAGAGAGTGGATTGAAAGTAATTTCAAAGGAGAAAGTACTTGCAGCTGGGGTGGAGAGAGGTTTAAAAAGGTGTCATAGTAGGTAAGATTTGGACTAAGTCTTGAAGGAAACTTGGGAAGCAAATAGGGGTCAAGTGAAAGAGCATCCCAGGCATCAAGGACACCAGTGCAAAGGCACAAAGTCCAGAAATGGATTGTCATCTGTAAGGAACAGTAAATAGACTAGTTTAGATCATAGAGTAGACAGAATGGAGTAAAATATAGGAATTCTGGTAAGGTAGGAGGGATCAAGTTAAATGCCAGATAAAAATATTCTGTATTTGATTCTTGAGGTGATAGGAAGCATTCTAGATTATTGAATAGAGGGGTAACTATGCTTTTGCAAATTAGTTTCACAGTTGAATAGAGGATGGATTAGAATTGAGGGGGACTTAAGGTAGGAAAACAATTACAAAGTTATTGCCACAGCACAAGAGAGAATGATACTTAAACTAAGATGGAAAAAATAGATTATATACAAGAAATATTACAAAAGTAGAAGCAATAAGATTTATTGAAGAATTAGATATATGGAGTGACTAGGAGTAAGGAGATGAGGGTAACAGTGAGACTGCAAACCTTAGAGACAGGAATGATGGTCATTTACTTGATAGCACTAAGGAAGTTTAAAAGAGGAGAGGGTTTGTGAGAGAAAGATAAGGAGTTCTGTTTTAGACTTGGTAAGTTTGAGGGGCTTATGATATATCCAATTTGTCCATGAATATTTTAGTGATTATGGAACTGTCTCTCAGGAGGTCAACTAGGACTGGATATATAGATCCAGTAATCATTGCCATGGAAATGGTAATTGAAGCCATGACGTTGATGAGGTCATTGAGTGAGGTAATATAAAGAGAAATGAGAAGAGGGCCCAGGAGAAAATCTTGGGAGACACTCACAGTTAATTTTATGTCATGGAAGGAAAAAGAGAAAAGAAGATGGAGGAAAAGTGATCAAATATATAGGAGGAAAACACAGAGAGAACAGTGTCATAAAAACCCAGAAAGGGGAAAATATACAAGATAAGAAGACTATTGGTATTGAGAAATTTTGAATGGTTGTGAAAAAAGGATAAGGACTAAGAAAAAAACATTGCATTTGACAGCTAAGAGATCAATGGTAACTTTGAAGAAAGCAGTTTTAATTAAATCATGAGATCAGGGAGGTTTGATAACAAAGGGAAAGGAGAGTTAATGGAGGTACCTAGAGTTTTCTCAAGAAATTTAAAAGAGAAATGGGGAAAGATATGGGAGTATTATCTAGCAGGGATGGTATGAGCAAGTGAGTTTTTTAAGAAGGCACAGGCATGAAGACATAGGCAGAAGAGAAGAAGTCAGCAGATAGAAAGAAACTGAAGATAAGAGTGAGGCTTCTACAAAGGGAAATCTGCTAGACAAGATGGGATGAGATCAAAGGTACCTGTAAAATACAGGGGTTTGCCACAATACAGCGGTTTACCACGTTTAAGTGTCCTCAATTTAAAAAAAAAAAAACTATGGTACTGAAATAAAATTCAAGATATAAGGGCCCAGTATCCATTTCTGAAAGTAACACAGTACATATGGCTTCTTTAAAAAGCATAGCAACATGTGTTTAGAATAATGACAAAATGCCAAGGACCTATGATGTCTTTTCACACTAAGGCGGCTCACAACCCATCAGCAGTTTTGTAGCTAAGTCTTAGAGAGTCACCTGAATCACAAAGAAATTAAATGGCTTTCACATCATGAAGCTAGTGTCAGACAAGATTTTAACCAGTCTTCTGACTCCAAGTTGAGTCTACATTCTATCATGCCAGATGACTTTTTATAAGTTCACTTTATAAGTTACACTCCTATAATAGAAAGCTACAACTATGCTTATATTTACAAGTACCTCACTTAATTTCACTGTAAGATATTTTATTTCTAAAATTTTAATTGCATTTTTATATTCTTAACTTGGCAATTCATTAACTTTCCATTTTAAACTATAAAGTAATGCAAGGCACAATAAACAAAAGGAATACTTATCACTTAATCAGCATTTATTGAGCACTCATTTTATGCTACAAATGAGCAGAGTTGCTTTTTTCATTAAGAGCAATTCTTGTGAAACATAACTTTGAAATTATTTCTGCATAATCCCAATTTGAAAAGTTCCAGAAGCAGAATGAAAAGTGGATGGCTGCATTCCACAGACTTTCTTTGTCCAAATTCATCCATCATTTTTCTTTCATACAAAGAAATGCCAACATGTCAGACAAGTCCTATGAGAGAAATAATTCAAAACTCTACCCAACAACTACTTATGATACAGACACAGATATAGTTCTATTAGGCTACTAAATCAAGTGTAGATAATCTAGGCACATGGTCCAAAGGCAAAAAAATCTGTGTTGTGGCCCAAGTTAAATCAAAATTGTAAAGTTTACCTTTGATCCCCTCCCTTCACTTTTTTGATAGCTCTCTTCTGCACCTTTACCACCTTCCTCATTATGTGCACTGATTCTTTATACACACAATCACATCACAATAATATTATGACTAGAAATTCCCTCCCTAGAAGTTAAGTGAGGTCCCAAAATTACCCTTCTATACACTCACCCAATTAGCCACCATGCCTACAGCTAGTGGTGTGCTTGAACTACTTCACACCAGTTCACAATAGCAAATTGTTGATTTTTCCTTTTGGGCATTAACACCTCAGAAATCAGCAAAGTTACAAATCAGGGCTTGACTTATTCTTTTGTTTATTGTCCAAGGTTAAGAAAGTATTGGAGAAAACATTAATGCAGATGAAACTTTAAAATGTGTCATACATACATTTTTTTCAGAAAAGTTGATAAACATTTACCAGCACATCATTATTCACAACTCACTTCACCACCTCTCCTAACTCCTAATGAAACTCCCATTCCTCAGTTTTGGTTAATTTTGACAAGAGTTTAAGGGGAAAGCTAACTAAATGAAATCATTTTTGCTATAGAGTGAATAATGCATAAGCTTAACTGGGGTGGAGTTATGTTCATTTTAAAATAGAAAGTTGTTCATTCTAGTGAGCTTCTAATTAGTGGGATATTTTTGAAAGAGGTGACTTGAAATGTTTATCAACTTTTGAGAAGGATTAGGATGCAATAATAGAAATAATACTGTAATTGGAGTCAAGAAACCCCTTAATTAAAACAGTTTCTTGCATTTCTCACTTTAACCACAAGCAATGAACTTCATTATTTGAACATCAATTTTCTTATATATGAAACAGAGATAACAATACCTATAATACTCAGTTCATCAGGTTGATGTGCAAACATGAGATCACATATAAAGAGTACTTTGCAAACCTTAAAGTTTTAGGCCAACTTTAGGTTTTATGTAGTGCTGTGACAAGTGGTGGGAGTATTCACAATTCCTCTTAACAATTCCAGAACTTGACATACATGTCCCAGAAGGAAAAAAATAGCATGAACAACTTGGTACCCTACTTCTAAAATGTTGTAAATCAAAAAAACTAAAGAATTCATTTCAGTAATACATTATTAATTAATGTATCAATATGACATTACGTCAAGTTGCCCAAAGTAAATGGCAACTTATATCAGAAAATTCAGCGAGTGTAGGGAACATGAAATATCCTTATCCTAAAAAATGGCAAATTTATTTTTTAAAAATAATATCTAGATCTTTAGTTTATTCAGCACCTTCTGTAAATTTTCTTATAGTTTGTTATCTCTATGAATTAGAACTATTGATAATAAGACTTCCTTTTGCTTGGGTTAAATTCACCTTAGAGCATAGTTCTTCTCATGAAAGGCAAATACTTTGCTAATATTAGGAAAACCCACTATTGTGATTTATAAGCACACTATATTTCATGAGTTTCTTTTTTTATCAAAAATATGAAATATGCAGAAAAAGTTATTTCATGTTTCTGTCTCACCCTTATAGAGCCAATGCATTATCTGAATAAAGTTTGTATCCAATCACATGAGAATGTGTTTCCAATCATAAAAATTTATCCTAGTAACTAAATTTTTAACTTACTCAATTACTTCCCTCATACCCTTTTATCAATATGCAACTAGTGTTGACCTGCTACTTTGCTAAACCCAGCAGCTTTACAACTTTCTCAGGCTACCTTTTCTTAAAGGGGTCAAAATTTTTCTATGGATATTTTAAACACATTTAAATATAATATAATGGTTATTTAGTGATTCCTTCTGACTTCATGTTAGTTCCATTATTATTTACTCTACATGATTCACCAGAAAAACTTCATGAAAATACATGGAAAACTTCAATATGGATAGTATAAACTGGCTTCATTTACATCTTCCTCCAAGCTAAAGAGCTAAAGGACATGTGAAGAAAGGAACTTGGAAATGTCCATTTCCACATATTTAGAATGATATTCTCAGTTAATGGGAATAAAAGGAATAACTTAGGATATCTTAAATGAAGGAGATAGTATGAGAAATCTTAGGTTCCTTTCCCTGAGATAGGTTTCCTAGAGAAAAAGACATTCAAAGGGGAAAAAAATTATTTCATCTAAACAGCCTACTGAACTTCCTGAGAACATGGATACCCTCATGAAGTTCCAGTTTAAGTCAGTCATTCTGACAAGGATATCCCAATGTTAAGTATTAGGTGAAAATCAGATGGGACAGACCAAGAATGCCCAGATCCCATAAACTACCTGGATATGCTAATAAGGATAAGAGATTTTAGGATGATCCTAGTCATGGATAAGTATGAACAAATTTGTCAGATGTCTGGAGAATTTGGCTGTGTGTAAGCAGGTTCACAATAAAATTTAGAAAGGTAAAGATTAATTGGTAGCAGAAGAGGTTCTGGCAAGTAGATAGAGTCATGGTGGGGGTAGATGTAGATGAATCTGTCAGTAGGAAAGAGGATAAAAACCAAGAAGGAAATCGATAACCCTTGGGAGATCTGGCAACAGGCAGTAGACCTGCCAAAAGACCTGGGGTTTAGGGACAAGACTCATTCAGTGGGTAGATTAATATAAAAATAGCTGGTCCCCAATCTGAGAGGAACTAAGCCATTAGGTAGGGTACCCATGCAGAAATATATAGAATAAGACAATGAATGAAGGTACAAGGTTAGACCTAGCCATATAGAATAAGGTATTACTCTGGTTACTTAGAACCAGGTTTCAAGGTCAAAGCGGAACCAGTAGCAAAGCAGATGATAAGTCAAAAGATCCCTATATTTCCCTTTCATAGGATTAGACTTGGAACTAGGGCCTAGAGTGGAGCTAAGCGAATTGGTGGTAAAGTGACATCAGTTTGGGGGCATTTAAAGGATGTGGATACAGGGGACAAATTCTTTATAACATGAGGCTATAATTCTAGTCCCATAGGATCTAGCTCTAGCACTGATATCACAAAGGAGGATTTCCAGCTTAAAAGTAGAACTGAATAAGCCTATTTCTCTAAGAATAAAGAATTCTTCTCCCAAGGAGCTATCCAGGGTTCTGAACCCCCTCTGTCATTTCTATGACTCCAGCCTACATTGAGCGTTAGCCCCCTTTCTTTAAAGGAGCTCTTCCAGCAACCCCTGTCCTTACTGATATCAATTAACCTAATAATTAGCCATGGTATTATCTTAACTAGCACCTACTTACCCTGGTGCCTGTTCCTACACTGTCTTAAACTGTCAGCCTATTTCCCCATTTGGTTCTTGAGAGAAGGAAAAGAAAAAATATCTTTTGCAATCTTATTAATGTAAAGTTATTTAATTTGCCAATAAGCAATATGGGATAACAGCATGGATGTGTATAGGAAAAAGAGCTCTATTATAATGAGAAATCACTAAAAGGAACTGTGTATTTAAAGTATTCTTGTTAATAAGATTATAGTTTCTATGTAGCAGACTTACTTACCAACCAGACTTCTATCAACCAGAACACTTGTATCTTGATTTCAAAATTGGAGGTTTAGGTTTATTGATTGACTTACTTTTCTCTACAAGCTTGGTAATCTTTGGAATTAAAAAAGCTAAGCATCTTGCCTAAAATTTAGGTTTGCGCTTCTTTGTTTAGAATGAAATGGATTATTTAAACTCTAAGCTTAACTTAGATTTTGGGGGGAATTATAGAAAGTATTAATAAAGAGATGATATTGAGAACTTAGAAAAGGAAGCAGAATTCACTAAAAGCCAGCATAGGTCCAATAAGAACAAGTCATGCCAAGCTAATCTCATTTATTCTGTAATAGTATCACTATTAAGTTAGATTAGGGAATGTTATAGACATAGTATGTCTGGATTTTATTAAGCATTTGACAAAGTCTCTCAAAATTTCTTTGTTGATAAAATGAAGAGATAATGAGATGAATCATGGGACACTAATTTAGAACTTATTAAACCACTGAACCCAACTATATGAGACCAATGGATTGATATTAACCAAGGGCAAAAGTTCCTAAATGTTTTGTGTCATGGAGCCCTTTGGGATCATAGATTGAGAACCATGGACTCTTTTACAGAATGATTGCTTTAATTCATAATTGAAAGAAATTCTAAATTTCAGGTAGGGTTTAGTGAAATTTTAGAGACCACCGAAATATATCCATGGAACCAATGGACTTTAAGGTCCCTGACCTAGAGAAAGATCTCTAGTGGAATGCACTAGAGTTCTGAGCTTGGACGTCTTTTCTTTGACACTTTTAATCAATAACTCAGATAAAGGCATAGACAGTGTGCTTACGAAACTTATGGATGAGATGAAGCTAGGAGGACTATCTAATATGTTTAGTAATAGAATTGAGATCCAAAAAGAGCTTAACATGCTTACATCTCTTCTTTCTAATTCATCCTCTGAACAGCTGACAACATAATCCTCCTAGAGCTCATTTCTGATCACATCACTGCCCTGCTAAAAAAAATTCTTTGTGACTTCCTATAGTCTTTATGATAAAATACAAACTACTCAGATTTGTATTTAAAACCTTTTATAACCAAACTCCAGCCTACTTTGTGTGTGTGTGTGTATGTTCATCCTTCATTTCCGAAGAAGACCATGCCATCAGAGAAATGATGACATGATTTGCACTTGACTTTGTTATATATATATATAATATTTCCTGTTTCTGACTTTGAAAACAATGTATCAAAAAACATAGTTTGTTCATAACAAATAACAGGAACTTTTCTTGAGATTAGCATGATAGCTCATTGTTTTTGAGGAGAACTAGCTCTGGTGAAAGTCAAGCCCAGGCAAACGGGAGGTATCCTGTTAACAGTTCTCATTCATTCATTCATTCATTCAACCAATCAACAAGCATATAATAAGCACATACTACTTGCAAGATAAATATAAAATACCTTCTACTCTCAGGGACTTTACATTAATTGCTCTAGGTCCCATAACTAGCAAGTACAAGATTTAATCTTAGGTCTTCTTGACATCAGGGCAGGCATTCTATGCAATGTGCCACCTAGCTGGCAAGATGAAATCCTCATTACCTCAAGTCTAGATCATTTCAATAGTCTGCTGTTTGGTTTCTCCCCCCATTCTTGTTTATCTTCACACCCTTAATGCTAATGTGTTTCCTTTGTTGATTATCTCCAATTTATCCTGTGTATAACTTGCTTGTGCATAGTTGTTTTCAAGTTGCCTCCCTCATTAGATTATAAGCTCCTCAAGAACGGGAAGCATCTTTGACCTTCCTCTGTATTCTCAGTACCTAGTACAGTGTTTTGCACATAGAAGATAGACTGACTGACAAGAGATAGCTGGCAATGCACAGTTGAAAACCAGAAAGGAGACTAAGGCAATCAGTTAATTTCCAGAAGTAAATGATATGGATCATTTTAACAACCAGAAACACAGTGTATTGAAAGTAAAGGTAACATAGACCTAAGGTTTAAATAGACAGTGATACTTAATGGTTCCCTTGCTTACAGAACTATAAATTTCTATCTCAGTGCTTGAAAAATTCTGTTCATATTCTACCTTGCTTCAGATTTATAATTAATAATTAACATTTAAATCATTTTTCCTGATGTTTAAATTTGGACTGCATTTAACGGAAAAGTATCAAAAGCTAAATAATGTGTTATTCTTTCTGTTAAATGCCCATGACAATTAAAAAGCTTAAAAATTTGGACATGCACAGCCAGCACAAGACACAAATATTCACCTGACTATAGCAACAGAAGTTTCAGGCTCAGAGTTTAAAATCAAATAATGGGGAGCCAAGATTACAGAGTTGAGGCTGCAACTCAGCGAACTCACCCATCATTCCCCTCTAAACACCTTTAAAAATAATGCTTCAAATTGAATTCTGGAGTGGCAGAGCTAACCAAAATAGGGGGTGAAACATTCTTTGAAACACAAAACAACTTATGAGGTGGAGAGAGAAATCTGTGACAGTACAGACTGTGGCAACACCAGCAAGCAGCAGTGAAGGAAGGTGCAACTAGGCAACTTCCAGAGTTCTGAGCCAAGAGACAGTAAAGGAGTTGGAAAACTACTCAGAAAGAAATTACATGGGGACTTTTTCTGACGGTGGATTGCCTATATGCAGTTATAGGTTGCAGTTTCAGCTTGAAGAGGAGCATTAGCACCTGTAGTTACAGAAGAGCAGGGGCACAGGGACCCTGGTCACAATTTCAGGGTCAAGAGGAATGATAGTGCTTGAAGTTACAGGGATGTAGGGGTCCTGGATTGGAGAAGAGTGCTTGTGATCACTCACACGGGTGCAAGGAACTTGCTCACAGCTCCAAGGCCAAGAGTAATGATAGCACTTGCAGCAGCAGGGATGCAATATCCTTTCCTTCATAAAGACTTGAGTATAGATGAGGAGAGCAGCGACTACACCTCTCCTTGGATTATGCTACCTTGAAAGCACTGAAAACTTATAAACCCCCAGAAGTAGCCCTGTAAACAGCAGTATGAAAAACTTTAAGTTTGGGACAGTGTCCCTTTTTCCCCAGGAACAGAGCCCAACTTTTAAATAAAGTTCAAATCAAAGAAATATGCTATAAAAATTAGCAAATAACAAAAACAAAGAACTTGACCATTAAAAACTACTATGGTGTCAGGGAAGATCAAGACATAAGCTCAGAAGAAGACATCAAAGTAAAAATGTTTGTAAGCAAAGCCTCAAAGAAAAAATGTGAATATGACACAAACCCAACAAGAATTCCTAGAAGACCTCAAAAATGAATTTAAAAATCAAATAGGAGAGGTAGAGGAAAAATTGGGGGGGGATGAGAGTGATGGAAGAAAATTATGAAAAGAAAGTCAACAACTTTGTAACTGAGGCAAAAATTATTTTAGAAAATAACACCTGAAAGGTAAAAATAAGAACTCCTTAAAAAGTAGAATTTGCCAAATGGAAAAGGATATTCTGGAAGGAAAGGAGAAGAGTAGAATTTTAGAATAATTAATATTACAGATTTCTGGAGAAAATTGAATAGAAATAAGAAAAAGTATACCTTTTCTTTGCTGTACATGGTACCTTCACAAAAATTGACCATGTATAAAAGCTTCACAAGCAAGTGTAGAAAAGTATCCTTTTCAGACTGTACTGTAATAAAAATTACATTCAATAAAGGTGCAGAGGAATGTAGATAAAAATTAATTTCAAGTCAAATAATCAAATCTTAAAGAATATGTGGGTCAAAGAACAAATCATAGGAACAATCAATAATTTCATTGAAAAGAATGACAAAAATGAGACAACTCAAAAAGATGTTGGAATACAGACAAAGCAGTGCTTAGGGGAAAATCTAAGTATCTAAATATTTATATCAATAAAATAGAGAAAAGGCAGATCAATGAATTGGGCATGCAATTTTTAAAAAAACTATAAAAAGAACTAACTGAGCCCTCAATTAAAAATCAAATTGGAAATCTTTAAAATAAGAGATTAATAAAATTAAAAATACGAACTAATCAATAAAGTAGTAAATATAACCAGGAGCTGGTTTATGAGGGAAAAAACAATGAAACAGATAAATAATTTGATCTAAAAATTTGTTTAAAAATCAGAAAGAAAAAATCTAAATTAGCAGTATCAAAAATGTGAAAGGTAAATTCATCAATAATGAAGAGGAAAGTTTAATCCATTATTAGGAGTTATTTTGCCCAATTATATGCCAATAAATCTAACAATCTAAGTGAAATGAATGCTTACAAAAATATAAATTGTTCAGATTAGCAGAAGAGGAAATAGAATACTTAAGTAACCCTACTTTAGGGGTGGAAAGAAAATTACATAATAACTTTATTATATATCAAAAGGAATAGCAAATTGTAAGTAATAAATTTACAATTTCATGTACAATCATCTTTTTTTCTATTCTACTATGTTATGAAAATGCTTTATTTCTTAAGTCCAGAATAAAATAAAATTAAAAAGAAAGAAAAAAATTAAATAAACCATCAATGAGCTCCAAGAAAAAATCCCCAGGACCAACTGAATTCACAAGTGAATTCTACCAAACATTTGAAAAACAATTAATTTGAAAAACAATTATATAAATTATCTGGGGAAAATGGGCAAAAAAAAGAAGTCCTACCAAATTCCTTTTAGGACACAGATATGGTGTTGATACATAAACCAGAAAGAGCGAACACAGAGAAGGAAAACCATAGAACAATTTCCCTAATGAATATTGAGGCAAAAATTTTAAACAAAATACCAGCAAGAAGATTACAGCAATATATATAGATGATACGCTATGGCCAGGTGAAATTTATACCAAGAATACAAAGTTGGTTCAATATCAGGAAAACCATCAGCATAATTACCATATTGGTAACAAAAGGAGCAAAAATCATATGATTTATCTCAATACGTGCAGAAGAAGCTTTTGACAAAATACAACACCCATTACTATTAAAAACACTAGAAAGTAGAGGAATCAATGGAGCTTTCCTTAAAATGATAAGTGGCATCTATCAAAAACCATCAGCAAACATTATCTGTAATGTGGATAAGCTAGAAGCATTTCCAATAAGATCAGGAAAGCAAGGACACATATGATCACCACTATTATTCAAAACTGTACTAAAAATACTAGCTATAACAATAAGAAAAGGAAATTGGAGGGATTAAAATTGACCATGAGAAAAAACTGGCATTCCTTGCAGATGATATGATAGCATACTTAGAGAATCCTAGAGAATCAGCTAAAAAACTTCTTGAAATGATTAATAACATTAGAAAGTTGTAGGATAGAAAAAAACCCACAGTATTTCTATAGATTACAACAAAGTTCAAGCAGGGGGGGGATGAAATAGAGAAATTCCATTTAAAATAACTCCAGACAATATAAAATATTTGGGAATCTACTTGACAAGACAAACACAGGAAGCATATGACACAATTACAAAACACTTTTCACACAAATAAAGACAGATCGAAACAAATGGATAAATATTAATTGCTTACACATAGGCCAAGCCAATACAATAAAAATGACAATTATTCCTAAATTAATAACTTATTCAGTGCCATGACAATCAAATTAGCAAGAACATTATTTTATAGAACTAGAAAAATAATAATAAAATTCATCTGGAAGAACAAAAGATCAAGGAAATAATGAAAAAAAATATGAAGGAAGGTAGTCTAGCAGCACCAGATCTCAAACTATATTACAAAGCAGTAATTATCAAAATAATCTAGTACTAGCTAAGAAACAGAGTGGTGGATCACTGAAATAAATTAGGTACTGAATATACAATAGAAAATGACTATAGTAATCCAGTGTTTGATAAAGTTTTTAGCACAAGAACTCATTTGACAAAAACTGCTGGGAAAACTAGAAAGTGGTTTGGCAGAAACTAAGTATAGACCAACATTTCACACAATATACTAAAATAACACCAAAATGGGTATATGATTAAGAAAAGTAGGGGTGCATGGAATAATTTATCTGTCAGATCTACAGATAAGGTAAGAATTTATGACCAAACAAGTGAGAGAGAAAATTATAGGAAGTAAAATGGATAATTTGTATTACATCAAATTAAAAAGGCTTTGCACAAATGAAATCAGTGCAGCCAATATTAGGAAAGCAGAAAACTGTAGAGGAAAAAATTTACATCAAGTTTCTCTGATAAAGGCTTCATTTCTTAAATATATAGAGAAGTCAATCAACTTATTTTTAAGAATATGATTCATTGTCCAATTGATACATGGTCAAAGAATATGACCAGGCAGTTTTCAGAAGAAAAAAGCAAAGCTCTCTCTAAATAAAAAATGCTCTGAATCACTGTTGATTAGAGAGAAATATGAATTCAAACAACTCTGAGATGCTACTTCACACCTATCTGACTAATGTGACAGAAAAGGAAAATGACAAATGTTGGTGTGGATGTGGAAAAATAAAGACATTAATGCAGTGTTGGTGGAGTTGCAAACCAATCCAGCTATTCTAGAAAGCAACTTGGAACTATGTCCAAAAGGCTATAAAACTGTGCTTTATCCTTTGACTCAGCAATACCACTACTCAAAAAAAATCAAAGTAAAAAAAGGACCTCTATGTACAAAAATCTTTATGGTAGCTCTTTTTGTGGTGGCAAAGAACTGAAAATTGAGCAGAATCCACTGAGGCATTGCGGAACAAGCTGTAGTATATGATTTTAATGGAATACTATTGTGCTACAAGAAATGATGAGTAGAATGATTTCAGAAAAACCTGGAAAATGGGCAGACAAGAAATATGTTGTACATACTAACAATAATATCAACTATGAATAACTTAGCTATTTTCAGCACTACACTGATCCAAGACAATTTCAAAGGACTCAGGATGAGAAATGCTATCCACATCCAGAAAAAGAACTGATGGAATTTGATGAGGAGTGAAGGATAATTTTTTTCACTTTATTTTTCTTGCTTTATTTTCAATATAGATAATATATAAATGTGTTTTACATGATTTCACATGTATAATTGATATCACATTCCTTGCTTTCTCAATGGGTGGGGGAGAGTGTGAGAGAATTTAGAACTCAATATTTTTTTAACTGACGTTACAAATAAATAATAAATTGTTAAAAGAAAAACAGGTCAAATAAGGCATCTCAGGAGGTTTGCCTTGTTTCCAACACTAATAATGCCTTCAAAAATCATATATGTATCTTAATTAAGGTATTTCTTCATAATTTATAGTCATCTTCGAGGTAATAATCTTTACTCCTTTCAACGATCCTCTATCACTATCATTATTTCCTTCTTTTGGACAAAGTGCACGTTATCATTGTCGCTGTGAAAATGGGGTGCTCAGAACTTGATACAATACCAGATATGTGGTCTGAAGGACATAGACTTACATCCCTTGGGTTAGATAATGTAATTTTACTAATATAACTAATAATTGTTATAGCTTTTCGTAGCAGATACATTGCACTGCTGATCACTGATCTTGTAGTCAATTACAACCTCGGAGATTTTTTGCATATGAACTACTATCATCTCATCATCTTTTTTTTGTACAATTTATTTTTGAACCTAAATACAAAGTTTTATATTTATCCCTGTTAAATATTATTTTATTTGTTTTGCTCTAGAATTTTGAATTTTATTTTGTCATTTTTATATTAGCTACACTATGTCAACCTAGGAAAGACGCTAACATCTCAGTGATCTGGTCACTAATTGCAGAAGAAATACAACTTGCTTAGATGGCATTTCCTAACCCAGGAATTCTCTATAATAATGAATTTACAGGAGTCATCCAGTTAGAATAGTAGATGGAAATTTGGACTTAGCATCAGCAAAACCTGAGTTTGAATCCAGCCTCAGCTATGCAGGAGCAGTGTGATCCTGGCAAATTATTAAACCTCTCCAAACCTCATTTAACTCATCTGTAAAATCAGGATAATAATAGAGTGTTGTGATGATCAGATAATATAATATAAATTACTTTATAAATGTTAAAGCAAGCCTAACTATTAGCTATTAATGTTATTATTGTTATTATTTATCCTTACCTTTTTTGCAAATAGATTTGATAAATATGACTTCTGTCACTCTCCTGCTCAAAAAGATCCAGTACCTCCCTCTTACCTCTAGGATCAATATAACTTTTCTATTTGACTTTTAAAGCTCTTGTCAAACTTTCCTTTTGAAGGCTTCTTGTACATTTCTCTCATTTGTGAATTTTGCCTTCTAGCCAAACTGGTTTGTTTGTTGCTCCACTATACAGTATTGGATCTCCTACCTACATGAATTTCTACACAGGTTATCCTTGATGGTTAGGATGTACTCTCTTTTAACTCTACCTTGTAGACTCCTTAGATTCCTTCAGAATACCTCCTCCAGGAATCCTATAGTGACTGTCATAATCGCTGGTATCCTCTCACCAATCCAATTACTTTGTATCTAGTTGAGTTGGGTTTTTTTTTTAAATCTGTATTCATTTTAAACTTAAATAAAAAAACAGAAAAAAGAACATTGTCATGTACACAGCAGAACATAAGAGGATTCATTATAAAATGATAAATTCCATTTTAATAAAATCTACATAATAAATACTATACATTGTTTTCAAAGCTACCTAGCTTTTCTTTGTTCCTTGTAGGTTTTCTATTTTATTTTTTTATTTTATATATAATATTTGTTTAATAATACATATTCCTTTCTTTCTCCTGGCCCAATATAATGTAAGCTACTTGAAGGCTTCATTTTGTCTTTGTATTCCTGGAACCTAGCACAGTTCTTGGCATGAAGAAAGTTCTCCAAAAAATGCTTGTGGAATGAACTTGTGGAATGTCTTCACCAAAGTCATGGATAAAATCAGTAATAAGTAAAAAGTCCTTTATTATATTACTAGGGACATTCCTTTGTGTCAGTTTCAATCTATTAACCAACATTTGCTCAGAACTATTGTTTAAGAAAGTATGACTTCATCTCAATGTACTATCACCAAGGTTATATATCTTCATTTTGATCATAAGAATTTCCTGGAAGACTTTGTAAAATACCTTGCTGAATGATAGTATAAGCTAGTCAAATTTAGAGCTAAGCAACAATACCATAAGAGTGTGAATTTTATGAATGCCATAAAAAATTCATTCGTGCTTATCAAATCTATTTCTTGGAGGTATAACAATTAGAATACATGACAATATCACCTGATCTATCAGCCTACAAAAATAGACAAGGAAAGGAGGTTAGTCCGGTATGATTTGTTATTAGTAGCCTCTTGTTCCTAAATTCAAAGATTTATGAAACCCAGAAGCTTAGATTAGAATGTTGTAACAGCTTGAAAACTGCTTCCTTCTGTAGAAAAGCAATCTCTATAACCAAGGGAAAGAAGTCTTTCAGAGCAATAGTAACCAGAATTATTTACTCAAGGGTACTCTGGAAGGTTACCTTTGCTAAGGAGCTGACCCAGAGCTAACAGACCCTCTACCCAAAGGACCAGTTAGAATTTGATCTGGAATTGTGTTTTGAATGAATAATTTTCTAAGTCAGAATTCCTTAAAGTAAAAAATTATCTCTGAGAAGGTTTATTCATTCTTTCATTAACATTTACCATATAACCACAAAAGCCCCTAACACTGTATCAATACATCACAACAGAAAGCATTATCCCTGTCCATGGAAGGCAAACACATAGATTATTATATTCTTACAGTATTTTCACAATGGAAAAAGATACTCATCTGTCTAGAACAGGTTAGGCAGACCTAGAGGCCTAGGGATAATGGAATTTAGGAAGACATTTTCAAGCCCATCATTTCTATGAGCCTATGTTTGACATCACAAATGGTCAGTGGACTACAATGGATAGAACCCTGGCAAAGAAATAAGAAAATATGGCATAGTCATTACTGGCTGTGCAACCTTAGTGAAGTCATTTAACCTCTTGGAGTCTCATTTTCCTTAACTATAAGATGATTATAACAGCACCTTGCACTGCCTACCACACAAAATTGTGCTAAGACTGTAAAATGATTTCATGAAGTGAGATAATGCAAGAGTCAGCAATAGGAAACATTTGCCACAGAGCAAGAATGCTACTTTCCCTACAACATCATCCCTGACTCAGTGAAATATCTACCACGCTTTTCCTACTCCTTTTCCAGCCCACACTGAAGAAGTACTTCTAGTACTGAAAAATGGACAGAGAATCCCTATTCACATTGAAGGAACCCACAGCTACACTTTGGAAAATACTGTTGAAAAATATATTGATTGACTGATTCTCTCCAGGAACTAATTAGTTCTCAAGGTTCTAATTGAATTGAAGTTATTCAATTCAACAAACATTTATTAAGTACCTCATATGCAAAACTCATAATAACTTTGACACAATCCTGATGCTATGAAATCATGACTTAATTTTTCCTCTATTGACTTTGCCTCTAGAGTCAAAATTACCTAACAACTTTATACCTTGGCAAATCTGAATGGTTCTTCCATTTATCTACTAACATTTCCCAAAGTAGGGAAAAGAAATTACAGCCAAAATATAAAGTACTGCAACAAATAAAGGAATGAGCCCCTTGATTTACAGTCAAAAAATTCCAAGAGGCAGGATAGTGTAGTAGATAGAGAGCTGAACTTTCAATCATTTGAACTATACAGCAACTCACTGAGGCAGGGGTAGATAGATAAAGAGATACACATACACATAAGGTGTGTGCGTGTGTGTGTGTGTGTCTGTGTATGTGTATATATATATATATATATATATAGAGAGAGAGAGAGAGAGAGAGAGAGAGAGAGATTAGTATATAATAAAACCCACCTCAGTGAATTGGTATTTGGTTTAAATAACAAGCTCAAATCTCTATGATTGACAGAGAGTACTTTAAAGTTTGTAAAGTTTATATATATATATACATAAATATACATATATAAATATATATAAATATATATAAATATACATAATATAAATATATAAATATACACACTATATATATACATATATATGTAAAATCTCATTTGAACCATATAACAACTCATTGAAGCAGGTATTATCAATATTATTATATATTGGAATATAAATAGATATATATAGGGACAGGTATTAGTACTATTATGTATTGCTATGTTTCAGTATATACTTTATATCAATATCAGTATATATAATACCATTATCTGTGTATATATATGTATATATACACATACATGTATTTATATATAAAACTGATAACACCTATCTCAATAAGTTGCTATATGGTTTGAATGAGATGATATGTGTAAAATGTTTTACAAACTTTAAAGTACTCTGTAAGTATAAGTGATTATTAAAAAGCCCAGTTCTGCTACTTACTAGTTTTATTTTAACCCCCTAGACCCTTAGTTTCTTCATCTGTAAAAGTTGCAGGTTGAATTAGATGATCTATAAGATTTGTTTCAGTTGAAAATTTTAAAATCATTGAAACAAGACAAAACAAAAGTGGAAATTAAAATGAGATTTTATAACAAGTAAATTTCATGATATCTTCAAAAGAAAGAAACTTTTTGTTTCAACTGGTTATCATCTCTGTTCTGCAAAAAAGACTCCCTTGCATACTTTCAAAATAAAAGGTTAACACTGAGACAGACTGTGTGGAGCAATAGCACAAGGGCCAAACTACAACTACCCCTTCCTCAATTTAGGTGACAAAAAATATCAGCCCTATCTACGGGGAAAACTGTGCTACATAATTTAATTAAATATCATGGATCAAAAACTGAAGTAAAAGTAAAAATAGAAGTGGGGAAAATATAACAAGGAATAATTACACAAAAAGAAGGGGAGAAACAGAAAGACTACCTTTGTAGCATTACTAACAAACTAACACAAACATACAATTTTAAAAAGAGAAAAAAAGAATTGAAGACCCATACATTTAGAAAAGAACTAAAGGAAAACCAATACCAAAAATGAAAAGAGAAAGGGCAGCATAATACAGATGGCTTCACACATAAATCAAAGTAAGTAAGTCCCCAAAATGCCAAATGTGGTACATACAATCAAAGAAAAGAACTGAGTAAGATATTCTTAACCAGATGAAGATCAAAAATTACAATATGATAGCACAGTGAAAATATTCAAAGTGAGACATACTCCAACCAAGTCAAGTCAGCAAGCATGAATTAAGTACTTACTATGTGCCAAGCAATATATTAAACAATGGGGACATTAAGAAAGGCAGAAAAGTCCCTGATCTCAAGGAGTTCCCAATTTAGCAAAGGACATAAAAAAAAAAAATGATGGGCAGAAATCAACAGTAATGGGATAAAAGACTAAAAGTATTAGAACTGGGAAACAACAGACATGTGATCAAGAAGAAAGTATATAAAAGTCAAATTCTAGCTATCTCCACATTAATTGTTCTAGATAACTCAGGTCTATATACAACTGGGGCCAGTCAGCACTTGTGCTTCATCCCCCCTCTCTACCATATCCACAGGCTGATTTCCCCACCATTTCTATCCACTTGATTCCCAGCATAGTAGGTCAAGAACAAAACTGGAACATTTGTCTCATTTTTGATAGGAAGTGCCAAGGTGATATTTTTCCCCACTCCAGGTATTTCTGTTTAATATGATCAATAACTATTTTAAGGGTCCCACTAATTCAAAATTCCCAAGGATACCCTGCAGGACTAGCTTTATTCATCCCAACTATATTCCCTATTGTCCTCCTCCTCTAGATCTCTTTAGCTCACATATATACAGGGTTTAATTATGCAATAGATTTTCCTGACCTCAAAGTAAAGGCAAATATCATTATCTTCATTTTACAAAGGTAATTACTATTCTCAGCTATTCTTACTACTACCCTAACTGTTCATTAAGGCTAGTTTTACCATAATAGGCAATCTTCTATATAGCATACTTAAAGGGACACTGGGAAAACATTCTTGTCCTCTCCCTTCTTATCAAATAACTTCCTAATCCTCTGAATGATATCTTAAATTTCACATTTAACATTTTAAAGCCTGTTAAAAGGCCATGTATACATGGAAGGAGTAACAGGGAACAATCAGTCACTTAAGCTTAGTGCGAATGACTTCACCAGAACCTTTCCTATAAGGAGGTTAAATGGAGGAATAGTCAGAAAAAGATGGGGTACTCTTAGATGGGGAAAAGAAAGGAACACAGAAGGGGGGATATCTGAAGAATAACTTCTAATTTACTATTTTACCTCAGGCCAGCCCAGTTCCTCAAGTAAAAACAATTATCTTGCTCCCCATATAGAACCAGATTATGTGCCATTTTCTATTGTAGATGATTGTGCATCCTCCATTATTGAGGGTAATCCAGTAGATCATAGAAAATTATGTACCAGGAAGGACTGGTAAATAATTATATCTCTACTACCCTGGACAGTCACAATTTTTCAGCTCCTGCTATCACCTCATCACCTACTCTCCCCTAGTCCCTTAATACGGTGCTTCTCAAATAAAACAGAACAATTCTTTCCCCCAGTACCTAAATAAGAAAGAAATGGGAATATCTCAGGGCACCATAAAAAGTGGGACAGAAAATAACACTGTAAAGATCACAAAACAAAGGGAAAGCTAGAACAGGGTGATCAGTACCTAATGACCTGTAATTCAAGGTAGAATATATTCATTGTGAATAGCTAGCACAAAAAAAAAATAGTTTGCTTAATAGAAAGCATGTGTTGGGAAAATTTTGTTACATATGTGAAAATCTCAGTCAAGATACAGATAAATAGAGGATTTTGTCTGTAAAGAAGATTGTGCTATTTTGTAGTGGGTGCAGTTAGCTATATGGTATTTACTGCTTCTAGCATTCAGCACCATTTCACAGTTAAGTCAAAATTCCCATCTCTCTGGAAATTTCTTCTTGTCCTAGCATTGCACAATGAAGGGAGAACTGGACCTGGATTTGAATGCCTGCTATTCTACTTATTCTACTAAGGCCATGTGGCCTTAGATATGTCACTTAACTTAAACCCACTGTTACTTTTTACTCCCCAAAATGCTGCAGGCAGTGAAAATGGATGATGTCAAAGACCCCTTCCAGCTTCAAACCTATGTCCCTATGAAGATGTTTGAGTACTACATTATAATGTATTGTTGAAAAGAAACAAACAAAATTTTTGGTTTAGCATAAGATTAATTCTGAAAAAGTTAAGAAGTACTGTATTAAGAGGGCAAAGATTAAAGAAAGATAAGTGGCAAAGAACTCTCCAAAGAAAGTGTCTTTTGGACTTGGAAAACAAAGTATAAATATATTATGTTCTAAAGTAGTCATTTATTGAGAAGCAAAGTTTGAGTGTGGCAGTCTAATGCCATATACCACCACAAATCTTTGTAAAAAGATTTAATAAATGCACTAAGGTAGAGATAGTCAGTATCCTATGACCTTCATTTCAAATTTCAAGTCATTTCTTATTCTGACAAAGGCCTATTTTTAAATGGGAGAAACAAAAGTCCTTGAAAAACTGCCACGGTAAAATTCCCATAATGAAATTATGTTCATTCTCAGAGGAATGAGGTAGAATTAGATGCTCCAGTGGTGCTGAATTCCTAAATCTGGGTAGCTTCCAGCTAGCTACTGAAGGTTTTCTGTAAGTGTCAAAGGGGAGAGTGGGGGTGTGTGGAAGAGACCGTCTGCTATAAACAAATTACGAATGAGCTTTTTCAGTCATAACTCATTTTTAAGATAAGGAATAGGATTAAGAACAGTATTAAAATTGTAACAGCTGAGAAAAGTATCCACCCAAAATCTTTCCCCATGAAGCATTTTCATTGGTTATTCAAATGTAAAAGTTTCCTAATTCCCCACGGTATGCTTTCTAAAAAACCATTAATCACTTCTACAATGGAAGAAAAGGACAACGTTACTCATCCATGTCTCAGTAGCCACCTAGCACAGTGTCAGGCACAGAGTAGATGCTCAATAACTATTTGTTCCAGATATGCATAAACAAATGCAAACATTCTTACTGAGAGGCAACATCTTGAGTCTAAAATACTAGAGGAGGCTGAATCGCCTGGACTAGATCAGCCCTCAGAGTCTGTCAAGGAAGAGCAAGGGTATTAATTACTCTTCTGAAAGAACATCAAGCTAGTCGTGCCACAATGGCTGAGAGCCACTTATGCTATAAGTATTTTCTTTCTTTCTTTTTTTCACCTGGGATATACAGCATGCAGGCTGTTACCATGTCCGAGGAGCAGTTTGCTCACTCTGTATTTCTCACACATACTCAACTCACCTTCCACCCTTGTCCAGTTATTTGCTTTCTTGACTGACTTGGAAGATTATGTAAAACTATGACTGTCCCCTGGATCTAACCCTTCACCTTTGAACCAAGAGGCCCACAAGCAATACATAGATACCCAGTCTTTCTAAATTCCTTTGAATATTGGGGAGGGAGAGGGTGGGGTCAAGAGTGAGTTCAAGACCAG